>CM021105.1:540711801-540728874 GCA_007115665.2 Sequoiadendron giganteum
AGGTCAAGGACCTAACAAGTAGTCTCCATGGTTGTTGGTCCCACTTGGATTTGGATTTTAATAGTGCTCTAAGACACTCTTTCTTAATCATCATATGCTCTTATAATGATGCTCTTGTTCTTGTTAATGGAATCCTTGGAGAATCCCAAGCTCTTTTTGAGTTTGAGAGAGTAAATGTTAAGGCCTACACCTCCATCCACTAGGACCCTTTTGACTTTCTTTTTGTGAATCAACACTTGAAGGTGAAGTGTGCGATTATGAGATGGTTGGGAAAGGAAATCTTGATCGAATAATGTAAGGAGACATGGTGTGATGATATTACCATCCATAGTCTAAAACTATTATGTGTTAAGGGTCGCAGAGACAGTGGATGTTGTTAATGTTGCATCAAGGATTTTCCTATGGGTAGTGGAATTTTTTAACAATTCCATGATGGAGATCTAGGTAGGTGTTCTCTTTAGTTGGTCGATGACACTATAGTCGTAGGGAATAACTTTTGTATTTTAAATGGGGGTCTTAGATGGTTGTGATGCCCCTACAATAGTGACCTTTCTGCCATGTGTGGTGACTCCACAATCAATATTGGTTTCATTGACATTAATGACCATGACCATTTCATCTAGACATGTGATTGATTCTTCATATATTAAGTTAGCAATAGCATATTTTTGTTTCCCTTTGTTGTTCCCCTGGCTATTTCCTTGATTATGATTTGGCATTAGATTTATGTATATTTTAAGTACATGGTTTCTAGCTAGTTGTTCAATGTTTATGATCTTGTCCTCAATGAGGTCTTGGATGATATTCTTCAGTCTCATGCAATTTGTGGTTGTATGTCCCTTGATTTTGTTAAAATTACAGAGGAGGTTTTCATTGTACCATGGTGGTTTGGTCATGGATTCTGTGTATTGCTCAGAGATGAATATTTTGATATTGTTTTCTTTGACCAACTAATTCATTATGGATTCAATTGATTCTCCAAGAGACGTGAACTTCCACTTGGGACGATACTTGTTTCGGGGAGGTGGTCCTCCTTGATTTCCCAAGTTATTGATTTGGTTGTTAGGAAGTGGTTGTTGTTGTGCTACCATATTAGTTTGCACATTATTGCAATTGTGATTCTGTGGTTGGTGATGAGTTTGGATTTTCTATTTAGGAGCATTTATGACACCTTAGCATTGACCACACCATCGTTTGTGATATTTTTATTCCTCGACCACATTCACGGTTTATCATTATAATTGTTGGATGGGCGGTTATTGTGTGGTGGAGTAAATTTTTATGTGCATCCTTGCACAATAAGGGCTCTTTCGATATTGAGCGTCTTTGGTATCAATTGATCATCTATTGTGATTCATTGCATTTTTAAGCAAAATTCTAAGTTTTCTTCTAGATTGGATATGATCGTGAAAACTTGTTATTCTTCTAGCATGGTCGACTTGCTTTGATTGTCCTTGGATTGCCATATTTTCAAGAAGGATGTGAATAGCTCTTCTTTTGTTTGTTTAAGTGTTGATAGTTCCTCCAAACTAACATTTGCACCTGTTGGCACTCTCAAATTTTGCAAATTTGAGATGCCTATTTCAAAAAAATTTGCTTCTCCACTTTCAAAAGTGCTCCTGAACAATCAGTCCCAACTGACCCACTTTGGAGGCTTGTAATTTAAATCCTATTGATTTTCATGCAAAACCCATTTTCAGATATACTCAGTTGACCTATGTGAGCAGGCATGCCAAATTTGAGCTTCCCATGATAGGTTCTGATAGCATTTTGAAAAGTGAAGCTGGAAGGTTTTTTCACTGTTATGTTGTTTGCAGATTGTCAGTTTGCTAAACAGCTTCTTGTTTGAGCTTGGTTTTCACAACCAGTTCACTGTCATGTCAGAATGAATGTTTTTCTATATTATCCATATCAAAGTGATCTCACATGTCAATTTTTAGAGCCTCATGTTTTGATGAGAAATGATGAAACCTATTGGTGGAGAGATAGCTCACTCTTTGCTGAGAATTCCAATGATACATTTCACACATGGTGGGAATGTGGTCTCGAGAAAGGAAATGAAAAATTTGATGAAATACTTGAGGGAACCTCTTATGACTATTTTACATTTGAAACAAATGTTATAGGTAAGGTTGAACATCCTGGTGTCAGCTACTTGGAGGACTTTGAACTTTTTCAGTTTCCAGTTCAGCTGGAAAGTGTTTTTATAGAACATAACAATGAGATGAATAACAGGTAATGTTATTTTCAATCTGACCATATTGCATATGATGAATGTAACACACATGTGTCATGTGATGATGAAGGTTGGTAGTTTGTGACTGATTATACAATGAAGAATGACAGAGATTGTAGTGGCAGTGTTTGTAATCAGGGAAATTTTAGTGGTCACCACATTTTTCTACTTATAAGAAAGTCACATATATTGTTTTGGTTTGACAGATGCAAGCATGATTTGAGAGAGATCAGATCTTTTAATATATTGGTATTTGACAGAGGTAAATTTTGATCCTCATTTTTTTATTTGGTGACCCAGGGTCATCAGATGAAATTGAAAAAATAAAGTTGCATAGGGGAACAGTTTGAGGGTACTTGACAGACTCAGCTTTTGGTCTACTCTCCCCAAAGATCTAGGATCTTGCTATGCCCATAGGGGGCATACATCCTAGTCAGAGCGATTTTTGGCACTCTCAAATTTTGCAAATTTGAGATGCCTATTTCAAAAAAATTAGCTTCCGCACTTTCAGAAGTGCACCTGAACAATTAGTCCCAACTGACCCACTTTGGAGGCTTGTAATTTAAATCCTATTGATTTTCATACAAAACCCATTTGCAGATAAACTCAATTGACCTATGTGAGAATGCATGCCAAATTTGAGCTTCCCATGATGAGTTCTAATAGCATTTCAGAAAGTGAAGCTCGAAGGTTTTTGCACTGTTATGTTGTTCGTAGATTGTCAGTTTGCGAAACAGCTTCCTATTTGAGCCTGGTTTTCACAACCAATTCACTGTCATATCAGAATGAATGTTGTTCCATATTATACATATCAAAGTGATCTCACATGTTAGTTTTTACATCCTCATGATCTGATTTTCTATTTTTAGCAGATCAAAACCGAATGTAGTTTGTTTAATTTCACATCTGCATTCCTGACAGCCTTTATGATAGGCCAACTTTGATCGTCAATAACTTTTGATTAGTGATGTTTCAAGAAAATTCCTTTTGCACACATGCTTAGGGTACCTCAATGAACTTACATGTCCAATGGAATCTCGTCAAGAGTTGATTTGATATGTTTGAAAATTAGCAATCGAGTGTGTTCTAATTGGTTAAGAACAACTACTATTTCAGAAAAGTTCAACTGGGCGAATTGGCAGATTAATATCTGGTTCCTTGTGATTTGTTTCTCCAATTCATCTTTTGCACTATACTCATGGATCAAATTTCTAAATTCTTGCAAGATTTGATGTCTCCCAAAGGTCGTTTGCGTAGGTTTCAAGGGTGATTCGTGAAGTAACTTGACCTGTTTTACTCATTTTGCAAAAGTGCCAGAAAGCAGAATTTAATGGCAACCCAGTTTATTGTTTGAATTCCAAAACATCCTGAAGCACTCATAAGTTTTGTCAAGTCAATTTGATCATGAAACTTGTTTGAAAATGAATTTTTTTTTTAGTCAGACCCACTTGGGGTCCAACATGCTTTCCATAATTATGAAAGATGCATATCTTCTTTTAATTATGGGTGCATGGGTGAAAAGAGAACCGGGGTCATTTTCAATTACAAGTGAATGAGTTTTAGGAACAAAGGGATTCAGTCAAGGTTGCACTAAATGAATCACATGATAACTGTTAGAACAACTTTTGTTGTTGAGGATATCCATAAGAAGCATAAAAGGAAGGAATAATATAAATAATTATGTGGTTTTGCTACATTTTCGAAGCTCTATTATTGCTCATGGGAGGCTCAAATGGTCCAGTTGTGGATGATAAGAACATAGTTTGAAGCCACATTTATACTTCAATAAGTATGCCTTATGCTTATAGCATAGATGAATCTACATTGCCTAAGGGATCTTTACTCTGGCGTCCAGTTGAGAGAGGTAATTATGTGAATGTCTAATGGTGCAACCAATGGGAATGGTTTGGAATGCAATGATAGCTATGGTATTTTCTATGAATGCACAAAATGGAGTTGTTGACAAGGCTTCAGGGACTTTCAGGCAAACGCAACTTGCAGCCAGATGCTCGCCCCAAATAATCTAAATCCTATGATCACAACCCATGAAAAAAATCAATTTGTTGAGAGGGTTTCAACAACAATCAAGCAAGTGCGATGGTGGCCTACATAGGTGTGAGCAATGATAGAGGAATTTTGACAATGCCAGTGTGTTTTTTGAGGGAATACGCAAGTGCACCAGGGAGCACGCAAAGAGAAAGCATGCAGCCAAAGTGATAGAAGACACGGCCCAAACAGGAGACCCACGGTGAGGCTCATGCTAGGCCAGTAGATGGAGGGGTGCAAATAGCTGCAAGGTAAGGCACTATCTACACCAAATAGTAGAAGCCTACATAGGAAATGTGAGAGGAGCTCGCAGCAAGAAAAAATGGAACCCGTGCCTACAAGGGAAGTTGCAGGAGGCTACAAGATGGAAGACCAAAGGTGACTGGCCAATAGACACCCACATTGGAGGAGGGATCACACACAACAATGACAGGAGGGAAGTGGAATCTTGTAGCCAGTGGTGGAGAAGGATGGAAGACCAGCACAAGAAAGATGAAGCCCGTAGCCAGAGAAGAAGGAGTGAAGGAACGACCCGTGCCAATGAGGAAGCCCACGACAGAAGGGAAGACAAGGGGAGACCTGTGAAGAATAGACAAGGTGAAGGGACATGGCCTATAGCATGGTGGGCACTAGTGTATGAGGATCTCGTTGGGAAGAGCAATAGGAGGCCCGTGTACCAGCAATGAGGGGAAGAAGACTTGCAGAGAAATGCTCGCGCCAAACAAGAAGTAAACAGGGAAACCCATGCCAGAGCACGGGAACACTCCAAAAGGAGATTTAGGGCATTTTCGGGAACCTCACGAGAATGCTGATGACAAGGGAAAAAGTGGTGTGGGGTGTACGAGCACAGGAGGAGCCCGATTTTATAAATTTAAAAAATTAATGGGAGTTACATGGCTAGAGATTTAAAAATGGTGGTGGGCCCATTGCTATTTTAAATGGAAAATTTTACTAAAAGGTAAAATATATCATCCAGGGGGGTAAAGAATAGAATATTTCAAATATGATATTTCAAATGAGGAGATGAAATATTTTATTGCTGGGAAATGAAATATAACGTGAGTTTGGAAAAAATATTAAAGTATGGCCTGATGTTTTTTAAAACAAGACCTTCATTACATTTAAATTTGTTTTAAATACGAAATGTAAAAGGGCTTTCATGGAAAGGCTGAATATTTTCATGGGTAAGTAATTTATTTTCCAAACAAGATAAAATTGCAGATGTGAGCATAATTATTAAAGTTTTGAGACTTTAATATTTGGAGCAAATGAAGAGTAAAAAGGCTGAAACAAAATTTGCACGGGAAAGAAGTTTTTGAGCAGCTGGATGAAATAATGAGATTCTCCACATGGGCTGATTTTCTATTGCTGGGCAATCATGAGAAAATTCTGTTTGAGAGAATGTTTTTTGCTGCAAATAAGAGAAGATATTCTTTTCAATTTGATCAACGGGAATGGAGCTACCATGTGTCTGCAACAAATTTGAATTTAGGGCTTCTTTTGATTCCTCCATTCTTCTATATCTTCTCTTCTCTTATCAATGTAGAGGGTTTTGAGATTAGTTCTGAGAAGGTTCTGAGTTTTGGTATTGGGCTGGGTAGATAGAGGTTGTTAACTCTGAGTTATTTTGAGTCTAGAAGCTGTAATTTCTAATTTTATAAGCAAATACAACCAGTTTGTGCAAATAAATCATGAAATTTGTTTACATTTTCATGAATATATTCAATTTGTCTCCATACTTGTATAGTTAAATCATATGAATTCAGTAATACAAAGTATTTTGAGTTTATCATCTCAAATTTCAAGAGATTGTGTTATTTGTTTATCGGTCTCTTTCAAAGAGATGGTTAAATACTGTGAGCAGATAATAGTGATTTTAAGTTTGCAAGTTTGATTTGATAATGAGAATTTGATGGATAATAGGAGTGGGATTGTTGGTGTAAGACACTAACAGTTGATGCAAAGCATCACAAATTTTAAATCCATTGGTTGAATGCCATTTGCTGATAAAGTTGTCTTATGTATTTGACTCCATGACCTAGAATTGGCACTGATTTTTCTTACAGCTTAATGCATCTCAGAAACAATTTTAAATGTAAAATCATTCTTGTTCTTAGTGTTTGGACAATTTTGTTTGTCATGTTCTCCTTGTTGATTAGTGAAATTCATTCAATAGTTTGCCAATATTGAGTGACATTTCAGGTTTCTCAGCAATTCTGTGAAAGCCTAATCTGTTAAGAAATATCCTATTACTTGTCTGTCTAGATTGTTTGATATTGCTAAAGGGTTACCCCCCTAGGTCTTACAGAGCCTAATGTGTAGGGGAAATGTGTATCCATTCCATTTCCTGTCAGTTGGCCACTAGTCTTTGTTGTTCCTTAATATAGAGGTTGGCTACCTCTTAGAGAATTACAAAACCTAGTTGGGTTTCTATTTTAAACACCAACAGAATGGCAACTCTGTTGGGGATGAACTCAAAATTTTTGGTTGTAGACGTTGCTATTATAGATTTATTAAAGTTTTGAATTTTTTCTATAACCGGAGGTTAAAAATTATTGAATTATTTTCCCATCTGAGTCACCAACAGAATGGCAACTCTACTGGGGAGAATTTGAGAAAATTCTAATTGTAGAATCTAGCCTAAAGATTTAGTGCATAGAGTCAAATTATTTGTCATTCTGAATTTGTTCAAGTTAGAAGGATTTCAGGCCTGAAGAAGTTGTTGCAGTGAACCTACATAGTTTTGTGATCTATGGTGCTCTGCTAGTGGAAAGGAACTCAGAAAGAAATTTACATATGAAAGAACTTCATACTGTTTGAAGTTCAGTCCTCTGTGAAAAGAGGTGGTGACTCTATTGATTGAACCTGTTAAAATTTAAAGAAAGTTCTAGATCTATAAACATTACCAGTCAGGAAGATAATTTGCAGCAACTAAAAAGTTTCCAAGTATTTCTCGCTCTTATTTTTCAAGGAAATTGTATATGAAAACCATACTTGTACATCTTAGACAAAACTTTGGTTCCCTATTGAGTGTTTAGCACTAAAACAGGGAAAGAATAGTAACATTTAATTTGCATACTTCTGAGTTGTAATTTGCAGCTTATGTATCTTGCTGGAGAAGTATGCTTGTTCTTGAAATTTGCCCACTAAATAGTTATTATGTGTAAATGCATTTGAATCATGCATTCTGTTATTCTAAGATTGTTATGAAAGATAGAAATAGGGAAAATGAATGATCAACTATAGAGTTGATATGTAAAATCTGAAAAGGCATATCAAGATGCCTCAATACATGCATCCTGGCATGGTTCTAGATGGAACTGAGGTTTGTGATCAGTCCCAGCCAGATTGTCAAAAGGGTTTTAGCATTGGAAGGTACAAAGCTATCAATTTTAGTAACCTTAGTGGTTATCCAAATGAAATTCCAGCTAAAGTTAGAAATAAGTTACCAAGGTTCATTGGTGATAAGTTAGAATTAGCAAACAAGCATCTCCAAGAGTTCAACAATGTGATAGATGATTATGAGATTGATCATGAGGATGTGATCATGAGACTATTTTTTCAGTCCTTGAGAGGAGATGCAAGAGAATGGTTCTCTTATTTACCAGCCTCTTTCGTTCATTCATGGGAAGAGCTCAAAGCAGTGTTCATGGAATAGTTTGGAGAAAGGATTAACCTTGTTCTGATAAGGAAAATGTTCATGAACATGGAGAAAGAGAAAGATGAGTTAGTCCCATCTTTTAATCTCAATTTTTCAATGATTATTAGAGAGATTCTAGAGAAAATAAGACCAAATAATGTTGAATGCTTGGTCATATACTTGAGAGCATTTGACAAAAAGATGAGTTATTTGTTGAGGGACAAAGAGACTACAACCTTGCTCCAAGCATATTAGATGGCTATAGACATTGAGAACAATTTGAGATACTCAATGCTGAAAGGAAATAGGGTTGTGAGTGTTAGTCATCCTAACACACCTCGGGAACATAGAACTCATGGATCGGTTAAAAAAAGTGTTTTTCAAGAGGGTAGTGCTGCTCCAATTCCTCCATCATCACAATTTGCACAAAATATAGTGTCTCTAAATGAAGATATTTGTTGTATGAATGAGGACACTAACTATAATCAGTTCACGATCAACACATGTGTTGATCCTTGCAAAAGTAATGTGGAAGAAGATACATGGTTTGATGAAAAAATGAATATGCATGAAATTTTTTCTTGCAATATCTTGTGTGATGAAAAAATAGAAGAGGTACAAGACATCATCCCATGTCAGGTTTTGATTAGTGAAAATGCTGCAATTTTTGATGATATTCCTTCTCAAGTTAGTGAACAATACATTGAAGATGAAAGTTCAAGAACCTACTCTAAGGAATCTGAGCATGGTTTGTGTAGTGATAAGTTGTCTTGTTATGGGGATGCCAATGAAGATCAATATGATTACTCTTCTGCTGACTATGAATGCCCTTATAATGATGAAGAAGGTAATAAACCTGATTATATTTTTGCTGCTCATGATTGTTTATGTGAAACAAAGATGGAAATAGTTTCAGATGCTTGGCATATCACACCATGTAATGAAACTACTAGTTGTTCTAGCGATGAGATCACAAAGTGGATCCATCTGCAGTCCTATGGGTCTGAAGAACTTGGTAATTTGTTTGAAGAAAAGAGTGATGGTGAGGTTATGTATTCATCATTCAATGTGTTAGAACCGTGTAATCTTGATTACAATATTACCAAGGTTGAAAATCATGCTGATTTTTCTTATGCTGGTCATACTAGATTGAATGAAGTAAGCTTGAAATGTGTTACATCAGATGAGGATGATGTTAGTATGTAGGATGTGGAGGACATGGTTTCACTCCTAGATTATGTGGATATGGCAGAAATGTCAGATGTGTGTATTGAGCAATCTAAGGATGGGAATGAATTTGAAGATGTGTCTACCTACTCTTCTAATGCTTGTAGTGAGTGTGAGTGCAATGATGACTTGAAGGATTTTAACTTTCATGCTGAAGAGACTGAGACTCTTATGTCAGAAATAAATATAATGGAGAATCCATTGTTTGATGAGCCTCCATCTTCATTGAATATGAGAAATGATGAAACCTATTGATGGAGAGATAACCCACTCTTTGCTGAGAATTCCAATGATACATTTCACACATGGTTGGAATGTGGTCTCGAGAAAGGAAATGAAAAATTTGATGAACTCCTTGAGGGCACCTCTTATGAATTTTTTACATTTGAAATAGATGTTATAGGTAAGGCTGAACATCCTGGTGTCAGCTACTTGAAGGAGTTTGAACTTTTTCAGTTTCTAGTTCAACTGGAAAGTGTTTTTATAGAACATGACAATGAGATGAATAACAAGAAATGTTATTTTCAATCTGACCATATTACATATGATGAATGTAACACACATGTGTCATGTGATGATGAAGGTTAGTAGTTTGTGACTGATTATACAATGAAGAATGACATAGTGTAGTGGCAGTGTTTGTAATTAGGCAAATTTTAGTGGTCACCACATTTTTCTGCTTATAAGAAAGTCACATATATTGTTTTGGTTTGACAAATGCAAGCATGATTTGAGAGAGATCATCTATTTTAACAGATTGGTATTTGATAGAGGTAAATTTTGATCCTCATTTTTTTATTTGGTGACTCGAGGTCATTAGATGAAATTGAAAAAATAAAGTTGCATAGGGGAGTAGTTTGAGGGTACTTGACAGACTCAGCTTTTGGTCTACTCTCCCCAGAGATCTAGGATCTTGCTATGCCCATAGGGGGATACATCCCCAGTCGGAGCCATTGTTCGCACTCTCAAATTTTGCAAATTTGAGATGCCTATTTAAAAAAAAATAGCTTTTGCACTTTCAGAAGTGCACCTGAACAATCAGTCCCAACTAACCCACTTTGGAGGCTTGTAATTTAAAGCCTATTGATTTTCATGCAAAACCCATTTGTAGATATACTCAGTTGACCTATGTGAGTAGGAATGCCAAATATGAGCTTCCCATGATATGTTCTGACCACATTTCAAAAAGTGAAGCTGGAAGGTTTTTGCACTATTCTACTGTTTGCAGATTGTCAGTTTGTGAAACAGCTTCCTGTTTGAGCTTGGTTTTCACAACCAATTCACTGTCATGTCAGAATGAATGCTGCTCCATATTATCCATATCAAAGTGATCTCACATGTCAGTTTTTAGAGCCTCATGATCTGATTTTCTATTTTTAGCAGATCAAAACCGAATGCAGTTTGTTTAATTTCACATTTGCATTCCTGACAGCCTTTCTGAGTGGCCAACTTTGATCATCAATAACTTTTGATCAGTGATGTTTCAAGAAAATTCCTTTTGCACACATGCTCAGGGTACCTCAATGAGCTTACATGTCTGATGGAAGCTCATTAGGAGTTGATTTGCTATGTTTGCAAATTAGCAGTCGGGTGTGTTCTAATTGGTTCAGAACAGCTATTGTTTCAGAAATGTTCAACTAGGTGAATTGGCAGATTAATATCCTGTTCCTTGTGATTTGTTTCTCTGAGATGTCTTTTGCACTATACTCATGGATCAAATGTCTAAATTATTGAAAGATTTGAGGTCTCCCAGAGGTCATTTGTGTGGATTTCAAGGGTGATTCCTGAAGCAACTTGACCTATTTTACTCACTTTCCAAAAGTGCCAGAAAGCAGATTTTAATGGCAACCCAGTTTATCATTTTACTTCCAGAATATCCTGAAGCACTCAGAAGTTGTGTAAGGTCAATTTGAGTATGAAACTTGTTTGAAAATGAAATTTTTTAAGTTGGACCTACTTGGGGCCCAACATGCTTTCCATAATTATGAAAGATGCATATCTTCTTTTAATTATGGGTGCATGGGTGAAAAGAGAATTGGGGTCATTGTCAATTACAAGTGAATGAGTTTTAGGAACAAAGGGATTCAATCAAGGTTGCATTAAATGAATCAAATGATACCTGTTAGAAAAACTTTTGTTGTTGAGGATATCCATAAGAAGCATAAAAGGAAGGAATAATATAAACAATTATGTGGTTTTGTTACCTTTTCAAAGCTCTGTTATTGCTCATGGGAGGCCCAAATGGTGTAGTTGTGGATGATAAGAACATAGTTTGAAGCCACATTTATACTTCAGTAAGTATGCCTTATGCTTGCAGCATAGATGAATCTACATTGCCTAAGGGATCTTTACTCTGGTGTCCAGTTGAGAGAGGTAATTATGTGAATGTCTAATGGTGCAACCAATGGGAATGGTTTGGAATGCAATGATAGCTATGGTATTTTCTATGAATACACAAAATGGAGTTGTTGACAAGGCTTCAGAGACTTTCAGGCAAACGCAACTTGCAACCAGATGCTCACTCCAAATAATGTAAATCATATGATCACAACCCATGAACAAAATCAATCTATTAAGAGGATTTCAGAAACAATCAAGCAAGTGCGATGGTGGCCTACATAGGTGTGAGAAATGACAGAGGCATTTTGACAATGCCAGTGTGTTGTTTGAGGGAATACGCAAGTGCACAAAGGAGCATGCAAAGAGATATCGTGCAGCCAAAGTGATAGAAGACATGACCCAAACAGGAGACCCACAGTGAGGCTCATGCTAGGCCAGCAGATGGAGGGGTGCAAATAGTTGTAGGGGAAGGCACTGTCTGCACCAAACAGTAGAAGCCTACATAGGAAATGTGAGAGGAGCTCACAACAAGCAAAAAACGAACCCGCACCTACAAGGGAAGTTGCAGGAGGCTACAAGATGGAAGACCAAAGGTGACTGGCCAGTAGACACCCGCATTAGAGGAGGGATCACACATAGCAATGGCATGATAGACATGGAAGCTTGTAGCTAGTGGGGGAGCAAGATGGAAGACCAGTGCAGGAAAGATGAAGCCTATGGCCAGAGAAGAAGGAGCGAAGGCATGGCCCGCGCCAGTGAGGAAGCCCACGATAGAAGGGAAGAGAAGGGGAGACCTCTGAAGAATGGACAGGGTGAAGGGATGCGACCCCTAGAATGGTTGGTGCTAGTGTATGAGGAGCTCATTAGAAAGAGCAATAGGAGGCTCATGTACCAACAATGAGGGGAAGAAGACCAGTAGAGAAACACTCATTCCAAACAAGAAGCAAATAGGTTAACCCATGCTAGAGCATGGAACACTCCAAAAGGAGATTTAGGGCATTCTTGTGGACCTCACGAGAATGTTGATGATGAGGGAAAAAGGCATGCGAGGTGTGCAAGCATAGGAGGAGCCCGATTTTATAAATTAAAAAAATTAATGAAAGTTACATGGTTGGAGATTTAAAAATGGTGGTGGGCCCATTGCTATTTTAAAAGGAAAATTTTATTGAATGGTAAAATATTTCATCTAGGTGGTAAAGTATAGAATATTTCAAATATGATATTTCAAATGAGGAGATGAAATATTTTATTGCTGGGAAATGAAATATAACGTGAGTTTGGAAAAAATATTCAATTATGGCCTGATGTTTTTTAAAACAAGACCTTCATTACATTTAAATTTGTTTTAAATATAAAATGTAAAAGGGCTTTCATGGAAAGGCTGAATATTTTCTTGGGTAAGTAATTTATTTGCCACGTAACATAAAATTGCCATATGTGAGCAGAATTATTAAAGTTTTGAGACTTTAATATTTGGAGCAAATGAAGAGTAAAAAGGCTGAAACAAAATTTGCACGGGAAAGAAGATTTTGAGCAGCTAGATGAAATAATGAGATTCTCCACATGGGCTGATTTTCTGTTGCTGGGCAATCATGAGAAAATGTTGTTTGAGGGAATTTTTGTTCCTGCCAAGAAGAGAAGATATTCTTTTCAATTTGATCAACGGGAATGGAGCTTCCATGTGTCTGCAACATATTTGAATTTAGGGCTTCATTTGTTTCCTCCATTCTTCTATATCTTCTCTTCTCTTGTCATTGTAGAGGGTTCTGAGATTAGTTCTGAGAAGGTTCTGAGTTTTGGTATTGCGCTGGGTAGATAGAGGTTTGTTAACTCTGAGTTATTTTGAGTCTAGAAGCTGTAATTTCTAATTTTATAAGCAAATACAACTAGTTTGTGCAAATAAATCATGAAATGTGTTTACATTTTCATGAACATCTTCAATTTGTCTCCATACTTGTATAGTTAAATCATATGAATTCAGTAATACAAAGTATTTTGAGTTTATTATCTCAAATTTCAAGAGATTGTGTTATTTTTTTATGGGTCTCTTTCAAAGAAATGGTTAAATACTGTGAGTAGATAATTAGGGGCAACTTCCACCTACGTATTCCTTTCCTCCATCTCCTATATCTTCCTATCTTCCACATCTTACCCATCATCTCCCATTCATATCCTTGTCCCTCCATGTTCCTTGTGATCTTGATAAAGATAGGGGCACATATATATACATGCTTTGGACATCTCTTGGCATATTTTCCCCTCATCCACTATCATTTTCCTTATCCTCCCCATCTACTTTTCTGATCCATAATTATTATCTACATCCATATACCTTCATCGTCCATAAATCATGTCAACCCTCATATCCCTTCCACCCATCTTGCTACCCCTCTTGCCTCATCATGCATGACAAATCTAGAGTGGGGGCATCTCCTTATTTGAGATAGAGTCCTTAGTGACATTGTCCATCCATCCCTCCATGTAATCCTTTCCATCTCCCTATCCATCCCATCCTTATATCCTCCATCCACCAAATCCTTATCTTCCTATGCCCTTATCCACTAGCCCTTTTTCGACCTTCCATCGTTATCTTCCCATCCGTCTTTCTAAATATCCTGCCCATATCCCTATCCTTATCTTTGTATCCATATTCCCCAATCCTTATCCCTCTATCCACCTATTCTAACATCTTTCTATTTCCCCATCTTTATTAATCTATCCATTTATTTCTATTTTCCTCCCCTCTCATAATCCCTTGTCATTGGTATCTAGCTACTGGCTACCCCCATGCAATCCAATGCCATGCTATCTCACTATCATCACTCCTATCTATTTCTTGCATCTTTCTCCTATAATATTACTCTTCATCATTCATATATACATCCTCTCATCCTCCCAATTCATCTTCTAATAATCTAGATCACTATCCCATCCCTGAGCTTCACATAACCCACATCCAACATATCGAACATCCCATCCACATGACCTATCCTATCTCATCATATCCGCTCCATCCTTTTATCCATTTATCCTGGTCATCTCATCACCCCTTATCCATTTTATATCGTTGGTCTCTTATTGAGCTATGTTTCCCATATGCTTTCATGTAGGCAAGTTCGATCATTTGATCTGCCCCTGGGGCTCTATCTTTTGTCTGTCTTGTCCTTTTCCATCGCCTGTCTTTGTCCTTGTGTCAAGCTACATTGACCCTACACTTTCACATAGGTAGGGTCAATCATTTGATGTACCCCTAGGGAATTTTTTTGGTCTACACCCTCCATCATGGTTTGTATCATCCTCTTTCTGCTTTTATCTTGGTCTTTTCTTGAACTACGAGGGCTTTGCACTTTCATGTAGGCAAGGTTGATCTTTTATAACCCTAGAGCCCCTAGGTCTTTAGAGTGTTTCTTTTTTTCACCTCATCATTTTGTCATCTTGTTGCCTTATGTCTCATCACTTGTCTTGTCATCAAGTATGTCCTTATCCTAGCTAGTTCTTACAATCAAAGGTAATTAGTAGCATGTGGTTCAATCAATTTACGATATCCCACGTCATGTCGATCAACCAGTCTATCCTTCATCTTTGGTCTTAATAGGATGTATCCTTCCTAATATACTGCATCAACCCCATCCATCCTTTTGATCCTATGGAAAAGGATTTTTTAAATTGGATTGTGATCTTTTGATGTTTTTGTCATTTTTTTAATCATTTGAGCTCTCTGTCATCTCTTGTCAAGGCCACCATGATCTCTCATATTATGGTATTTTTCTTAATAGTTAACATAGGGGCATGATTTTTTTGTTGTTGTCTTCTTGGTTGACCCACATAGTACCCACCACGACCCCTAACGTCTTGTGCTATGCTGGGGCATCCTTTTGTGCTTGTGGTAATCACAATACCTAGCCCAACCAAAGTTATCATGACTTTGGGGTATTGGGATATCCTTCTTGTCTTTTGTTTTTATTTATGCATTAAACACTAATTTGCCTTGGTTCTACATACCATGGTATCTGGTGTCTTATGCTACAACAAAAATCAGTGCTCCAAAAATGGCAACTTGCATCTTCCATTGCATTGCATCTTTACCTCCATCCTCTTCATTCATTATTAATCCATTCCACCTAGTAGAAATCATCTAATCATATATTTGGTCTTGTTCCTAGCCTTGCTACAATCCTTGACCCAATCATCATCATGATCATGATCATCATGTATCCTTCTCTGTCCTTGTGTTGTTCTAGGATGTATCCTTCCCTCATCAACAACACTCTTATCAGGATGTATCTTTCCCTATCCTTGTGTTGTTTGGGGATGTATCATCCCCTCATCAACAAAACACCATCCATCCTCAATCCATCTTGGCTTGTCGCTTGACTAGGGCAACATCATATTTTTCCTTTATCTCTTCATCCATCATTTTTGCATCATCCTCCCCATCTACCTTTGCATTATCTCATCCATTTCATGAGCACATCCATTTTCTCTTAGCCCCGCATGTCCTCTCAAGGGGGAATCCTCAATCCCTAATCTTTATCTTCATTCCCATCATATTTCATCTTACTCACTCCTCAAATGACTGGGGCATCTACACTAATCTATACATCTTATTCTAAGTGTTATATTTTTATTTTCTTTGAAATGATGCTACTTTGTAACAACATCTCAAAGAGGGGAAAAATGTAGACACCTAAATTTGACCCTTTACATAAGGACAAATTTTTCCCTTTCCTTCATCCCCTTCATCAACATTAGCTAAATTATATATTTAATTAATGTTCCTTTCTCCATAACATTCCTAAGGTATTTAATTGATTAGGTATTTAATTTAATCAATTAAATACTTTATACATAAGCCCACTTCATCTCTAAATTAAATAAAGCAATCAATTTATTTAATTTAGTCAATTATCCTTTTCATTTTTTCTCTCTTTGTCACATTCTCCATAATCTTTCACTAAACTGGATTAATTTAATTAATCCTTCATTAAGATGTGCATATCCTTAATTAGGATTAATGTCACATCCTCCATAACTTTCCACTTTCCTCTAATCATCATTAATTAATCTAATCATTGTTTGCACAATCCTAATCCTAATCACTTACCCCTTTTAACATGTCTTGAAGTCAACCTTCTTGGTACTTACCTTTTTTTGGGTTAACCTCTGCCCCATGTGAATTAAAAATTAAAATTTATTCCCCCCATGCATTTGTCTTCCCCATGACATCTCATATGTCACATTGTACCCATGGGACAAATACAACTTCTAGAAGGAATCTTGTCTTACCCTTTGGTTTCTTCCAAAAAGTGAATTAAAAATTCACTTTTATTCCTTCAAAGCTTTCCTCTTCCCCATGTGATCATTGAGAGGTCACATCCATCTCATGCCAAGGTACTTGAAATAACCTTGGGACCACATGGCCTCTTCCATGTCATTTGTACCAATTTCCATCTCACCTTGTCCTTTGGACAACTCATTCGTCACATGTCCAAATGTGAGGGCTTGTGAGTCCTCAACTCACCATAGTCCTCCATCTTGGCCATGGTGGCTCAATATTGACTATTAAATTCTCTAAAGAATTCAA
>CM021105.1:540728974-541081692 GCA_007115665.2 Sequoiadendron giganteum
TTTATGATCTTGAGCCATTTGAGGCTTCACAAGTTATCATATAGTTTTTCATTCAATATCCATCCATCTTAGCCATTTACACTCTCATTTTGCATTTCAATCACTTTGCATGATCTTTCCATCTGTTGTGCATATTGCACACATAGCTCATTTGGAACGGGGACCCTCTCTTCCCTCTTTTGATTGTCGGGTCCTTTTTTCTCTGCCTTGTTTTGCATGCCCATTTTTGCGCCCTAAAAGGTCAACATATTCTCAAAAGTCACATTTTAAGTTTGACAAAATTAGCCCCCTTGAAAAATTCCAAATCTTAAGCCATTTCGGGTTTCCCTTGTCAGATTGCCTTTTTTGACATCTGTGGCACCTTCTGGGCCCAAACCCTTGGGTTTCCCTTCTCTGATTTCCATTTTGGTTATGTTGTTCCAAACGGTGGCTGTGTGACGTCTTTTTGGCCTGTCGGGCCTGAGCTGGGTGGATTCCCTTCCCGGGTTTCCCTTTGGACTTTTTCATTTCAAATGGCCACCCACTTTCATCTTCCCAGATGTTGGACCTTGGAGCTTTAGTCATCATTTTCATTTCACTTGACAGTTCTTTGAAATGGTCATGGCTCGACGTCTTCCCAGCCACTGGACCCCGATCCTCCCACTACCACCTGGGAATTTAAACTCAGCTACCTTACCTACTGTCGTATCGAGCATTTAAATTGAACATTAATGGCATTGGGGTTATATAAGCAAATTTCAAACTTTTTTTTCACATGACAGACTCGATTGAAAAAGACAGCACTGCTCCAGCAAATTTTTCCTCTGCATCCAGACCACTGCTTCTTCGTTCCTCATGAATTCGATAGAAGATCTCTTTGGGGTTTTGAGGTACATTCACCTTCTGCATGCCTTGTCTTTTTGCCTTCGAAATAATGGCTTAAATCAAGTGAAAAATGCTAAAATGAACTAAAATTCGGTAAAGTCGTGTCCTTCCCAGAAAACCCATGAATTCAAAACTTAAAGTCCATCATTTGGTAGGTGAAATCAAATTTCGCAGCTTCACCTCTCTGTCATTGTTCTTTAGAACACTCAGCGATGCCTCTAAGGGTTGAACATCTCCACAGTCATCCATGCACAAACTCAAAAATTTTAAAAATAAAAGTGTTTGTCATGCCCTCGGGTCTCGACCTCTGGAATTCCCTTCCTAGGTTTGCGCTATGCCCCTTCCATTTCAAATGGTCTTCCTTGAGCGTCTTCCCAACCCTCGTACCCCAGGTGAGAGACATCCATCTCAAAACTTGTAATAAAACCAAACATCCAAATTGTTTTCAGATCCCGGTCTCTAGACTTTCATCCCCGCAATTCCGTGTTCCTTTCATTGTTCTGAATAACAATCCTGGGACGTCTTCCCGACTCTAGGGCCCTGGTCCCCCTTTTGCCGATCATACAATCTAAAATAGAAACATAATGTCCAAACCCCCTTTGGACTTCAGACTCTAGAATTCCAAACGAGCAAACCTACACATCTTTCGGGCCTTCGAGCCCTGACCTTCGGTTCACTGTCGGACTTTCATAACTACTGAATTCATCTTTGACGATTTCCCTCCTGAATTACATCCCTAAATTGTTGCCTACAATTCCTTGTTTGCATGGTTGTCCCGTGATAGCTTCCTAACCTTGGCAACCCAAACTATAGAGCCCGAAACCCAGAGTGTCGTCCCCCCTGTGTCGTTCAAAATGACCTTCCTATAACTAAAACTTGAACCCCTAAATGAGGGCTCAAATGACCTCCAAATCCAAAATAGACTCAACCCACTTGCTAAAATTGAGCCTTGCCTCATGCCAAACCTTTTTTTGATGAAATCCAAGACTGAGAAGGTCATTAGGAATGTATTTCCTCATTTTCCCTTCAAAACAACATTCTACCAAGGGAATTCCGACCCTGAGAACCCAAATTTATTTTTTTGCTTCCTTAAGGTGATTTATCAGGTGGTAGGCATTTTATGTAATATGAATGATGATTATGGATCTAACCTTGATATGTAGGGATTTTTCCGAGGCTTCTTTTCCGTTATAATGTTTCTAATTCACATCTGTCTATGTAGGATTTATGGAATCTGGTGTAGAAACCTCTAGTGCCACCAAGGAAAAAGGAAAAGGAACTACCAAGGCACCTCGAGGAGAGTAGGATAAGGATCAAATTAATTTCAAATTCGAGGGGGTTCCATTACACTCCAAAATCACTACTCTTTGGAGAGACATCACATATACCAATATCGAGCATGTCATTATTGACGAATCTATACAAAGGGTTAGGCTAGACCCGAAAATAGAAAATGCAAACATAATCAGAAGCAATGGACTTGCCAAGGTTGTAGGCTTCCCGCCAGCTCTGGTGGCCCCCAAGCTGGTAATGGCATGTCGGGAAGCGTATCAACCGAAAACCAAGACCATAGTAGACAGAGACAAAAATATCCTTCTGGACATGTCCCCTCTTGGGATAACTACAACCTTCCATTTCCCAACCTTTGAGAGCATGGAGACTTTGACTGTGGAAGAATGCAAGGCATTTTGGGATCAAGATCCTATGAGATGCAAGAAATTAATTAATCAATACTAGTTAAAGGATAACGGGGTTAGTGCTGGTAAAGTTCTGTAGGAGTTTTTTTGTAGTGATTTCTTTGAGGATTACAATAACCTTATTACCCTACTGAGCAAGGTAATGGGCCTTCCTGCTATGGCCTTCTTTCAAGAGTGGATGCTATACTTTGTGGAAGAAATTCTCCGTGGGACTGATACTGCCTTTTATTGGGGGGAAATAATTAGTAATTGCTTTCATGAGCAATTTATCAATGTCAAGAAGACATCTAAATTCTACATGACTTCATACCTAGTCTATTTTCTTGTGTATAGATGACATTACCATGGATTGACTACAATGCCCAATGAGGTTCCAAGAAGGGAACTTAAGCCCTATGACAATATCTACAATTGTAATACAAAAAATCCAAGAGAGACTATTGTATGGTAAATGATGCATGCATTGCCTACATCATCCAATTGCTTGGAGGATATTTCAAGATAAGAGTCTCCCATAGTGCTAGAGCCCTTCTCAGGCATTGCGCTTTCTTTTATATACAACTCCCTAAATTTGCATACATGCGCACTCAAGGATTCACGAAAAGGCCAAACAAGCTACCCTGGTACCCCAATGATCAGATCATAATATTAGAGTTGACCTAGTAGCTATGACAAATTCATAATATCCTAAGAAACAAACATTTGGCAAGGATACCTTATCCTATTGGCCTCATCCAGGGAATGTACAAGATTAATACCTCCCAATTTGTGGGGAATTCAGAGAAGGAGCTAGCCAAGTACCACTTCAAGAAGTATACAACTCGACCATGAATGGACCCATATGGTCATATCAGAAAGGCATTGGGACCTAAGTATGCCCACCTCCACAATGTGGAGGATTTCTGGGCTAATTGCAAAGATGATCTTGAAGTATGGCTATGACACTATATGTGCATGACTTCCCTCTACATGTGAAGAGTCAACTCGTAAGGGGTCCCGGATCAACTTGAAGAGGATGAGAGCATGGTGATCAATCTGGGATAGAGCATCATTCCCAATATTCCATTGCCCATGATTGATTGGGACAATGAATAGGTTGATGACCTTAGCGTACACACCAAGCCCATGGAGGTTCGAATGAAGGAGTGGATCAACCAACAAATGGCTCGACTGAAGCAATAGGGGGTCACCTTAACATTCAAAGGACTCAAAAGTGAGCCAAGTGGCTCTAGTGGTGGGGTGATTACTGGTATAATTCGGGAAACCTCGAATTCCCCACCATCTGTAAAAACAAAGAAGAGAAAGGAATCTAGTGAGAAGGTGCCTAACCCAAAGGTTTATGCTCAAAAGCCTTTGGAGGGTGAGCCTTCCAAACACCAAAGAAAAGTAGTTAGGGTTATGGAGATACCTATAATACCCAAAGATTCACTCCTCGAAGGTAGGGAGAAAGAGGATGACCCACCAGGATCTCCATCTACTGCTATTACAACTGATCCACCTACTTTTCTTGTAGTATCTAATGCTTCTCCACCTATGGTGGACATCTTTGTCCACCTTGCTTCCACTTCTCTGATCATGCAGGTTATATCGGTGGATTCATCCTCCACCATGACCTTGTTGGTCTCCTCATCTTCTATGTCTCCTTCCCTTCCGTTTGCTTCTACTACTGCAATGCCTGTCCCCAGTCTCTCAGAATCCTCCTTAAAATAAATATAGAATGTTCCATCTAAGCTTTCAAGGATGCTTACAAATCCAGTAGTACAAGCGGCAATAGCCCAGGCTATGGCTAATGCTCCAATTCTCCCTCCCTCTACCAAACTAGCTATAATGGAGGCAACAATGCAATATTAGATGAGCTTGAGTGATAGAAGCTAGAGGCTTCCTAAAGGCCTGAAGATGAAGAGTTTGTATACCATGAGCACCCAATGTTTGAGCACTGTGAAATCGATGAGGTGGCCTATGAATCCTCTAGTGAGAGCAACGAGGAGCTAAAAAAAGAATTAATCCGAGAAACCACTGACCCAGAGCTTGAAGAAGAATGGAACAAGCAACTCAAGGAGGTCGAGGAATAAGAGGCTATAGCGAAGACCATGATTGAAGGATCTACTACTCCAGAGACTAAGATTGGTAGGTCTCCAGTTGAAAGACATGATCAAACCCTAGAGCATGATGAGGAAGCATCCCTCTGTGAAAATGAGCAAGAAGATAAGCTTGGGGGACATGAGTATGATTAATATGAAGAGGAAAAATATATTGAAATGGAAGATCCCTCCAAAAAGAAATTTCTCACCAAGTCTCCCACTAAACGTATAACGCACAAACAAGATTCCAACAAGGAGCAGGAGAATGCAAGGGTTGAGAAGGAGGCCCTGGTTATCAAAACCATTAAACTTGAGGTAGAGGTCAACAAGGATTAATGTGAATCACCTAAGGAGGCGCCCTAGATTCCCGATTGACTAGGAAATCAGCTTAGGAAAAAGACTCCTACCCTAAAAGATCCTAAGGTGAGGCTAGAGGCAATATTGGTCAAAGCATAGATAAGCACTAAGAGGGGGAAAAGGACAAAAAATAGATGAAAGGCTACCATGGATGCCTCTGAATCTAGGGCAGTAAAAATAGCCATGCCATTGGTTGGATAATAGGGAGCAACCTATAACATCTCCACCATCGACTTGGGAGTGGCCATAAGGGAGCAGAAGGCTGACCACCTCCAAGAATCAGTAGCCATGGTGGTAGACCTTATCCAACATGACAAGGTTTCAAAGGAAGAACTTAAAGTGAAGGTGGTTGATCTGATGACCTACATTCAACAATGGTCATCTCAAGATGAGATACCCACCACGTCGTCAGCTCTGCCACATTTTTTGTCCCAAGAGAAAATCAATAAGCTAGAAAGAACCAAGAACTTGGATAAGACTACAAAAATTTGGTTCCATTAGGCCTTAGACATGGGGAACATGGGCATCAACTTGGTTGTTCGAATAGTAAATACATTCCTAGAGGTGTAGAGGACTCTTGAGGGCACTAGGCAAATCTGTGAAGAGTTCCCAAAAAAGTACAAAGCCGCCTACCGAGAGATAGAGGCTATTCTCATGTTGTCAAGTGAAGTGTGGGAGAAAGATCTTTCCCTCAAGGATGATGACCAATGGTTAGTGGATGTGTTGAAATGAGATTTTGATCATCAAAAGGGAATGCTGGAAAAGATCCTAGAAGAAGTGGTTTTGGATATCGAATGGGCCAAGGAGGCTAGGGGAGATTGTGCTCGATACCTCTAGTTGATAGTGGGGTACAAACTGCTCGCTGTTGAAATTAATCCATAAAAAATAAAGCCTCATTTCTTGAAGAAAATGGAAAATTGGATGTCAGTTGAGGTTACCACGGAGTTCATGAGATTTTCTACTTGAGCCTTCACCCGGTTTCACCTTTTCAAAAGTAATGCTGCCATGTATGATGAAAACTAGAAGAAGCTCTTTGACAACTCCCAGGAATGTAGTTACCAGGTGCTACAATCTGACATCATGGAAGTGGACAAGATTCGGCCATTGATCCTAAGCTTCGTGGAATATGTAGCTTTGAAGAAGTAGGAAAGCAACCATGTTGTTGATGATGAATTTCTAAAAGAGTAGCTGCAGCAAAGGGAAAATAAAAAAAAGACAAAATTGCTACAGTGTTGCCACTAGAAGATAAAACAGGGAAAAGATGAAATTTTTTTTTTAAATGTAATATATTTGGGGGTAGGTGAAACCCTAGTGTAAAGTGAATCTTGGCCACACAATAGAGTTGAATCTTGTCCACTCTTTTTTCTTTTTGAAAACTATAAATAGGGCTCTCCTCCTCTCATTTTAAGAGAGTTGAGTTGTTGTAAAGGCATGCTACAAAAATTACAATAGAAAATATAGTCATTTCTTGGTGTATTTTGGATTTCTCCACATGTTTCATTATTTTTCTCCACCTAGTTAAAACTTTAATTTAAGTTATTTTGTTGTTCTTGTTTCCTTTAGCCAACTTTGGTGGATTTATAATGTTGTCTTTGGTTATGAATTTTTTTGTTGTGTGTATCCTTTCCTTGTCCATACTTTTGGTCATTTGTTGCAGGTAGGTGACTGTGTAAAGTTAGTCTGGACTACAATTTCATAGCTACTCTTTAAAATTTGTCTTTATTCACATTTACATGGTGAATTAATCATGAATATTTGTAGCCCTTAGAAGATAGCATAGATTTCATGATATTGTGAGAATTCTGATAAAGTGAAACCATATTTTAAGGAAACTGTCCACAATAGGAACCTCCATGATCACTGTTCATCGGTAGTTGCAGGTCCAAGAACCTTCACTCTTCCTTGCCCCTTTTTATTTTTTTTAAGAAATAACCTGTGCTAAGGTTCATTGCACATTGTAAAGCCAAATCCAAGGAAACAATGGAGTTCAAGAATACTATTTGAACCTACAACAAAGTCCAGTAATTTCCTATACAAAGAACTCCATTTACAAACCCGATTCTCCTACAAATTTAACTTTTGTAATGCTATCTTGTGATTCCAAAAAATCACATAAATCAACTAGAATATTCCAAGCATCCTCATAACCTGACATCTGAGACCTTGGGATAGTGTTTTGAAATTTTATTGTGGAAGATTGTCTTTCAAGAGAGGTGATGCACCTATACATTACCTGTGTTGAGAAGTGCATAAAAACACCATCAACAGAACTGGTGCTAGAAGGAGGGCCTTTTGGAGATAAAGCCGGATCAAATTGGGTCATTCTCCCATGACAGATTCCATCGAGTTTTGAGATCTACATGAAAAAAGGGATAATTTTAGGAGTTACATCCTCTGTTCGAGATAAAAGAGCTGAATGAAGGGAACCATCTGCCACCGATTAACCTGACCAGATCACTTCTCTTTTGCCTTTTCCTTCTCCATCATCATTGGAAGTACCACCTTCCCCTCATTGGATCCAAATAGCCTTCTAGGTTCCCACTCCATCTGGGTTGAACACTTCCTTTCAAATGAACATAGTCCCCATCCCTGCTTCTGCCTAATTAGTTGTTGCTGCTCAATTGCAATTAAAAGACAATCTGGCATGCCCACCTCGACTGCCCCCTCCAATAGAGTTGCTAGGAAATAACCTATCTCCTTTTGGCTTCAACCTCTCCCATGATATGCCAAATAATCTCGAGAATTTTTGCATGAAGTTCAACTCTCGAGATCTATAGAGGATAGCCAAGGATCATGTCAAGATTTTTGAAATTTCCTTGAAGACAATGCAGATCATATATGGAGATGTGGCTTGTAGGATATTTCCCTACTCCTTAGGGGAGGAGCCTTCTATTGGTATGTCAATTTTCCAGCTAAAAATATCAGCACATGGGACCTTTTGAAGAATTATTTTCTCCAGAAGTTCAAGACTCCGGTCATTCCTATAGAATCATACGAACACTTCATGTTAGTTCAAAGGGAGATTAATGAACCAATCAATTCATTAAATGATCACTTCCACATAGCGTACACTCATTTGCAAGCCCCGTACGTTTTCAATGATGTTGTCATCTTACCTATTTACTAGGCAACATTGGATAACCTGACTTCAATTTTGGTAAAGACAATGCGACTACCGCCTGCCAAGTTGGTCGATGCATACATTGAGGCCATTATTGCCAGCACAAACTTGGGGAAAAACATTTTTGGTCCATTGCCTTCTCCTTTGCAAACTGCACATCCGACGCAGATTCAAGGGCTTACTCAAGCCTCGCAACATTAAAGACCCCAGTTGAATCTAGTACCACAACTACACATAGTTCCACACCCTAGGCAACCAATGAATTAGGCGCATTTGGTACCTCACTACTTGCTTCCCCAACAACAACATTCCCATCCTCAGCCATCCCAAGTACTGGTGTACCTCCAAGTAGCTGAATTTCCCCTCGCTCATTAGAATTAGTGGGTTGCACAACCCATGTTCATTCAGAATGTTGCACCACAACCAAACAATACCGAAAAGGACAAGATTGATGAGCTTACAGAAATGATCAAGAAGATGTCCATGAACATGACGCACTTAAGAAATCAAAATAACTAGTTGCGAGCATCACAAAAGAACATCTAGGCTAACCTTAATCATGATAACCGAGATCACCCTGAAAATTTGGATAATTGGGATGTTATTACATCATCTAGACAAAATTATGACAAAAATCAAAATTCGGGCCAAAACTTTGATAGAAGGCCCTTCCGAAGGCAAAACCAAACATAAAACACAAGAACCAACAACGAAGGCATTCTCATGCCCTTGATCAGCTCTACAAAAATGAGAATCCTGCAAGCGAAGGTTACTTAGCGAATGTTGCTCTATCTGGTTGGTGTTGCATATATAAAATGAGTCACCACTTTGAGCTTGATTTTCTAGAATTCCAAACTGCTGCTGATATTTTCCAAGTTGAAGTTCAGAATGTAGTGGACAACTCAAGGTGCAGGGACATTGTCCGATCCGAGCCATACAAATACTTGGTGTTGGTGTTGAACCAGGCTCCTTTCCCAAGGGTGGAATGCCACACCAGAATAGGAGAGTGTCGATTCAAACATTAGTGGTAAAGCATAAGAGGTAAGTTCTAAAGGTCCTTTGGCTCAGCTTTTCGATTCAATAGATAATGGTCCTAAAAATGACAAAGAAGAGCCTAGGGAGGATGAAGGTCATATGTGTCACCAATGGAATACCCCATACAACCTCAGAAATAGACAGTTCGATGGTCATGCTAAGGCCCTTTTACGACCTCCACTCCACTGAATAATTTCAGTACCCCTCCTGATCCAAATGCAAGGAATAATCTAGGTTTTCCCTATATGCCCACATAATATCTCAGTAGAAATAAACAACATAGAAACAACAAAAGCCAAGCCACCAACTCCTCCCAAAATGTTTCCTATGATTAATAAGTTGAGCAGATGGGGGAGTATATTGCTGAGGAATTCAAAAAGGTAAAGCTAAGTGTGTCTGCATTCAAAATTCTAAAGGTTCCTATAGTCAAGAATGCCCTTTTTAGAATGATAAATGGGATTCCATCATGAGGGTCAACTCAAGAAACTCTGGTGAGGAGGATCTCCTTCGATGATCAGCAAAGTGAGCTGATCATTTGACAGACCTGCAATGGTAAGGTTGACCCACTATTAGGTCAACAAGCAAATAGGTAGATTGACAAAGTAACTAATGAGGTATCGAAACACAACAAGGGAAATAGGAAAGACAAGGGCCAAGTTTCCCAAGTGGACGTTTCCGAGGCATTGTTTCAAGGGAAATTTGAAACTCCTCCCATTCTGACCACCATCCATGTGTTCGGGAAGAACCTCCACAACTTCATGCTAGATTCAGGTGCATCGGCCAATGTCATGCCCTTGAGTGTATGCAAGGAACTTGGAATAACACCAACTCCCTCCCAGCAAAAGGTGACCCAAATTGACAAAATGAAGATCAGTATAGTGGGGGAAATTAACAGAATATCTATGCAAGTTGTTGTTGATCCCCATATCCAATAGACCATAGACATTCAGTTGGTTTATATCTTGGATACATATGGTATAATCTTAGGAAGGGATTTCATGAGGGCATTGAATAGATATGTTGCAACTGATTACTCACACATGTGACGGCCATGGAAAGGAATGCCGAATCATATTTAGATTGATAAGGAACCTCAAACGAGATTCATGATCACTGAGTATAACAACACAAATGAGGTGTTGTATGTTGAAATGGATTAGGGGAATTATTCCCCAGTATCATATCAAAATGAGCAAGAATGTCTTGAAGATGAGGGAACAAGTGAGGTTTTCCTCGTATTAAGTAGCCTGCCTTTTAATTTAGCCAATGCCTCTAAGAGCATAGAGGTGCTGATAGAATCTGATGATGAAGAGTAAGGAGAGGAAAACAATCTTCGATTGTTGGATAGTTTCCAAGATTTCATGGAAAAATGTGTTCAGGACCAGCTTAGTCTGGGGGCCTGAATGAACTTCCAAGAACTCTTTCGCCCCAATTGGTGCAAGGCACACAATGCTACCCACATAGAGTTTGATTGTTATTTGTGTCAAGCAAAAATTGAAAATGTTAAAAGACAGGATACTCTGAAGGAGAAAGTGGGGTCTGCACTATCCGAGCAAGCATATTCCATCTATGCACCTCCCTAGGAGGTTACTAAAATGAAATCACCACTGATGGTGGAATTCAAATCTATTGGTTCTATGTTCAAGGATTCTCCTAGATTCTGGATGTTATGCTTTGATGGGTCTAAATTGAAGGATGGAGCTAGGGTAGGTTTTGAATTGATTAGTCCTAAGGGCAAGTCATACTTTGCTACTCATCGAATTCAATTTTATTGTACCAATAATGTAGAAGAGTATGAGGATCTAGTCTTGGGCCTCTTAATGGCATTAAGAAAGGGTGTCAAAATGCTTCAAGTGTACGAAGATTTAGAGTTGGTCATAAAGCAAATTAAGAAGCTTTATTCCTGCTACAATAGAAGACTCGCCAACTATAGGCACCGCATATGGAATCTATTGGAAGGGTTGGATGCATTCAATATTCAATTGATCCCACATGCTCAAAATTATGCTACCAATAAGATACAATCACTATACCTATCTAGCCTCAAAATATTCATGGTGGAACTCACCTTCATCTCGTCAGTGTCAGAAAAAATAGACAATTTCTAGGTATTCAATGATGACAAACACATTATGGATTTTATCACTAGTTCAGACATGTTTTCTATGCAAATAATTGATGAGGTTGAACCTCAAGAGGTAGACCTCAATATAAAATGAATTATCAATGTAAAGACCAACACCATTCCAAGGGAAATGGTCAAACAGGAGCGAATCTTTTACCTTGACCAGATATAGATCAGGATCAATAGGGTAAGAGGGATACCATCAATAGCCAATGTGACACTCACAACCTAAGAATGGTTGGGAGTGCCAAGAATGTGTTCATTAGAAAGGTGTGCACTCATGATGAAAGTAGAGGTATACTCAAAGCTCTACTGATGTATCACAATGTCATCGCCTAGAGCTATGAGGATCTCAAGACGTACGATACATCAATCATTACCCACTCCATGCCACTCAAACCAGATATGAAGCTATTTCGGTAACGACAAGGCCTTGTCAATGCTTTGCTGGAACCAACAATATATAAGGAAGTACAAAATTTATTATCAACCAGGATCAATTTCCCGGTTAGACACTCCAATTGTGTAGAAAATTTGGTTTCTATCAGAAAGAAAAATGAGGAAATCAGATTGTGTGTCGACTTCTACAATCTGAATCGGGCTTCAAAAAAATATAGCTATCCTATACCCTCATTGGATGAGCTGTTACAAATAGTAAACGACTCCCAGATGATGTCCTTCCTAGATGGATATTCGGGATATAATCAAGTCATGGTACAGTATGAAGATCGACACAAGACAAGATTCACCATCAAATGGGGAAATTTTTCTTATAAATGAATGTTGTTTGGACTAATCAATGCTGACACAACTTTCCAACATGCCATGGATATCACATTCAAGGACCTGATCAAAAAATGCATAATAAACTATATGGATGATTTGATAGTATTCTCAAAGTAGCAAGGTAGCTACATCGCTGACCTATGCAAGGTCTTTGAAAGTTTCTGTGAATTCAGGGTTCCCCTTAATCCTAAGAAGCGCATCTTCAGTGTAGCTAAGGGGAAGCTCCTTGGGCACATCCTGTCAGAATGGAGAATTTCTATTGACCTCGAATGTGTCCAATCAATCATGAAGATCGAACTACCAAGCAACAAAAAGGAATTGATTTTTTTTTTGAAAATATTAACTTTGTCTGCAAGTTCATCATAGGCTTCATGGAGATCGTCAAATGACTCAATGCTATGTTAAAACAAGACACTAAGGTCGAGTGGACCCCAGAAGAAAAGAAGGATTTTGAGGAAACCAAGAAGGCAATTGCTGACGCCCCTGTGCTGGTCACCCCCAACTACCTGAAGCCCTTTTTCATCTACTCTTTTACTTCATATCATTCCTGTGCCAGCATCTTGACACAAAAGGATGATGAGGGGAGTGAAAATTTGATTGCCTTCATGAGCACCCCTCTGAAGGATGCTGAACTACGTTATCATAACATCAAAAAACAAGCCTATTCCCTTGTTAAAAGAGCCAAAAAGTTTAGACATTATATCTTTTGCAACAAGGTGTTTGCTATCATTCCTTACCCCGTAGTGAAGATGCTGCTTATGTAGAATGAGTTAGGGGAGTGAAGGGAAAATTGGATTGCATTGCTATAGGAGTATGATATGGAGATCCAAGTGATGAAGCTGGTGAGAGGATAGGTGCTTGCCAAAAAAATGATGGAGGTGGTTATTAATGTAGGACCCAAACTCCCAATGCAACAATACCAGTTGGAGGATGTTTCTCTAGGGGAGTGGTATGAAGATATAGTATACTACCTGCTAAATCATAAATGTCTGCATCATCTACAAGGAGTCCAAAGGAAAGGCCTTAGGTTAAAAATAAATAGCTACATGTTATAGGGCACCATACTATACAAGAGGAATCATGAAGGTATCTACTTGAGATGCCTCGGTAAAGAAGAGGTTGATCGTGTTCTCAAGGAATTCCATGATAAGTTCGAGACTGGTCACGGTTTTGGTTTATCAACAACACATCAGATATTAAGAGTTGGATATTATTGGCCCACCATTTTCAAGGATTCCCATAGTCATGTCGAAACCTACTTCATGTGTTAGACTACTACCACCAGAGAAAGGAATGTTGTTGTCCCATTGTAGCCTATTTTGGAGGTAAGGCCATTCATGCAATTAGGTCTTGACTTCATTGGTCTGGTAAGCCCTCCATCATCTACTGGACATAGGTACATTCTGATTGCTACTTAATATTGTACTATATGGTTTGAAGAAATATCTTGTAGGCAATGTACAACTGAAGTAGTAAATAATTTTTTGGAAAGTTTCATTTTAAATCGTTTTGGTTGTCCTTATGCTCTAGTATGCGATAATAGCCTTGCATTTGCTTCATTAAAATTCATGGGTTGGGCTTTTGATTATGGTATAGCCCTTAAATTTTCATCCAATTATTACCCTCAAGGAAATGGCCTTGCTGAATCAACCAACAAGAACTTGATCACTATGGTCAAGAAGCTGCTAGATAGGAATCCCAAGGATTGGCAGACCCAACTTCATTTCACCCTTTGGGTGGATCGCACTTAACACAAGGCTGCCCTCAAATATTCTTTGTATCATCTCGTTTATGGATCGGAGCCTATTTTCCCCATACACTTGAAAATACCTACCCTCTAGTTCATCAATTATTTTTATGGAGGAGACCACAGAGAAGCTTGTCTAGATGAGCTACTGCACCTTGAAGAAGTATGAGACCATGCCATAGAAAATTTCTCCAAACATCAGGGCATAGTCAAAATATGGGTCGGCTATTGAGCCAAAATCAAGGCCTTCTGCATTTCTAATATAGTCCTTTACTAGGACAAGGACCACAAAAAGAAAGGGGGACACAACAAATTCAATAAGCTTTGGCTTGGCCCCTTTCAAATTGCTGAAATCCTATGAGAAAACTCTTTTTCATTTAAAGACTTTGACTGGTGAAGATGTCTCGTTGCCTGTTAATGGGAAACAATTCAAGCATTACTTCCAAACCTGAGCTCTTTCAGAGTTGTTCATGTACATACCTATATATAAGTTAGAATAGGTTTCCTACTTTATCCTTTAGTTTTACTCATTTTCCTGACCATTTTGTTTAGACCTTGGAAGATTCTTCCCATTCCGATATGGTGGTCATGCTTGGCTTGATAAATGGTTTTCCCTGTTGCTCGCTCTTGCGTTGTTCTCTAGATAAGCCTTCATTCCCTATTGCTAACCTTTGAAAGCCCTTAAGCATTGGTTTTTAACTTTTGAGCTCTAAACTAACCTAGGAGGGCTACCTACTTGAATTCCCTACGTTTATCATGGAACACATAGAAACACATTTTAAAATTTCCAAAGAGTGGTATGGTGATTACTGAGAGGGTTAGATAAGTGAAAAATATATAGTCTGCTCTAGTGACCATTGTGATTCTCAAGCCCATAGTGAGCTTCATTACTTACATGGTTGAATAGAAAGAAAAGAGAAAAATATTGAAAAGAAATATCAAATGAAAAGAATAGACAAAGTGGAAATAAAAACCGTATGGGTGTTTGAATATCTCTATCAAGGCTATGGATGCCTAGTTGGTAGTAGAGCTCTGTTCATGGGGTCACAATGACAACTTCGCCGAGGCTATGGATGCCTCACTGGCAATGTAGCAATGTCTAGGTTACTTTTGGGGTCAGGAAAACTATGTAGCTTATCTCTCCTGATCAATGGTTGCTTGTGCTATCTCAAAGGAAAGTAAGTGAACTCACCATGCACACACCTCCATGATGATGTCACAACATGATTCAATCCCACCTTCCTTAACCTGCTCCTATTTTAGCTTTGAAAATTAGCTTTGGTGTGCAAAACCAAAGATAATGGGTTGAGAATGAATATTTATCTTTTAAATGCCAAGAGCATTCTCCCATCGAAGTCACCATTTGTTGTGCCTATTGCACACACACCCTATTCAGAATGGGGACCCTCTCTTCCCTCTTTTTCTTGCTGGGTCATTTTTGCTCTGCCTTGTTCTGCATGACCATTTTTGTGCCCTAAAAGGTCAACAAAATTTTAAAAGTCAAATTTTAAGTTTGAACAAATTTTCCCCCTTGAAAAATGCAAAATACTAAGCCATTTCAGGTTTCCCTTGTCAGATTGCCTTTTTGATGTCCATGGTGCCTTCTAGGCCTAGACCCTTGGGGTTTTCCTTCTTGAATTTCTATTTTGGTTCTTTTGTTCTAAACGGTAGTTATGTGATGTCTTTTTGGCCCGTCGGTCCTGACTTATCAAGATTCATTTCCCGAGTTTCCCTTCGGACTTTGTCGTTCCGAACAGCTACCAACTTCCATCTTTTCGGACGCCCGACGCTAGACCCCGAAGCTCCAGTCACCATTTGCATTTCACTTGACAGTTTTTTGAAACGTTCATGGCTCAACATTTTCACAACCATGGGACCCCGGTCCTCCTGCCGCTGCTTGGGAATTTAAACTCAGCTACCTTACCTATTACCATACCAAGCATTTAATTCAAACTTTAATGGTACCAGGGTTATATAAGAAAATTTGAAACTGTCATTTTTACATGAAAGACTCAATTAAAAAGATAGTGCCACCCCAACAAAGTTTGCCTCTATGTCCGGACCACTGCTTCATCGTTCCTTGCAAATTTGATAGACGTCCTCTTTGGGGTTTTGAGGTATGTTTTCCATCTACATTCCTTGTCTTTTTTCCTTTGAAATCATGGCTTAAATAGAGTAAAAAATGCTAAAATGAAATAAAATCTGATAAATTTGTGTCCCTCCCAGAAAACCAATGAATTCAAAACTGAAAATCCATCATTTGGTAGGTGAAATCAATTTTTTGAGCTTCACCTTTTTGTCATTGTTCTTTAGAATAATCGGCGGTGCCTCTCGGGCTCAGACCTCTCTGTGGTCATTTGTGCACAAACCCAAAACTTTGAAAAATAACAGTGTATGTCATGCTCCCAAGTCCTAGCCTCCAGAATTCCCTTCTCGGGTTTTTGTTATGCCCCTATCATTTCTAAAGACCTTCCTCGATTGTCTTTCCAACCTTTAGACCCTAGGTGAGAGATGTTCATCTCAAAACTTGTAGGAAAACCAAATGTCCAAATTGTTGTCGAATCCTGGCCTCAAGACTTCCATCCCCATAATTTTGTGTTGCTTTCGTTGTTCCAAATTGTTGTCTTGGGACGTTTATCGTCCTCCCAGGCCCTAGTCCCCCTTTTGCCGAGCATAAAATCTAAAACAAAAACATAACATCAAAAAGCTCTTCGGACTTCGGAATTTCATCTATGGAATTCCATTTTGGTTTCGCTATTCTGAATGGCCGAACCTGGACATCTTTTCGACCTCCGGAGCCTGACCTTCAGTTCACCACCAAACTTTCTTAACTACTGAATTCATCTCTGGGGATTTCCCTCTGGACTTCCATCCCCAGATTGCTTCCTACATTTCACCATTTGCATGGCTATCTCATGATAGCTTCTTGACCCCAACAACCCAAACTCCAGAGCCTAGAACCCAAAGTGTCATCCTCACTATGACGTTCCAAATGACCTTCCTATAGTTGAAACCCGAACGCCTAAATGAGGGCTCAAAATACCTAAAAATTTAAAATGGACTTCAACCCACTTGCTAAAATTGGGCCTTTCCTCATCCTAAACCTTTTTTTTCATCAAATCCAAGACTGGAAAGGTCATTAGGAACGTATTGCCTCATTTCCACTTCCAAATAACATTATGCCAAGGGAATTTCGGCCCTCAGAACCTGGATTACGTATTTTTCTTCCTTAAGGTGTTTTTCGAATATGAATGATGATTGTGGATCTAAACTTGATATGAAGGGATTTATCTAAGGCCAATTTTCCATTATAATGTTGTTAATTCATGTATTTCTATGCTGGATTTATGGAATTCGGTACAGAATCCTCTAGTGCCACCAACGAAAAAGGAAAAGGAACTGCCAAAGCACCTCGAGGCAAGGAGGATAAGAATCAAATGAAGTTATAATTCCAGGGGGTGCCACTAGACTCTAGAATCACTACTCTTTGGAGAGACATCACATATACCAATCTCGGGCATGTCAATATTGATGAATTTACATGAAGTGTCAAGGTGGACCCAAAAATAGAAAATGAAAAGTTAATCAGTAGCAACGAACTTTCCAAGGCTGCAGGCTTCCCACTAGCTCTAGTGGCCCCCGAGCTGGTAATGGCATGTTGAGAAGCATATCAACCAAAAGCTAGGACCATAGTAGAGAGATAGAAACATCCTTGTAGACATGTCCCCTCTTGGGATAACTACAACCTTCCATATCCCCACCTTTGAGAGCATGGAGACTCCGACTATAGAAGAATCCAAGGCATTGTGGGATCAAGATCCTATGAGATGCAAGAAACTAATTAATTAGTAATAGTTAAAGGATAAGCGAGCCAGTGCCGACAAAGTTTCCCAAGAGATTTTTTGTAGTGATTACTTTAAGGATTACGATGACCTCATCACCCTACTGAGTAGGGTAATGGGCCTTCCTCCTACGGCCTTCTTTCAAGATTGGATGCTATAATTTGTGGAGAAAATCCTCCACGGGACTGATGCTGCCTTTTATTGGGGGAAATAATTAGTAATGTCTTTCATGAGAAATTTATCAATGTGAAGAAGACATCAAAATTACACATGATTTTGTACCTATTCTATTCACTTATTGATAGGAAAATTTACCATGGATTGACTGCAATGCCCAATCAAGCACCAAGAAGGGAACTTAAGCCCTATAAAAAATATTTGTAATTGCAATACAAAAACTTCAAGAGAGACAATTGTAGGGTAAATGATGCATTCATTGCCTACATCATTTGGTTGCTTGGAGGATATTTTGAGAGAAGATTCTCCCACAGTACCAAATCCCTCCCCAAGCATTACACTTTCTTGTATATATAATTCCCTAAGTTCACTTACATGCACACTCAAGGATTCACGGAAAGGTCAAACAAGCTGCCCCAGTACCCCAATGACTGGATCATACTATTAGAGTTGACCTAGAAACTATGGTACATTCATAATATCTTGAGCAAAAAACATGTGGCAGGGACACCTTATGCTATTGGCCTCAGCTAGGGAATGTACAAGATTCATAGCTCCCAATATGCAGGGAATTCAGAGAAGGAGTTGGTTGAGTACAACTTTAAGTAGTATATAGATCAGCCACGAATGGACCCATATGGTCATATAAAAAAGACACTGGGACCTGAGGATGCCCACCTCCACAGTGTTGAGGATTTCTAGGCCAATTGCAAAGATGATCTTGAAGTACGCCTGTTACACTATATGTGCATGATTTCCCTCTACGTGCGAAGAGACAACTTGTGTTTGGTTCTGGATTAGCTTGAAGAGGATGAGAGAATGGTGATCGATCTAGGATATAGCATTTTCACCAATATGTAATTTACCATGATTGATTGGGATGAGAAAGAGGTCAATGACCTTGACATACTCACCAAGCCCGTGGAGGTTTGAACGAAGGCTTGGATCACCCAACAAGTGGCTCGACTGAAGCAATAGGGGGCCTTCTTAACATTCAAGGGAATGGAAAGTGAGTCAAGTGGCTCTAATGGTGGGGTGATTACTGCTATAACTAGGGAAACCTCCAAATCCCCACCATCTGTCAAAACAAAGAAGAGAAAGGAAGCTAGTGAGCGGGTGCCTAACCCAAATTTTTATGCTCAAAATGCTTTGAAGGGAGAGCCTTCCAAAAAAAAATAAAGAAGTCGGGGTTGTGAAGATGCCTATAATAGCTGAAGATCCACTCCTCAAAGGTAGGAAGGAAGAGGCTGACCTGCCAAGGTCTCCATCCATTTCTATTACCACTGATCCACCTACTTCACTTGCAGTATTTGTTGCCTCTCCACCTACGATTCTAACACCCCTCCGTTTTGCTTTATGGACTGGATAGTGTGTCCTTTTTTTGTTTTGTTTTTTTTATGTTATTGGATACTCAGATACTTTATCTTGTGTGTGTATTGGATCGCCATTTTTTGAGTGATAGACTATTTTATGTGATGTGATTTAGTTTATCTGCTGATTTGTTTTACATGCTTTAATGGTGTAATGATGTTAGTTGATATAACATGTTAGTGCATATGAGAATATTTGATGTATTGTGGAAGTGTCAGTTTTGATGAGTGTATTGGTGAGGGGGATGGGTTCGCATCACTCGCTTGCGAGTACCCTACGATTATGTGATTTCCTCTTCACGGTGTGTATTTTATGCTGTTATATTTTATGATGTTGGATACTATGTTTTTAGGATTGCAGGTACATGACATCGACTCCACTTGGTCTCATAGGTTTGAGTGTGTTGATCCAATGGTTAAGTTGAAGGGAGATAGAAGCTAGGTAACATGTGTCAAGTCTACACCCTAGCCATAGTGTGTCATTAGTCATGTGTGTCGAGTTGTTGTTTGCCTTACTTTAACATTATTTAATTCTAAAAGATTCTTATTTTGGGAATAAATAGTTTGAATAATTGCATTATGTCATGTTGGTGATTATTTAATTTAAATTATACAATATGGATAAAAGTTTATATTTAAATTAATTAATTATATTTAATTTATTTAATTGATTAAATTTAATCCAAGGGGTTGAATTTAGTTATTAAATAACTAAATGTGATGCAAGAAAATTAAAAGATATAAAAAAATTTAAATTCATTATGGAATTTTATTTCATTTAGTGGGAATTTAATTATTTTAGAATTTTATTTCAATTAAGATGGAATTAAATTAGAAATTGAAATTGGATTTTAAAAGCAAAGTTAGTTTTCAATTTTTGGAGTTAATTAATATTTAGATATTTTAAATTTGAGATTTGCATGCAAAATCATATTTGGTTGTGCAAGATATTTTCAATTAGGCCAGCATGTGTGAGTTTAATTAGGAATTAAGAGTTGGTTGCAAAATTCATGCTGAGGGAGATTATTTTGGAGAGGAAAAGCTTCTTTTGGTTTGAGAAGATATTTTGGGAAAAAAATTATATAGAGAAAGGATTTGGGGAAATTTTTGGCTGTAGATTCATTTGGAGTTATTCGGGAAATCTTTGTGGTGTTTGTGGATTGCTTTCTTGGTTGGAATCATTAAATTTTTGGATAGAACTGGAGAAGCTTTGGAGGAAGCTCTGCATCAAAATTTTTATTACTTGTAGCCTCTTGAATGAGGTTTTCTTCTGTGTTTATGTGTTGTTCTTTGAATGCTTTGAAAATTGTAGGGATTAATCAATTTGTTGTTAAATCTATTGAGAAAACGAATTTGTGAATAGAAGAAGAAATTAATTAATTAAATTTAAACCTTCTGTTGTTTTTGTGGAAACTTCTTCGGGAAAATTGTGTAATCCTCTATAGAATTTAATTTATTTGAGGAAATGGATTGTTTTGTTATTTGATTCAAACCTAGAGGTTGAATAATACATTTAGATTGTCTTAGAAAATTTAAACCTTTGTGGAGAAACAAATTTGTTTTGAAAAAAAATCTAGTTTTAATTTAGATCCATTTGGTTTTATTATTCTTTTAATTGTTCATGAATTCAAGAAAATAGTTTAAAAGAATTAATTTTGTTAAACCTCTATGAAAATTGGATTTTCTAGAAAATCTCTTCAATTTGTCTTATAGTTGAAATTCTGGAAAAATATATATACATATGTTTATATATATATTTTGTTAACTATATATATATATACATATAATATATATTTAATATTGCTATTGAAAATTTATTTTTAACTCCTATGATGTCGTCCGTATGATGCTTTATTTTAGGGTTTCACAACGGGGCATTACACATGGTATTAGAGCCTAGGTTTAAACACTGGGTGCTCTAGGATTATGATGTACCCATTAAGCTTAGTTGTGTAGGTTTTCAAGTGTACCTTGTCTAATACCCTTTTGTTTATGTGTAGGAGTATGCCTCCTAGATGCGGATGAGGAATAGGATATGGACGTGGCCAGGTAGGCGGTCGAGAGGAGAGTCAGCATGACTCACCACCTCATGTGCCACGTATACCAGAGCAAGAGGAGCGCCAGGCCTCATAGAATGGCCAAGGGGACAATGGTAGACAACTGGATCCTCCAAGGGTCAAAGCTGCACGTAGGACTCTTGAGGAGGCTTTGGCATTCCTAGGCCTGAGACAGGCAGTACTAGAGGTTAACCCTATTGTTAGTACAGTTATAGCTCAGTTAGATATGTTAGTAGTGTCCTATATGAGAGATTTGATTCGATCACAACCACCTCGGTTTGACAGAATGGGTACTAGTTTAGAGGCTAAGACTTGGCTGATAGGTCTTCACCGATGTTTTTCTATGCATCCATTTGATAGTAATACTAAAGAACGATGTGTTGTTATGCACTTGCAGGGGTTTACGGCCACTTGGTGGAGAATTGAGGAGCAGAAGCTCCACACTGACATGAGTTATGTGACTTGGGAGATATTCCTTGAGCGGTTTAGAGCCCATTTTCTTTTTGACCTTTGGTGTTAGCACAGGTGTGATGAGTTCCATGCCCTATGATAGTTAGCCATGACCGTAGATGAGTATGAGAGACGTTTCTACGAACTTAAACAGTTCATAGGAATAGGAGATGATGAGAGGATTCTCATGCAACATTTCATCAAGGGTTTGGATGTCCGTATTAGTGGTGGGGTGAGAGTCTTTGAGCCCAAATCTATGGATACAACTATGGAGAAGGCACGACTTGTGGAGGAAAACATAGTTTTGGCATTAGGAGGTCATTCAGGTGTGCAGATTGGTAGTGGTTCAGGATATGGGTCTAGTGCATGATGGGATCAGACTCAGGGAGTTGGATCACCAATGACTCAACAGGATCCTATTCAGAGTGGGCAGTAGGAGAGTGCACTTGGAAAGTGTAAGGACTCTCAGGATGATGGTGGTTCTTTGCCTAGAAGGAACTAGAACTGGTGGCGCAATAAGTACAATCGACAGGTATAACTAGCCCAGAGTTCACAGTCTGCGGCTGATTGGGATAGTATGGAGTAGTCTACTGCACCCATAGGAGGCAATGAGTTTGGTGGTAACATTAGATGTTACTCTTGTGGTCAGTAGGGCCACATTGCTAGGAATTTTCCATATCAGAGCACTTCTAATTTGGATAGGGACTAGCAGTTTCAGAGCCGATAGTAGGTGTGTAGGCAGGTCTCATCTTGCATATATTGTGGTTGATAACCTTCAATTTGGTTATCGGGGTGTTTTAGTTGAGACTTCTAGTGTTGGTAGTGCAGTGTAGGATACTCAACCTCACAGGTTGAGGATTTGATTATTATGCAGTTTTTTTGAGGGATTTTTATCCCTACTTGTGTGTAGGCTTCCAAGAGTAAGCCTAACCCTTGGGGGGGAGAATGTAACACCTCTCCATTTTTCTTTATGGACTGGACAATGTGTCCTTGTTTTGTTTTGTTTTCTTTATGTTACTGGATACTCAAATACTTTATCTTGTGTGTGTATTAAATTGCCATTTATGGAGTGATAGACTATTTTATGTGATGTGATTTGGTTTATCTGATGATTTTTTTTACATTCTTTAATGGTATAATGATGTTAGTTGATATAACATGTTAGTGCATATGAGAATATTTGATGTATTGTGGAAGTGTCAGTTTTGATGAGTGTATTGGTGAAGGGGATGGGTTCGCATCACTTGCTTGCAATTGCCCTATGATTCTATGATATCCTCTTCACGGTGTGTATTTTAAGCTATTATATTTTATGATGTTAGATACTATGTTTTTAGAATTGCAGGTACATGACATCGACTCCACCTAGTCTCACAGGTTTGAGTGTGTCGATCCAATGGTTAAGTTGAAGGGAGATAGTAGCTAGGTAACATGTGTCAAGTCTACACCCTAGCCATAGCATGTCGTCAGTTGTGTGTGTCGAGTCGTTGTTTGCCTTACTTTAATATTATTTAATTCTGAAAGATTCTTATTTTGGGAATAGATAGTTTGAATAATTGCATTATGTCATGTTGATGATTATTTGATTTAAATTATGCAATGTGGATAGAAGTTTATATTTAAATTAATTAATTATATTTAATTTATTTAACTGATTAAATTTAATCCAAGGGGTTGAATTTAGTTATTAAATAATTTAATTAATTAATTAAATATGATGCAAGAAAATTAAAAGAAATAAAATAATTTAAATTCATTATGGAATTTTATTTCATTTAGTGGGAATTTACTTATTTTAGAATTTTATCTCAATTAAGTTGGAATTAAATTAGAAATTAAAATTGGATTTTAAAAGAAAAGTTAGTTTTCAATTTTTGGAGTTAATTAATATTTAGATATTTTAAAATTGAGATTTGCATGCAAAATCAGATTTGGTTGTGCAAGATATTTTCAATTAGGCCAGCATGTGTGAGTTTAAGTAGGAATTAAGAGTTGGTTGCAAAATTCATGCTGAGAGAGATAATTTTGGAGAGGAAAAGCTTCTTCTGGTGTGAGAAGATATTTTGGGAAAAAAATTATACAGAGAAAGGATTTGGAGAAATTCTTGGTTGTAGATTTATTTGGAGTTATTCTGGAAATCTGTGTGGTGTTTGTGGATTGCTTTCTTGGTTGGAATCATTAAATTTTTGGATAGAACTGGAGAAGCTTTGGAGGAAGCTCTGCATCAAAATTTTCATTACCTATAGCCTCTTGAATTAGGTTTTCTTCTATGTTTATGTGTTGTTCTTTAAATGCTTTGAAAATTGTAGGGATTAATCAATTTGTTGTTAAATCTATTGAGAAAACGAATTGATGAATAGAAGAAAGAAATTAATTAAATAAATTTAAACCTTCTATTGTTTTTGTGGAAACTTCTTTGGGAAAATAATGTAATCCTCTGTAGAATTTAATTTATTTGAGGAAATGGATTGTTTTGTTATTTGATTCAAACCTAGAGGTTGAACAATACATTTAGATTGTTTTAGAAAATTTAAACCTCTATGGAAAAACAAATTTGTTTTTAAAAAACTTCTGGTTTTAATTTAGATCCATTTGGTTTTATTATTCTTTTAATTTTTCATGAATTCGAGAAAATAGTTTAAAAGAATTAATTTTGTTAAACCTCTATGAAAATTGGATTTTCTAGAAAATCTCTTCAATTTGTCTTGTAGTTGAAATTCTGGAAAAATATATATACATATGTATATTTATATATATATTTTGTTAAATATATATATATATATATTTAATATTGTTGTTGAAAATTTAGTTTTAACCCTTGTGATGTCATCTGTATGACGCTTTGTTTTATGGTTTCACAGAGGGGAATTACAATGATGGACATGTTTGTCCACCTTTCCTCCACTTCTCTGATTGTGCAGGTTATATCAGTGGATTCATCCTCTGCTATGACCTCAACAATCTCCTCATCTTCTATGTCTCCTTACCTTTCATCTGCTTCTACTGGTGCAATAGATGTCCTCAGTCTGCCATAATCATTCATAAACTACATGCATAACGTGCCATCCAAGCTTTTAGGGATGCTTAAAAATCCAATAGTACAAGCTGCAATAGCCCAGGCTATGGCTAATGCTCCTGCTCTCCCTCCCCCTACCGAACCACCTATAATTGAGGCAACAATGCAAATCTCAGATGAGGTTGAGTGACAATAGCTAGAGGCTACCTAGAGGTCCGAAGATGAAGAGTTTGTATACCATGAGCACTCAATGTTTGAGCACCAAGAAAATGATGAGGTGGCATATGAATCCTCTGGTGAGAGCAGCGAGAAGCTAGACACAAAATTAGTTTGAGAAATCCCTAATCTAGAGCTTGAAGAAGAATGGAACAAGCAGCTCAAGGAGATTGATGACTAGGAGGCTACAGGGCAGCCCATGATTGAAGGATTTACTGATTCGGAGACTAAGACTGTTAGGTATCTTGCTAAAAGACATGATTGAACCCCAGAGGATGATGAGGAAGCATCCCTCCATGAATATGGGCAAGAAGATAAGCCTAGGGAACATGAGTATGATCAAGATGAAGAAGAAAAAGATGTTGAAAGGGAAGATCCCTTTGAAAAGCAATCTCTCACAAATTTTCCTACTAAATGTATAGCACTCAAACAAGAGTCTGACGAGGAGAAGGAGGATGTAGGGGTTGATAAGGAGGCCTTGTTCATCAAAATCATTGAAATTGAGGTAGAGGGTAGAAAGGATCAACGTGAATCACCCAAGGAGGGGCCCCAGATGCCCAATTGGCTAAGAAATCAGCTTAGGCAAAAGACTCCTGCCCTAAAAGATCCTAAGGTGAGGCTAGAGGAAATATTGACCAGAGCACAAGTAAGCACTAAGAGGGAGAAAAGGCCAAAAATCAGATCAAAGGTGAGCATGGATGCCTTCGGATTTAGTTCAATACAGATAGCCATGTTGGTGGTTGGAGAACATGGAGTAACCTATAATGTATCCAACATCGACTTGGGAGAAGAAGGTTGACCACCTTCGTGAATTGGTAGCCATGGTGGTGCACCTTATCCAATAGGATAAGGTGTCAAAGGAAGAACTTAAAGCATAGGTGGTCGATCTGATGACCTACATTCAACAATGGTCATCCTCAAATGAGATACCCACCATGTCGTCAACCCCATTGCAGTTATTGTCCCAAGAGAAAATCAATAAGCTAGAAAAAACAAGGAACATTGATAAGACTATAGAAAGTTGGTTCCGGTAGGTCTTAGACATGGGGAGCACAGGCATCAACTTGGTTTTCTAAAAATAAAATAAGTTCTTGGAGGTGTAGAGGACTCTTGAGGGCAATAGGCAAGTCTATGAGGAGTTCCCAAAAAAGTATAGAGCCGCCTACCCAAAGATAGAGGCTATTCTCGCATTGTCGAGTGAAGTGTAGGAGAAAGACCTTGCCCTCAAGGATGATGACCACTGGTTAGTGGATGTGTGGAAATGATATTTTGATCATCGAAAGGGAAGGGTGGAACAAATATTGGAGTGGTTCCAGATATGGAATGGGCCAAGGAGGCCAGGGGATATTGTGCTTGGTACCTCAAGATGATAGTAGGGTACAAACTACCCACTATTGAAATTAATCCAAAAAAATTTAAGCCTCATTTCTTGAAGAGCATGGAAAATGGGATGTCAGTTGAGGTTACCACAGATTTCATGAGCTTTGTTGCTCGAGCCTTTGCCCAATTTGAGATTTTTCAGAAGTAATGCTGCCAAGTATGACGATGATTGGAAGAAGCTCGTTAACAACTCCTAAGAATGGAGTTACCATGCTACAATTTGATATCATGGAAATCAACAAGCTTCATCCATTGATCCTGAGATTCGTGGGGTATGCAGCTTTGAATAAGCAGGAAGGAAACTCTATCATTGATGATGAATTTATAAAAGAGTAGCTGTAGCAAAGGGAAAATAACAAAAAGACAAAACTTCTATAGTGTTGCCACTAGAAGATGAAACATAGAAAATATGAAAGATGTTTTAAAAATGTAATATATTTGGGGGTAGGTTAAACCCTAGTGTAAAGTGAATCTTTTCCACACAATAGAATTGAATCTTGGCCACTCTTTTTGCTTTTTGAAAACTATAAATAGGGCTCTCCTCTCATTTTAAGAGAGTTGAGTTGGGGTAAAGGCATACTGCAGAAATTGCAATAGAAAATACAGTCATTTCTTGGTGTATTTTGGATTTCTCCACATGTTTCATAATTCTTCTCCCACTAGTTAAAAATTTACTTTAAGTTATTTTATTTTTCTGGTTTCCTTTAGCCGACTTTGGTGGATTTAGTATGTTGTCTTTGGTTATGAAATTTTCTATTGTGTGTATGCTTTCCTTGTCGATAATTTTGGTTATTTGTTGTTGGTAGGTGACTATGTAAAGCTAGTCTAGACTACAATTTCATAGTTGCTCTTTAAACTTTGTCTTTATTCACATTTACATGGCGAATGAATGATGATAATCTATAGTCCTTAGAAGATAGCATAGATTTCATGATATTGTGAGAATTTTGATTAAGTGAAATCATATTTTAAGGAAATTGTCCACAACAGGAATCTCCATGATCACTGTTCATCAGTAGCTACAGGTTCAGGAATCTTCCCTCTTCCCTACCCCTTTTTCTTTTTTTTAAGAAACAACCTGTGCTAAGGTTCATTGCACATTGTAAATCCAGATCCAATGAAACAATGGAGTTCAAGACTATTGTTTGAACCTACATCAAAATGTAGTAATTTAATATTCAAAGAACTCCATTTACGGACCCAATTCTCCTACAATTATAACTTTCGTAAGTCCATCGTGTGATTCCAAAAAATCACATAAATCAATTGAAATATTTCAAGCATCATCATGACCTGACATCTGGGAGACCTTGGGATAGTGTTCTGCAATTTTACTGTGGAAGATTGTCTTTCAAGAGAGGTGATGGAACTATGCATAACCTATGTTGAGAAGTGCATAAAAACACCACCATCAACACCATCAATGAGCACACATCAAAGCAACATCAAAGGGCCAACCAAAGGATTGATTTGAGATAGGGTATAATTGTATTGTGCAATTTTTATATTGTTTTGAAACCAACTAGGCTAATCATTTGAGGTGTTAGGTGTTTTGTGCTTCTTTTGCATTCTAGTTTATTTTTCACTATAGATTAGTACTTTTTTCCCCTTCACACAAAAAAATTTATTTATTTATTTAAACCAATATATAAGGTTAATTAAATATAATTGATTACTTTAATGGATAGAGGAGAAAGAATTAATCAAATAAATAATGATGTATTTCATTAGGAGAAAAAAGGTGATGATAATCTGAGAGTGTGATTCAAGATGAAATGTTGTTAGTAATTAGGATCAAGTGTGTTAGATCAAATTGTACATTTTCCATGTCTACAGTTACTGCATAGGAGGTCAAATTAGAATATGTGGCTACAAAATATCAACTATTAGATATATCTCCAAAAGCCCTTCCAAAGGAGTGATTTGGAAAACTTAGGTAGAAATTAGGAGTTGTTCCTTCTCCTATATATACTTGAATACATAAACTATTCATCAAGGGGGAGCATAATAGAGTAATTATTTATCCCTAGTCTATCCCTTTGTAAGTGATGTGAAAAGGGGAGAGTATATAAAATGGGAGAAAATTATATAGAGGTATGCTTTTATAATTGGTGTTAGGGGGAAAGTATAGTATGTAAGGTTTTCCTAAGGAGTACAGTAAATTAAAATAATCATTTTAATTCTAGGAGAGTCTAAGAAAAATTAGTATGTAGAGAGAATGTGGGGTGAATGATGAATGGTATAGAAAGGGGGAGTATGAATGATGTTGCAATTTTCAAATTTTTTTAGGTGTTGTCATCAATGAAAAAGGGGGAGATTATTGGAATTGTTGTCATTAATGTCAAATGATATTTATGATTGTCATTGATGGCAAAGGAAATCACATGGAAGTCAAAGTGATTATTGATGTTAGAGGATCAATCATAGGTAGAATGGTGAAGATTGATATAGAGAAAATCATGTTATTAACATGTTTTACAATTTTTCAATATTGCATTAAAAGTTGCAATATTATCATAAAAAGTTGTCATTATTTTGTAGAGGTTGTTTTTAGAGTTTTGCAGAGAAAATAAATAGCAAATTTGATATGGGTTTTTCGAGTTTTGTTTAGAAGTATATTCGATAGGTCCAAATGATATGTAGTGAGGTCATAGTTAAATTATCTTTTCTCTCAACCATTACTGGAGTTTCTTAGTAAAACTCTAAGGGTTTCAGTCATGACATTCGCAATGTTTCTATTTTTGTGTTGACTAGAAATCGATAGTAACAATTTGCTTATGTTATGAATTAAGTTGTATGGGTCATTGTGTTATCAACACCTTTGTCCTTGTGATTGCCAACTTGATATAGTGCATAGATATTTTAATGTTTCCTAAGTCTATCACCTAATTATTTAGCCTAGATGGATTAATGATGGTGATCAAAGATTGAATATCAGGCGGCTCTCGCTTGCTCACAGGCCTTTATATTTGATATCATCTCTTGGCTAAAAAATCACAGAATCATGCCACATGTCCAGTGGGACCAAGTTCAAGGCATTCGTGAAAAGGGTGTTAGAGATCAATGACTAATGTAGAATCCTATTTATAATTCATTTTGATACAATATTAGATGTGATAGTTAAAAATGATGACAAGTGTCTAAAGGCGAATGCAATACAAATTTTATATGCATCACATATTCAGTTTTTGAGTACAAAAGAGAAAATGTGAAATTTTATAATAGATGAAAAGATGACAAGTGGTTGTCATATAATTCATCACAAATTTCAAATGAATCACATATTTCAATCTTAAGCGCAAAGCTAAAATAACCTAAGAAAAATAAATACGATAAAGATCAACGTTGCACATTGAAGGTGAAGATTGGACGGTTTTAACTATTTCATGGAAACAAAGGTGGGTCCCTATTTTGGTTTTGAGGGAATGCAAAAAGATTAATTTTTTTTATGATGAACTTGGTTATGTTAAAGCTAATTCCAAGAAAAATATTCACCTAGAGTTAAAGAGAAGATCGATAACGTAGATTTAATAGAAATTTAATCAAATGGTCATGTTTCAAAGTTGAAGCATTTTTTATGGAAACCATTAGATTCATTTTTACAGCTTGAGATGATCTAGGATGGTGACATATAAGAAGGATAGTCTAAGATTTGATGAAACTAATTATTGTGTATGGAAGACTCGAATAGATTATTATCTAAGATGCATTGGTGAACATTATTGGAACCTTACAAAGAATAGATATATCATCCCATAGAATGGTCCTTCTACTCTAGGTGAGATCAAAGATGTCGAGTATAATACCATGGTTAAGGAAGCATTGTTGAGTGCTCTGATTGATTTTGAGATGACAAATGTAATGGATCTGAAGACTACTTTTGAGATCTGGAAAAAGTTGGAAACTTTGTATGAAGGTGATGCCCATGTGAAGATTGCTAAGCTATAAATTCTAAAAGGGAAATATATAACATTGAAAATGGGTGAAGATGAGGACATAACTAATTTTATGCAAAGAGTGAATGAACTTGTATGTAATATTAGATGTGTTGGTGGAACATTGGAAGAATCAAAGATTGTTGCTAAAGGACTCAAATCCTTGCCTACTACATACAAACGCAAAGTTTCTACTATTGAGGAGATCCAAACTGTGACAAATGTAACAAGAGACATGTTGATTGGTAAGCTTTCTATTTTTGAGTTAAGTGAGTTTGGTGATTCTATTCCTAAGATATAATATGCATTCAAAGCTACTACCTCACAAAAATATAAGTAGATATATGATCTAGGTGAGAAATTTCCTCTAGAATCTTGTCCAAGTATGAGCAGATTATGAGAGAGATTGAAGAAGAAGAGATAAAAGTAGATAATATTGAAGCACTTCTTGTCAAGAGGGTACCCAAAGGAGAAGGTAAGTATAAAGGAAAATTACCTCTTAAACTATTTTATTTCAATAACATAGGTCATTTTTCCTCTAGGTGTCTAGAAAGAGTTCCTAAGCCAAGACCTAACAAGCCTAGATTCCAAAGAAAGTGTTATTATGTTGTTGATGTAGGTGTGAAAGATGATGAATCTGATAAAGGGAATGCAAGTAAATATGAATGGGTATTTATTTCTATCAAGGAAAATGATCCAGTGCCTACTGAATTTGGTAGTTGCATGAATGTGGAGAAAGCTCTAGCTGACAAAATTGAAGAAAAAGATGAATCGATGATTGACAGTGGATGCTCTCATCACATGATAGGTGATAAAATTAAATTTGTAAGTCTTGAAAATTATGATGGTGGTGTTGGAATATTTTGTGATGAAGAAGTTGGTGTAATCTATGGCAGAGGATCCATTTCTCTTGATGGTAACAATAATACTGATGATGTTCTATATGTGGGAGGTTTGAAACATTATCTTTTAAATGTTGGAAAAATGGCTGAAAACGGATACAATCTTCAATTCAAGGATGGAAAATATAGAATATTGGGGAATTCTACAAATATGATTGAATCAAGTACAAAAAAAGAAGGTAATATATTTATCCTAAGTGTTTCTCGTAAAAGTTGTCTAATTTCTCAAGCTGATGAAAGTTGGTTGTGGGATAAGAGATTGTGTCATGTAAAATTTGATAATATTATCAAGATAAGTTCTACTCAGGCTGTGAGAGATCTTCCTAATTTGGTAAAGCCTACTAATACCATATGCAAGGAATGTCAGTTAGGGAAGCAAACTAGAGCTCCATTTTGGATCAAACAACATTGTTCAAATGATGTATTGGAGCTTGTGCATACTGATTTGTGTGGTCCTTCTAGAGTCAAAAGTTTACAAGGAGATAGGTATTTCATGTTACTCATTGATTATTATTCTAGATTGATGTGGGTTTCTTTCTTAAGGGAAAATTTTGAAGCTCTAGAGAAATTCAATATTTTTAAGGCTAAGGTTGAGAAAAAGATAGGTCTAAATATTAAATATCTGAGATTAGATAGAGGTAGTGAATTCATTTTTGGTTAGTTTAATTATTTTTGAGAAGAGCATGGGATAAAGAGACAATTATCTACCTCATGGAGCCCTCAAAAAAATGGAGTTGGGGAAGGGAAGAATAGGACAATTCTAGATGCTACTAGGACTATGATGCTGGAAGGAAATTTCCCACATATCTACTAGAGAGAAAATGTGAGTATTGTTGTTTACTATCTCAATCGGGTACATATGAAAGGTGATATCAGTAAGACCCCTTATGAGCTATGGTTTGGTCATAAGCCTATTGCCAAATACTTCAAAAAAACTGGGAGTAAATGCTATATCAAAAGAGATGAAGATATAGGAAATTTTGATGCTAGGAGTGATAAAGGAATGTTTATTGGTTACTCTACTAAAATTAAAGACTACCATTGATTTAACAAAAGATTGAGGAAAGTAGTTGAAAGAGATAATTTCAGTCTTGATGAAGACATAGTTTGACCATCCAGAACCTGTGGATATGATTCATATGATCAAAATGTTAGTTCAATTCAAACTCATAATCAATTTCATATGATCAAAATGTTAGAATCAGTTCAGATGCAAAAGTGAGATTACAAGAGATCAAATTTCAAGAAAATCCTAAGAATCCAATGTATATAATATTGAATCATTCAGAAGATCAAATTATAGGTTATAAGAAGAAAGGTGTTCAAACTAGGAGAATAATTGCAGAAGAATATTGTTTCATGTCAAAGATTGAGCCAAATAGTGTAAATGAAGTATGCAAAGATGAACATTGGATGGAAGCAATGAAAGAAGAGCTACTATGAATTGAAAAGAATGATACATGGATTCGTGTTCCTAGACATAAGGAAAAAAATGTAATTGGAGCTAAATGGGTCTTTCAGAAAAAGCTCAATGAGTAAGGTGAAGTTGTTAGAAAAAAAGAAAGATTGGTGTGTAAAGGATACTCTTAGATGGAAGGAATTTACTTTGAAGAAACTTTTTCCCCTATTTCTATGATTGAAGCTATGAGACTATTTCTTTCTTATTCTACTTACAAAAACTTCAAGGTTTATCATATGGATGTCAAGTCAGCATTTCTAAATGGTGAACTAGAAGAAGAAGTGTATATAGAGAAACTTGATGGATTTCAATTGACTAATTAGGGAGATATGGTTTGTTGGTTGAAGAAAGAATTTTATGGACTTAAGCAAGCCCCAAGAGCATGGTATACTAGATTGGATAAGTATTTGTTGAATATTAGATTTAATAAAGGTAGTGCTGATAGTAATTTGTATTTCAATATTTATCATGATAAATATTTGATTTTTGATGTCTTTGTTGATGATATCATTTTTGGAGGAGATGATAGTTTGTGCATGAAATTTTTTGATGAGATGCATAGTGAGTTTTAGATGTCTATGATTGGAGAATTTTTTTTTTTTGGGATTCAAAATTGCTCAACTAGATAAAGGGATCTTTATATCTCAGTCCAAGTATGTGAAAGAGCTACTAAAGAAGGTTTGTACGGAAGATTCAAAGCTAGTTGGTACACATATGGTGACCGGATGTAAGTTGATACAAGATGATGATTCTCCTAAATAAAATCAGACTAGATACAAATCCATGATTGGTGGATTGTTGTATTTGACTCAAACTAGACCTGATATCATGAATGTTGTATGCATTGTTTCAAGATTTCAAGTTGAGCCTAAGGAATCTCATGTGACAGTTGTGAAGAGGAGTTTTAGATACTTGAAGGGGATAGTTGATTTTGGCCTATGGTATCCTAAAGAAGATGATTTTACTTTGAGTCTTTTTACTAATGCTAATTAGGCAAGAGATGTGAATGAAAAAAAGAGTACTAGTGGTGGTTCATTTTTCTTGGGAAAGAAGTTGATTTCATGGTTAAGTAAGAAGCATAATCCATTTCTTTATCTATTGCAGAGGCAGAATACATTGCTATTGCTAAAAATTTTACTCAAGTATTATGGATGAATTAGATTTTGAAAGATATCAAAGTTGTGTATGATGAACCTATTTCTATATTTTGTGATAATTGAAGTGCAATTAAAATTTCTAAGAATCTGGTGTTGCATTCAAAAACCAAGAATATACCTATCAAGTTTCACTTTTTGAGAGATAAGGTGGGTGAAAAGGAAGTCGGATTCGAGTATGTGCCTACTAAGGAACAAATTGTAGATATCTTTACTAAGCCTTTTCCTAAGGATAATTTTGAGTATCTCATAGGGAAGCTAGGGGTGATTACCCCTCCAAATCAAAACTAAGGTGCATTGACCTACATCAGTCTATGTGTTTCATAGTCATATATTGATCCAGATTGATGTTGTGGTGGCTGCTACTCAGCGGGAGTAGTCAGATATTCAAAAATGTGGTTCAAAGATTGTGTGGAGAAAGATACACATTATATTTATCATTGATGTCAAAGGGGGAGAAGATTCATGTGAAAAATTGTGAATTAAATGGGGAGAAGAGTCAAAATCTAAGGGGGAGAAAGTGCTAAGAGAAAGTTGTGTTGATGGTGTTTTTTAAATCATGTGTTGCCATCAATGCCAAAGAGATAGATTGTAGTATGTTGCTGATATATTGTCATTGATGTCAACACTATTGGTATTAATCAATTAGAGGCGGTATATGTTGAGGATATTGAGAAAATTGTAATAAAATAAGTTGCAGGTTGTTAGTGGTGAATTGAAGTTCAGTATGTTGGCTAGCTCAATTTGTTGATGATTAGAGGTTGTGGATTAAAGGTTGTTTTTGAGTATTTCTAGTTTATCCATGTAAATATTTTGAGATCCACATGAAGATTTGATCAAGTTATGAGTAGTTGTGTTATGATATATTTTATGTTGCTTCAATTGGAATTCTTGAAAGAGGGTGATGTAATTATAGTAATTTCAATTGTTGTAGATGCTTCTCTGGTGATTCATGATGCTTGTGGATGTTTCTGGATCATTATCTATTTTCTTTGAACATCCACATTGATCATTGTGATTGAGATTGGCAATTTTTTTTTGTGTGTTCATATTTTTCATGTTCATGGCCAATAGGGTGATTGTAGCATGTTGTGGATCTTTGAGGAATAATTATTGAAGATCTTTCATGTTAAAGGATGTCATTTTGGGTCATCACTATGTTGTGGCTGACATTGGTTGATTCGCATTGACAATATTTTATGTTTTGGGACAACAGTTTATATTCATTTCATATTTTATTGAAGCTGACATGTAGATGATGTTATTCTTGGCTGTGGATATATATGAGAGATTGTTTATTTCATTTGATGAAATGGTGAAGTGTAGTGTGCGAGTCATGTGTGTGAATAATGTTATAATCATTTGAAGGAAAAAGTTAAGTGTGAAGAAGAGTGAGCATATTTTATGTGCTTAACTAAAACTATAATCAGGCATGATTAGATGTTAGTTTCTTAGTTCAAAATCTCTCAGATGGATTTAATATGAGTGTGACTGTAAGATATTATGTCTTCCTTTGGGTAGTAGGTATTTTGTATTTGAGCAGTGAGCTCTAGGTAGTGTGCCTGAATGCATGTGGATTCTAGAATTTCTATAATTTTAACATAGTATAAACTTGTGGACTAATCTCCACAGTGGTTTTTCCCTTGATAGGGTTTCCACACAAAAATATTGGTGTTATTTTTTTTTTTCATGTGATGATAGTTTATGCTTTCATGTTTAGTTATTAGATCTGAGAATAAGTTTAATAAGTATAATTCATATTACAATTGATTCACCCCCCATCTTAGTTGTTTGTCATTGTGTTGCAAACAAAGAGATTCTAGATTAATGAATTGAAAAGGTACATTTTAGGTTGAAGAAGAACTAGTATTATCATGTATTAACTTGTAATGTTGTATAGGTTGGTAACTCAGAAAGATTGATTTGGTTCTCACTTAGGTGTGTATTGTACCTTGAGGTTGGTGCCTAATTTTTTGTTCTTAGGTGTGCAGTGTACCTAGAGGTTGGTGCCTCAAAACATTGTCTTAGGTTTCAATGTACCTATAATTTGGTGCATAAAAAACATATATAATATATTTTTTTGTGAGGCTATATTAGGATAGTAGATCCTAGCAGATATTATAATCATGATTTTTCCCACATCGGGTTTTCCATGTATATCTAGTGTCTTTTTGTGTGTGATTTTTTTTATGTCCTTAAATATTTTCTACTGATTTAATTTGGTAAAAATTTGAATACACTGATTCACCCCACCTCTCAATATATTGGTGCTCTTTCAAAAGATCTTTATGGTTGAAGTTGAATCAGTAATTAGTGGGAAGGTTTTTGATAAGGGCCTAAAAACGTTATGGATCAATGTTATTTTCACCTAAGAGTTTTGGAGGATTTTTTTTTAATATCTTGATGTGTGGGGATGTGAAAGGAGTTCAAGTATATATATTTGGGTGGTTGTTCACTCAAGTTGATTAATGAGTTCATATTTATTTTTTGGATTAGGATAGGGTGGAGGAGGACCTTATACTATAACTCTACCATGTTGAGTGGTGATGGTGCAGTCAGATAAAATGATAAGAAGGGTTTGAACTCTTTCATCATATTTTTCGATATGGACAACAAAAGAATCATAATTATGTTGGGGTTTTTGGTTATTGACATTATTCATGTGTGGGTCTTGTCCTTGGTTTTTTTATCATTATGCTAATAATTATTCTTAGGGAATGGATTTTGGTAGATCCACACATCTTGATTTGGTGAGGAATTTAGATAATGTTTCAACTTTAATTTGCCCCTATCTATGAGGTATTAGATATAATTTTTTATTTCATTCATTTTTCCATGTGATGTGTGGGGACTCAAATATATAGTATCAATTTTTTTTTAGTATTTTCCATTTCATGTCTCTTACTCATAATTGGCCCATTGTTTATAATCAATTTGGGACATCCTTAATGAATACCATAAGTTGAAAAGAGGCATTTTTTGTTGTGTTGTTTTCCCATTTTACTTTCTCAACCACCTAAGTTTTCAAAAAAAAAATGGCTAAGTATAAGTGGTGACCTTGTTATTTTTTATGTTTGTAATATTTTCAAATTTTTAGTGAAATACATACATGCATAACCTCCCTATTGATCCAAACAACTTGAACATGCCCTTATAAAATTCACCTAAGTTTTTTTCTTTTTCTGTTTTAGAGTTTTTCATCCATCCCTATTCTTGTTTCACAATATTAGACTTTACAATACAATGATGTCATTCATAGTATGCATTATAACCTCTTCCTAAACCCCCAATCGTGATAGCTTACAAAATTCTTAAATATTTTGTATTGAGATCACACTTTTAAAAAATTTCATCCATCCATTCCTTTTGGTACTCATTTCACCACAACCTACTCCTCAAACTCTAATCCCTTACAGCCCAAAATTTTATTAGTCATTTAGAGTCAAAATTTTAACCATTCCATATATGAGTATTCCTTCCCTCTAAAATCCAAATTTCTTGAAACTTTATCACTCCTTTAGTAACATCTATTTGAGTCAATATTTTAGCATCCCCTTAACTCGATACCAAGATAATCCCAATTATGAACCCCAACCCATCTTGCTAAAATAAATTACTTTTTCAAATTTCTCTTCTTTCATGTTCCCACAATCTAAGTGTAGATCCAAAATCTAGTCCTCAATGGAATTTTGGAAGAGTTAGTGTCTACAACATTCAATGGAGTATGGGAAATACTTCTACCATCAATGAAACATGGAGAAATAAATTTAAAAATCAACCTTGTAGCTTGAGAGATCTGATCTGGTAGCTATGAGATAAATTTAATTCTTTCACAAATCTTCCCATGAATATGGTGTTGTGTTGTCATTAATTGATTTAAATTCATATTTTATATCTATTAGGAAGAGATAAGATTGATTATTGTACTACCTTGGAAAAGTTTCATTTTTTTTGAAAATTCTAAACCAATCAAAACATGCCACATTATATACCTTTACATGTCATCAAAGTGGGCCCACTAATAATAATATCATAAAAATTATAGGTGACATCAACATAGGGCATGTGTCAACCTTTCGTGCATCCATGAATTGAAAAGGAACCCACCAAAAAGAAATCATGGACCTCTTAAAACATGCCACATGTCAACCTTCCATGATTTTACATTGGAAAACTAGTCACACCTTGAATAGCCTATAGAATCATAGAACTCATTCCAAATTCCTCCACATGTCACCTTCACTTGATGTCAAATATAGAAAATGGTGCCCTTTGAATGACCTATGGGCTAGAAAAATCCATATCAAACCCTGCCACATGTAACCCTTTTTTGTAGATCCACAAATAGAAAATGGACCCACCATGAGGGATCCATGGACTCATATGAACCATGAGATCAAGATTGGGACTTCCTTGAAAATCGTGTGAACAAGCATTCTAAACTAAAATGTGTCACATGTCGCCTTTACTGTGATTTAAATTTTTTCTAGTGAAATCAATCCTACAAACATACAGAGCTCATCAAAGGTGTCACCCTTTCTACAATCCCATGCCTTTAATTTTCTTTAATAAAATGTGTTTGTGGAATTGAAAAAACCATATAATGGAAAAGGACTTGGATTTTGGGAAGAGAAAAATAAAATGGACTTGGAATTTTAGTCCAAAATCCAAAAATACAAAATGATTTTGAATTCCCAAAGAAGGAATAAGTTGGGCTCGAGAAACTAAAATAAATTTGGACCTTTGGACAAAAGGTCCAAAATTCCAAGAGAAACTTGAAGTCCTAAAAGGAGAGAAAGAAGAAAAGAGGTTCGAGATAGGATATCTTGGTTGGATTTAAACCTTTCGAAAAAGGGTCCAAAGTTTTGAAAGAAACACAAAGTCCTAAAAAATAAAAGGAATTAGATTTGGAAAAAGGATACAAATATTTTTGAATTTTAGGTGCAAATGTCTGATTAGGTCTCGAAAGTCCAATGATACCAAATATGAAGAGGGATGAAGGATCTTGGGAGGAAGGATTTTTTGAATTGATCCAGAATTCCATTTAGGACCCAAAGCTCTAAAATGACAAGAATGAAGAAAGGAAATAGGAAATAAGGAAGTTAGGAAAATGGAATGGACTTGGACCTTAGTCTGAAAGTCTAAGTTGGACTTGAAGTTTAGAAAGGTTTGAAAGGGAAAAATAAGAAATGGATATTAGGTATTAGGAATTAATTTGTACCTTCTAGTCCAAATGTCCATTCAATACACAAAACTCTAGAAGGACCATTAGAGGAAAAGAAAAAAAGGAAGAGAAATCCATCCTTTGGATAGTTTGGAAAATGGGTGTTTTAGTGCAGCTTGGCAAGGGGGTAATATAACTTTTAATTGATCCAAAAGTCCATTTAGGACCCAAAGCTCTGAAATGACAAGAATGAAGAAAGGAAATAGGAAATAAGGAAGTTATGAAATTGGAATGGACTTGAAGTTTAGAAAGGTTTGAAAGGGAAAAATAAGAAATGGATATTAGGTATTGGGAATGAATTTCGACCTTCTAGTCCAAATGTCCATTGAAGACCCAAAACTATAGAAGAACCTTTAGAGGAAAAGAAAAAGGGAAGAGAAATCCATCCTTTGCATAGTTTGGAAAATTGGTGTTTTAGTGCAGCTTGGCAAGAGGTTAATACAACTACCAAAGGCCATGAGCATACAAAAATCATATAGGATCTCTTAGATCATTTTTTAGTGATGGGTCATGCAAGAAAAAAAAGGATTGCACAACATGAAAATATTTTGGTAACTTTTGTGGGATGATTGCTTGCTATTCATGAGATCCAAGGGAATTACCATTCCATTAGGCATAGATTCATAAGGGGAACACAAAATTTGTTTTCCTTAGAACACAAAACATGTGTAGTTTTGCACTTAGAGGAAAACAAAAGGTAGCTATAAAATGAATTCCCTTAAGGATAATGCATGGTGTGTAACCAAAATTTGTGGAAAGAAACAACTAATCTAGTATGTACATGAACTACTAAAAAATGAAAACTACAAAAATCTACCTCTATCAAAGAAAAACCTTCAAAAATAATTGATCTCTCTTAGACCATAGTTGCATTCTTCACCTAGCTGTAACATTGAAAACAACTGCATGTATGCAAGGGGTTGCACACACTATTTTTCATGGTGAAGAATCAATACATTGTAAAAAAATTCACTACAAGGGACCCATTTAATAAAAGTGTTAGATTCATTTGATAATGGTGTGTTAGGAAAAAATATAGCAGTAGGGGTTATTTTTTTTAAAATAGGTCAACATCTAGGAGAAAACCTTGTGAAAAGGAAATAAAACCCTCCTCACACAAGGGTACAAGATACTATCATAACTTATGACCTCCTTGTTGCATGAAATGAAACCAAAAGATACATTTTTCAGCTCACATGGTGATGCAAAATATGCCAACCTTTTTTGTTGAGCTATACTGGGAAGACCTTCCTCATGTACTTCAAATGAAAAGCTTTGAATCTCTAGCATATCTTCAATTTGATTGATAAGAGCATTAATATATTAAGAGATGTGTGGTTGATCAATGGTGGTATTTTGAATATGTTGGTCCTATGTGAAAAACTCTAGCTTAGGAAAATTATCTCTAATTGGAAAAGTTACATCTTCATCTTGAATGAAGATCTCATATTAAACATTGTTACATTCAGGGCTAACAAGGAACATACATACATCATAATTACATGTATTGATGCACATCTCATCAACACATACCCTGGTTTTGTGAGACACTTTAGGTGAAGAAATAAATTCTTCAAATTGTCTCTCTATGTTTATTTCTTCATTTTGGTGACTAGTTGCAACAAAATCACTCTTGGCATGATGTCACCATTGCACTTAGTACTACCACAATATCACATATATGTTTCCCATAATTGTCATCCTTAAGGGATAAAATTTTGATATCCAAGTTTGAATAAAATTCCTTAAAATTATCCCAAAAGAGGTCCTCTTCAGACCTTTCTTTTCTTTTATGTATAAGAGGGTTGGTTTTGACTTCATAGCAGCTCCCCCTCCTATTTTGTAAGGAGAGGTTGACTAAAAAAACCCTAGGTCTATGGTCTAATTTTTACACCATGTCCATTATTGCCACAACACCACTCCCTAGGATCTCACCTTTCATAAAATTACAAACTTCATCATAATGGGGACCTTCATCCACCACATCAAAGGGTAATAAGGTCTATTTATCCAAGTCATTAGTGTCATCCTCACTCGAGCTCATCAAGTTTGACTCCTTTTATTTTGAGGATTCTATTGATGTATCCATGGGTAGGCTCACCTCCTCATTGTAAATGAAACAAGGGATCTCATCAAAATATAGGGTCAATTCCTCCTCTTCATCATCCTTCCTCACTTGTTTAGTGTCTTGTTGTAGCAACTAGTCATCTTCAATTTTTTCTTGAAGTAGGTCAAAGCAGTCATTGTTTGGAGCATATGAAGTCTCACAAAAATATTTTCTTCCCTCTCAACATGAAAAATCTCCCTCCTTTTCTCTTTTGACTAGCTAGCCTACCAAACAATAGGTCCACCTTTGTAAAGTGATCCAAAATTTCTTTAAATTTTTTTTGGGATTCTAGAGGGTGCTATTAATTAGGAAAAAAATGCTAAGCCTAAATAGGTATAGGATTTTGTGAGGAATGAAGGCTATTGAAACTTGGAATCTCCAGCATAGGAGATTTACTTGATGATTTAGGATGTTCACTGGAAGGTTCAAGAGGCTTAAATTTCTTGAAGCTTGGATATTTTTACTTATGGAAATCCTTCTTAGCATGCTAGTACAATGATTTAAGAGTTGTTTTCTTGAATCTAGGAAAACAAGAGGCTAATTGAGATCCAAGCCTTGGTGCTCGAGAAAACACAAGTTTCAATTGATCCTCCTTAGTATAAATCTACTTTGCAAGGTAGTATTCACATTTCCTTCATTGGGACTCAATTGTTTTCTTATATCTCTATTAAGCTTCCATATCTTCCTATTGAAAATAAATTTCATGGACAAGCTCCTTTTTTTGTGAAAAATATTCTTTCTATCTGGTGGAACTTGTAGAATTTTACCCTTATGTGGCATTTTGAAATTTTGAGATTTTGATCTTAATTTTTGCAAGGAACAATTTGAAATATCATCCATTAGGGCTTCTTAAACCCTAGTCCCCATTTAAAAACCTAGTGTATATCTAAAATCCTTGTATTCTTATATTTGTCATTTACATGGTGAAATTTTTACCCAAACTCCTAAGCTACAACTTAAGGGTACCTTTATCATATCTTCATGATCCCCCCATGTGTTAGGAAGCTAGATTCTAAACTTTAAAAAATGTTTTAACATGTCTTTATATGGTCCTGATTTCCCTTGGGCCCTATGGGACACACATCAACATTTTGCATACCTTCCTTAGTTTGAGGAAGCCTTTGTTGTGTTATTTTATCTCTTTTCCAATCCCTAGAATAGTGATGTATGTCTTGAAATTATTTTAATAAATCATGGGCTAATGTTTGGTTACTAATGTTTTATTTTATTTCATTAATCCATTTTTCATTGTTAACAAATAAGTCCCCCACTTCCTCGTAGCCTTAAGTTGTTCTTAAAGCACATGCAGTATATCACTGGATTTGTTCACTTCATTGAGCCCTTTCCTCTCACACATTTGACCTCATGAGTTAGTGAAATTTTGAAACTCTTTCAAATGCATATTAATTATCATTGCAAGGGCTAAAGCCCTCATAGCATGATGGTGGACCAACGTTTTCCTTTCTATGAAACCATAAAATGATGCCAAGTGTGAACACCACACTTCTTCATAAACAGTTCCACTATCATGGAGGGTATTATTTATTTAATCTTATCCCTCCATGAGTCACCAAAATAGTGACGTGCTTTTACATAATTACAAAAGATGGATGCCAATTTGTAGAGGCAGTTTTAAATTTTTGTGATCGTTAATCTTAAGATCAACAATAAACATTCAAACTTAGTAAATGTCTGGTCACACATTCAACCATATAAAATATTTAATGGTGGATGGGATTTATATCTTCTAGATTCATGATGGTTTTGGGTTAAATGCTCCATTTTACATCATTCAAACCATAATTTCTAAGTGTTAGAGTGAATTGTTATGAAAATTCAAAGTGAATGGGGGTTTTCTCATCGATATTAAGGAATCCAAAAAATTCAAAGAAAGTAAGTATATTTTTCTACCTCTTTATGAATTTTAATCTATTAGGGTGAGATTTATCCAAAATTAAATTAAGAAAAAAAAAATTAGGGTTTGTGGAGGGTATATGCTACCAATTGTCTTAGAAATCTTATAGAAGTGTAAAATTTTATGAAACCCTAGTTTTCTTGTTATAAAATCCCACATTGAGAATTTTTTTGGAACATCGAGCGGTCATAAGAGGGGGTTGGATGAGGATATTGCTCCACAAATCCTAGGGTCATAGAAGAGGCCAAGGGTGGTTCTAGGGTCAAAAATTCCTATTTATATTATTTTTTATAAGAATGAGAATTGCAGTGACCCTATCATTACATCTCAGTGGTATGAATTGTTCAAACATGCTTATAGGAAGGCTTATGTAGATAGGCCTATGTGCAACATATAAAATTTAGTATTGGGAAAGATGGTTGTGTCCAATGTGTTTTATAAATGTGGAATTGATAAAGATAATTTACAAGGCATACAACCTAGACATGAGGGATTTTTATACACTGGATGGGAAAAATATTTGTCCCTTGGATAGAGAGTATATCGACAAGGTTTTTCATAAAAACCTAAATGATCAATTGTTAATCAAATTGGGTGCCCTGGATGGAGAACATCAAAGGATCAGGGATAGTTATAGAGTGCAATGGTTACCCTTTTTTAGTCTTATGGGAAAAAAAAGAGAATTTTAGAGGTTTTATAGGTGTGATCTTGAGCCCTTTATCTATGATATTTTATAATATTATTTTTTCAAGACCATATTCTCCTTGTGTTCATTTTTGGGGTTAGACAACAAAATCTAAATTAGTGTCAACCTAATAGTCCTTACATTTGATATTTAAAGTAGGTATGTCAACAAACCATTTGACTATGCTAGATATGTTGTAGAGGAGTTGCATAAATCCTTATGCTCATTAAAGAGAGATTCAAGTGTGGTAAATTTTAACCGATGCTCACCTTTTTTTTATATCATCCTAAATAGTGGAGGACAATTATTGTCTCCAAAACTATAGGTCAAAACAATAGATGAGAAAACAAACCATTAAAAATGGGAAGCATTTAAGACCCTAGTAAAGGCAAGATTTCTAGTGGAGGTAGGGAATTACGATGATATACCTCCCTAAAAATGTGGCATTGCATGACAAGACCACCTAGACATATGCATACAATATTGGGAAGAAAAATATGACTATGATGACTAACTATACAATCAATTATTCTAATGGAAATTATGCCTTGTAGCATAGACCTAGTATATTGATCAGGAAGAAGGGTTGAGACCCTAATATGGAAAAAAATAACTACAAAATTCATCTATAACTTTTCATTTTATAGCTTGAAAACCCTCAAATCCAAACCACAATAGCTAGAATAAGGGAAATTATTTTTAGCCTGATAGAGGAATCTGAAACACTAGTACCGCAACCCCCATTCCACATAGTAGAGGAAGAGAAAGTGTATGAATGTAAGTACTAGATGGAATGGGAGGTAGTTGGGTGAACAAAACATTGTTGTGTGGTATAAGATGGCAAGGAAGAACAAACCCCAAATATAGAAATCAGTCAAGGGAGAGGTAAATAGAAGAATCTACTACCCCAAAACAAAAATATTGCAATAAATCGATTAAACTAAAAGAAACAAACATTGTCACAGAGGGGAATCCTAAACTAGCATACATACGTGATTATTCGGATGAAAAATTGGTTGCAAAAACAATTGAAGAGCTAACAAATTTAAAAGATCTATTCCCCAACAACTTTACCGAAATGAAAGGAATCAATGAGAAAGTTGGAGTCATGAAAATTCAACTCAAAGAAGACACCAAACCAATCCAAAAGAGGCCATATAGATAAATCCAAACATGAAGAAGAAAATAAAAACTCAAATAGAGAATATGTTGGTTGTTGGGTTAATCATAGCAATAAAAGATGTTAAATGGATAAGCCCAATGGTAGTACAGAACAAAAATAATAGAGAAATAAGGATGTGCATCTACTTTGAAGAATTAAACAAAAAATATGAACATGACCCATTTCCCACACCATTCATAAAGGAAATAATAGAGTTAGTAGTTGGAAGGGAGATTTACTTGTTCATAGATGGTTTCTTAAGTTACCACCAAGTAAATATCATGAAATAATATCAACCCAAAACAACATTTTCTACCGAATGGGGATCCTATATGTACACAATCATTCTATTTGGATTAAAGAATTCTTTGGCAAGATTTAGCTAGATAATGATCAATACTTTCAAAAAAAAAAATTCATGAATTTTTGGAAGTCTACTTAGATGATTAGACAGTATATTGCCTAGTGAAAAACCATGTTCAGGTCCTCCAAATGATGCTAAACTGGTATACAAGAATGCATATTTCATTGAACCCTAATAAATTCACATTTATAGAATTGTATGGGACACTTTTAGGCCACATAATATGTAAGAAAACATTTATGGTAGACCCAATAAAAGTGGCCCTGATCTTAAATTTTCTACCACCAAAGAATGATCCAAAAGTCAAAACATTCTTAGGGTACATGGGATATCATAGAAAATTCATAAAGGGTTATGCCAAAATTACAACTCCACTAGAAGAGCTTTTGAAAAATAAAATCGTGTGAAGCATTGAATATAATGAAGAATCCAAAAAGGACTTTGATACTTTGAAGTAGAAAATTGTAGAGGCACCAGTCCTAATATTTTTGAATTGGAATATCCCATGCTCATTTTGATTCTTCTAGAATAACAATAGGAGTGGTGCTCACCGAACCAAAGGAGAATAAATATTATCCTATAACATTTTCTAGTAGAAAATTATTAGGAGTGGAAAATAATTACACTAGCATGAAGAGAGAAGCATTAACAATGGTATACACCATAACAAAATTATAGACATTATTTACTATCTACACCATTCACCTTCTTTACAGATCATGAATCCATCAAATATATGCTCGACAAAATAGTAACACATGGTTGGATATTGATATGGTTGTTACTATTCCAAGAATTTGACTAAGATAATGGTAAAAATCAAGAAGAAAAAATAGGGACTAGATCACTTGTCATGGATTAAAACCATGGAAGAACTAGATGCACACGGATGAGAGTTGGCCAATACACACTTATTCCCCATTACAACTATAGTAGAAGAATTAGATGACATTGTTATTTTTCTATTAACTAGGGAATTCCAAAAAGACATAACCCTGCAAGACAAACAATCATTACTGCGGAGAGTAGCACCATACACATTAATAGAGCAAGAACTAAACTACAGAGGGAAAGATGACATCCTAAGAAGAGTCATCTATAAATATAAAAAGAAGTTCATTTTACAAGAGGCACATGGAGGAATTTTCAGAGGACATAATTCTAGAGAAACCACTACAAGAAGGATAAAACTTGTAGGCCTATGGTGGCCAAAATTACACAAGGATACCAAATAATATGCAAAGGGGTATGATATTTTTCAAATACTAGGGAAACCTAGTGATCATAATGAGATGCCCCTAAGACTGGTACTAGCCCAAAATCATTTTGAGAAATGAGAAATAGATTTCATAGGGCCAATTGACCCACCAATAAAGCACTCAAAACATTGATTTATTATAACCAACATAGAATATCTAACAAAATGGGAAAAATCAGAACTGACCAGAGAATGTACCATAAGAACTTCCACAAAGTTTTTATATGAAAACATTATTACTTGATATGGATTTTGGTCAAGCATAGTTAATGATCAAGGCAAACACTTCATTAAAATATGATAAAATAATTACTATATAATTTAATGGTAACCCACAATAAAATCTCTCCATACCATCTATAAGAAAATGGAGCCAACGAAGCCTTAAAAATAATAATTGGTTAAACATTAATGAAGATGTGTGATGGAAATCAGATGGATTGGGATGTTAAGATATCGATTGTGCTCTAGGCATATCACACTTCCTACAAAAGGATGAGAAAATTCACACCATTTCAGTTGGTATATGGCCTAAACGAAATAGCACCCATGAGTTTCATAATCCCTAACAAACATATCACACTAAATTTGTAGCTAGAAGAGGATGAATCTTTAAGGATGAGAATAGAATACTTAGAAAATCTAGATGAATTTTGACAAGTTGCTATGTATAACCAAAAATTAGAACAATAAATACATAAGGAATGTCATGATCAAAACTTGCAGTTAGAAATATTCCAAGTAGGTAAATTAGTACTACTATATGACAATAAATTCAAGAAACAAGGTAAGTTGAAGGTCTGGTGGTTGAGACCCTATTACATCCATAACATAATCAAATCTAGAGCAATAAAACTACAATAATTGGATGGTACACTCATCATAGGGCACATTAAAAAAGAACAATTGAATCATTATTACCTACCACCGGATTGAACACATTAAATCATAAAACATAAAATATATGTTATATACCATAGTTTCAACCTTAGATGTATTAAGCATAAAAAATATAAATTTCACCCATCAAATCAAACCAATGGCTCACAAAACCCACAAACAAGGAAAAAACATTAAATTCCCAGCTACCACTCCACTACATCACAATTCATACCCCACTAACCAAAATTATTTATAAACTAGGTCCCTGCTTCAATCTTCACAACATGATTATGAGACAAGTGTGGACTAAGTTTTTGTTGAGTATTTTAGAATATTTTTGAAAATCCCTCCAAAATATCTTCCCTGCACTAAAACGGCCACCCCCATAGTTGTAAAAGTTTTGAAGAAGCCCCAACCAATATTCAAATGATACCCATTTAAGCAAATGCAAACCAACAAGGATGGGGAATTCTTGTTAGTACCCCATAATGTCTTCTACTTGGACGATGTCAAAAAATACATACATGAAATGGTAGCACAAATTAACCACACCAAGCTAGAAGACCTTCAGTACCAGTTGCTAGAGAATTATGAAAAAGCTTACAAGACAAAGTACATAGAGATTGGTCAAAAGAATCCAGACATATAGAAATATTAACCAAATTTCTATGATGAGAAGGAATGGATTTGAATGATTCTTATCCAGATGCACGAAAAATCCATGTACCTAGATAAACCATGCATGATTACAAAATAATCCATCCATGCAATAATAGGGTTGAGAATGATAGGGGGGTTCTGGGAAAAAGGAATTAAGAACAGTGAAGTTGAAAGGCTAACTGGAATAACATTCGATGGTAGAAGCTTGACCTAGAAGACTATAACCAATCCCAAAGTCTAGTATGAAACTTTGGGAATATCCTACAAGGTATAATATTCCTAATGGGAAGAATCTATGACCACCACCACTAATCACATCGCATACCAATGGTTGTAGAAGGAAAATAATTCAATTTGTATGATGTTATGAGGGAAAAACTATTGGAGAACCTACACATAATCAAGAACTTTAAGTACCATTTATATTATGGTACACTACTTATCTATTTAATGTTCTATTTTCTAAATGAACTTCCAAAATTTAAAGGTAAGGTCTGTACAATCATCTAGACCATAGCTACTCAGATCAAGTATCGTACCCACAAATTTCTAGACCTACAATCTCATTAAGCAACATATTGGGGGATTTTCAAACCCTTCAAAGAAAAAATGTAACTAAGGGAAAGGTTCCCCTATGCATCAACTCAATAAAATGCAAACACTATAAATTTATTGGTAGATAAAGATTATACATATATGGAGGTGGTTGACCCTCGTACTATCTAGATTCTAGAATTACCTTATAAAGTCACCCCTCAAGAGATATATTCATATGCAACAATCTTGCTCCAACACCCCAAGGATTCCAATGTAGAGAGATTTAGAACATATCATAAAGTTATGTATACAAATATTGACAAAGAAACCCAAGAAGACCTAGAAAAGAACAAAATTAAACTATACAAGAAATTAGGCATTCCCAAAGGAGGGTTCAAAAAATGGGTGGCCACCACAAAACTATCAGAACCTTCTATGAGAAGGACTACTAGGTACCAATCTACCCCTTCAAGAAAATACAAAGGACCTTCAACATCAACACTAGCAATCCCTCACCCAAGGAAGGCACCACATGTCCCAAAAAGAACTAGACATGGAAGGAACAAATAGAGGGCCCGAAGGAAAAAATATAAAGAGGTGGAAGAATTTGAGGTAGAATAAATATCAGAATAAGAATAAGAGGTTGAGAAGCCTCTACAAAAAAATAGTAGGAGATGAAGGACTTCATTCACTCCTCCACTAGCTAAACCAGAGCAACAAAAAGTAGAACAACTAGAGGAAAACCCAAAAAATAATCTCTATTACTACTAGAAGAGCCAATCAACATGATCAAAACTTTTAATGCCATTTTTTTATCATGGGATACTACCAGAAATCCTCAAAATGTATGAGGATTAAAATTAGGATAAATAAAGATAAAATAATTCAAATCTTATTACGGTATGTAAAAAATTTGAATAAAGGTCTCAAAGAGGTAATGGAAGGGTTTCTGAAAGAAATTGTGGTAGAAATAAGGGAAAAATTGCTAAATCCTTGTTCTAGGATGAAGACTTAAAGGATAAAGCCATATCAACAATAATCCCAAATATTACAGAGGATTAAAATCAAGCTCTTGCACAAGTACAAGAATTTGAGCTTCAAACCAAGCACCTAGTCAAAGGACTCATGATAGTTGATCCACATGACATAGAATCCATTTGAAAGGATACAAAAGAGGATACCCAAAATCTCTACAAATAAATTATTAAGGAACCATAACAAGTAGAAAAATAAACTCTAGAGGACAACATTCCCCAATAAATAGGAACCAACATGGGAGAGTAGATGGAAAAACAAGAAAAAGTAGAGGGGTTCGGAGGTGAAGTAGAGAAGAACAAGGAAGACTACAAATAAGTATTCAACCCAACAAATACTATCTCCAACATCAAGAAATTTCTATCCCAATAATAGTAGATTCAACCAACACCCTCTACACAACTACTCCAAGTACCATTGGTGGGCTCCCAGGTAAACCTCTCTTGAATGTCACCCATTCATAAGATACAACTAGGAGACATTTTTCATGCAACTACCCATGAAGAGATCCTATGAGAACATGTACAACAAATAGAAAAATTACATGAGGAAATAGAAGCTCATCAGAAAGATATTCCAATTTTTTTCAGGGATCAATCCCTTCCCTTGCCTCAACAACTTCAACAACTAGTGATTGGAACATGGATAGATGTAACATACTAAAAGGAAAACATAAGAAAGGAGGCCTAGAAGGATATTATTAAGTAGAATACCCAATAGTTCATTAAAATATTTTCTAATACACAAAATCAAATAGAATATTGATCAAATTGATTGGGGACAACATAAAAGAGGTCAATTTGATATACCATTTTTTCTTATAGTGGCCAAATACAACAAGGAACCTCGAAAACCAAATCACTTGGCTAGAAGATAAAATAGCATAAGTAGGCTACTATCTATTAAAAGATCTAACTAGAGCAATAAGGGAAAATGTAGAACATCTACACATTTAGCTAAAATATCTCCATAACCAAAGGGGGCTAGTCAAAGATAAAGTACAAAAAATAAGGAAATCAATTAGTAATGATTTTCAATTCCTCCAACTTATTTTGAAAGAATAAAAGTATATAATCGAAAAAATTACAATCCTAACCACTCTTTAAGAGGAAGAGAATATACTAGTCCAAATACAAGATCAAGTAGGCACACTCCTCTAGGGATAGGCACATTGGGCCGCAACATTAGCAAGACTAAATATTGAATACCAAAACATCCCTCCCAATTGCACATGTCTTGAGGACAAGACACCATTTTAAAGGGGGGGATGATGTTAGCAAGTCAAGGTCAGAAGGAAAACATACCATAGGGTATTGAAAGGAGTCCACGGTACCAGGAGAAGACACTAGTTACTATTAGGACTCACACTCCTTCACAGGAATATATACATATATGTTATATGTAATAGAATTGAAGTATGTAGGAGATGGATATGCATATGTAAGATAAAGGTATGTGTAGAGAGTTGGGGGGCCAAAAGGGGTCTTAAATGGCCACTTGTTTTTGAAATTAGGAAATACTAACCTTGGATGATAAATTGAGGATAGTTACACTCAAAATTATAAGATACAATGAAAAAAATGCTCATAGTGCTCCAAGTCTACTTTCTAAACTACTAATTTTTTTTTAGAATGGTAGTGATTAAGGAGTTCAAAAGAGGGAGCCACAAAAATTGGTGTTTTTTTTTATCAAAAAAGCATAACATAGCATCTTTGGTGGCTCCCTATAAAAAGTTTAGTACGTTTTGGTATTTTTAAAATCATTTAGGTGAGAAATTAGCTAACATGTAGTTTACACCCAATTTTTTAAATAATTTTTTAATGAATATTTAATTTTTTAATAATTTTCAAAGTGGACACATTCTGAAAAAGAGAATTTTGGCCATAATACCCCTATAATATTTGAAAAATTATCAAAAATCATTTTTTTTGTATGAATATGTAGAAAATGAGGTCTAGTTTATAAAATTTTAATTTATTTGAAATTTCAATGAACGGTTTAAAAATAAAGTGAAAAATACCAAACACTGGTTTTTGACAAAAAAATGGACGCACAAGAAAAAAAAATTAAAGATCAAAGCCTTAAAAATTTTAAAATGTGAAAAAAAATGCATTGTTAAATAGCTAAGAGAGAGCCTAACATTACCCAGGTGTTTGATTTACTCGACCTTGAAAAATATGCAAACCTAACAGCTAGGATAAATGAGATTATGTGAAATCTTGTAAAAAATACAAAAACATGTCTTTGGACATTGGGATAGCATTCCAAGCCTTTGGTTTGGAAATCCAAAGAAAATCCCAAGCCTAAGACTTGGGTATTCCCAAAGAAAGATATAGCACGAGCATATTATAGCACACTCGCATTATGTTACGTTTTGTATTTTGCTCCTTTTTTGTAAAATGTTGTATGTTTCTCAAGATTGATATAATGTGAGTGTGTTATAAGACACTCATATTATGCATATCTTGTAATTTTTTTTGTGTAGGTTTATTAAGTATTCTTGATGTATGTATGTTTGTATACATATTTGTATGTGTGTATGTCTCTATTTATGTATGTATGCCAATATATATGTATGTATGTATACTTGTATATATGTCAGTATGTATGTATCTGTGAACCCCAATCCTAGACTTGCACAAACATAAGAAAAAAACACATAATTAGATCAAATGCAAGTGAGAATCAAGATTCCCCATGAACTCCATTTAAATTTGCAAAGAACAAGAAATGAGATGAAAAACGTAAACACAAGCTATCAAATCCTATTCAATGTAAATCAAAATCTTGATCCTATGGGGGAGTTGGTGTCAATTATGTGTAGAAATTGGCTCTTTCCCAACTCCTATGATGCAATGTTGATGAGTGATGCACTTTGATGAAGATTAAATTGATCTCTATGATAAAAAATTTGCATAACTTAGCTAAGATCTTGATAAAATGGATGAAAATAGATATTCTTGATGATGAAATTGAGTATAGTGAGTTTACTCAAATTGTGGATGATCAAATGAGGAGAAAATCCTCTTATTTATAGATGGTATTGAGAGAAGAATATAAAAAATGGATGAATGTGGGATAATTCAACATCAAATGGACAAGTGCCACTTGTCAAGATGTGAATGGAGGAAGGTTTTCACATTTTGATGAATGAGCCAATAAATCATATTAGGTGTAATTTCAAATTCTTGAAATGACTTGTTGAAGAGGGGAAGAAAATGACTTAAATGCCACTTGGACATGTAAGAGGAATTAATGTTTCCTTATAAGGATAGATCCACTTGGAGGGATTTTCAAAATTTGGAGGAATATTCTCAAAAGATGCCAAGTTGAAAGAAAATAGGGATTTAATAATTCAATTAAATGTATTTTCATGTGTAATTTAAAAAATTTAGATAAATTTGGAGATTAGGATTAAATTAATCAAGGGTAATTAATTTAATGAGGGATTAGGTGATGTGACTATTTGATTTAGATTTATTGGTTGATTTAAATCAAAAGATGAGAATATGATTTAGGTTTAATTAAATAAAGGATTTGATTTATTTAATTAAAGAGTGATGGTGATGTTAGATTAAATCAAACAAGGTTTAATTTAATAAGACGAGTTTAGAGATTTAATCAAATAAAATGAATTATTTAATTAAATAGAGACATAGGGTTAATCAAATTGATTAATTTAATGAACAAAAGAAAATGACCTAATCAAATTAATAATGATTTATTCAATTAAGAGAGGAAATATAATGAATTTAATTAAATAAAAATTATTTAATTAAATGACAAGTTGAGGAGATGATTCAGGATGAACTGGTGTTAGTAAGATCAGGATTAGGTGTGTAGGATCAACTTGTATATTTCCATGTCTATAGTATGTATGTATGTGTGAACCCTAATTTCAAACATGCACAAAAGCAACAAACAACACAATATTAGATCATATGCAAGGTGAAACACGGATTCCCCATGAAATCCATTTACTAAACTTAGATAGAAAAGAAATGGAGAACAATATGCAATAAACAAATTAAATCACTCTAAAGTAAGAAATTTTTTGATCCCATGGGGGGATTGGTGCCAATTGATGTGTTGAAATTGACCCTTTCCCAACTCCTAAATTGAAAATTTTAATTATGTGTGGATTGATCAAATCTCCTTATTGAGATTTTGGCATAACCTAGCTATGGAATTGCCAAAATGATGAACATATGGAATGAAAAGTACAAAATTGTCTCTCAATGTCAAGAGAGTAACTTTGCATGAGATTTTGGATGTTGAATGGGATGAATAACCTTTCATGTATAGATTTCCAAAATGGAAGAGAGAGTGAAATAGGGAAATGTGGGATCATTCAACATCCAATGGCCAAGTGCCACGTGTCAAGATGTGAGTGGTTGATGGTTGTGCACATTTTGGCCAAAGTGCCAATAAATGCAATTAGGTGGAATTTGAAATTGAGGAAATGACATGTGAGAGGGGAAAATGAATGAATTGGCTTAATGTACAAGGAAATGTAAGAGGAGTGAATGCATTGTTGGAAGTACCAATCCACTTGGACTTTTTGAATTCAAACTTGAGGGAATATTCCCTTTTCATGCCATGTGAGGGACAATAGAGATTTAATAAATGAATAAAATCTATTTTCATGTGCAAGTTGCATTCTCTAGAAGATTTTAGTGATAAGGATTAAATTAATCAAGATTTGATTAATTTAATGGGAGGTCAAGTGATTTGACCATTTTGACTTAGATTTTAGGATTGATTTAAATCAAAATGAGAAGAAAGATGAATTAAATATATATTTTTTATTTATTTAACTAAAAGGGGAAATGTTAGATTAAATTAAATAAGGTTTAATAAGAAGACTTTAGAGACTTTAATCAAATAAAATGATTTATTTATTTAATCAATAGAGGAGAAATACTTAATCAAATAAATAATGATTTATTTAATTAAGAGACAAAAGGTGATGATAATCTGAGAGTGTGATTTAGGAAGAAATGTTGTTAGTAGTTAGGATCAACTGTGTCGAATCGAATTGTAAATTTTTCATGTCTAAATTTTTCCTCTCTTTGAAGCAATGTACTTGTTGCATTAATTCAAAGAATAAACTATTGTGATCAAACTTTAAAAAAAAATCAATTTTTTCAGATGCCCCACTATTGCCCCAGGGGAAGGATATTGCTGGTATATTGCCCCCTCCAGAGATCGAGTAGAAATGTATGATTTTTTGATCGAGATCGTGATAAAATACGAGAGGAGTGGTTCTATTGATCAGAGTACAAAAGATAATTATTTAATGTAGAAAATTTTGATGATGTATAGATAGTCGTTGGCCATTGGTAGCCTCATGTATATTTTGATATCTCACACCTACTTTAGATAGAAATGTTAGTAAAGATAGAAGAATAATAAGAATAAGATGGATGGAAGGAGGATCCAACAAGCCTATGTTATGATGATGATGATGATTTTCTTACCAGAAATTGGGATTTTTAAAGGGCCAATTACTTTATGTTTGATAAGACACGTATATACGATGCATCAAGGTATAAAGAACGAAGATGGTGTTGTACCTAGTGTGATGGAATTTGAGTCAACAATCCAATAGGAGTATTCTTGTTCATCCTTAGCATACACACTACATTCAGGATTTATTTCAAAAATTCTAAACATATCGGGCCAAAACATAGGAAAGCAAGCTTTCCTATGTGGTCAACAAGATATCTAAAACATCCTCTCCACAAACCAAAAAAAATACATATGATTAAGTTATTTTACAAGTGTATCCCACAAGCGCAATAGATAAAAGAGACAATGATTATTTCCCCATTCCTTTCTCTCTAAACCAGTTTTTTTTAGGCATCATCGAGAGGTCCTTGGAATGAGCACAAAATAAGATAAGACAAAACAAAAAGATCAAATAAAAAAAACCAATAAGCTAATGTTCTTCATACTGCTAGCCAAGATTAAACTACTATGAGATACCTGATGCTTATATGCATCGTGGGAAGGATTCATCCTAGGGCATGTTGTGATCAAGGCTTTTTGTGGGATTGATTGGGTGATAAGCTATTGATACTCTGAGTTGATTAACTTGCTTTCTTACTGACTTAGACTTTTGCGACTCTGACAATTAGGGTGTTCACTTTTGAACCTACTAGACTTTCTTTTGATTGACTCACCAAAGGATGATAGTGATGATTGATTTTATTAGGAATGATGAAAATCACTGGTGAAAGCGAGATGAGATGGATGCACCATTTTGGATTTTTTAGATACTTTGAGGTTGTTTTGGTATTTTTGAGGTTTACAATGAAGGGACTAACTTAAAGACTTATCCTAGGGGTCTCGGGAGCTGAGCCATATATTAGCCTTGCCTACGTTATACACGCAGAGACCACATAGTTTGATTGATGACAAACTTGACTTAATGATGAGATAGATGGGAAAATGGATTGCCATTTTATTGCGACGGATTCCTAAGGACTTACCTAAACTATCTCAGGGGATGATCAAAGATCAACCTTGACTACATTCAATATCAAAGATGACATACTTTGGACAAGGTGGAAGACTAACAAGACTCAATGATGAATTTTTTGAAGATTTTTTGAGATTTTTGACGTGTTTTTGGATTTTTGATGAATTTTTTGAATGTTTTTGGATTTTTCGATGTCTTGAGAAGAGCACAAAAAATATACACAAATCCGATCCAGTGCCAGTTTCAAGGAAATTCCCCCAGCATTAAGCAATAGACTACTTCAATAAAGGCAGGACAACTGACCTTAGGAATATGCCAAGTAGTAGTATGGTGGAATATGAGATGGGCGCCAACTTAGGCTATGGTATGGATGTGAGTGGATGGGTGGATGGAAGATTAATGGAATGTGATGGAATGGGCGAGTTAGTCATGTAGATCTTGATGGATGGGGAGTTCTTTATTTACACTTGGCACCTGTTTGCCAGGTTTTAACCAAGGTACTTGTCCAAAGTGCCATCAAAGTGGTTTTCACTAGAGGATGATTATTTTCTTTACTTTTTTCAATCCATTTTTTTGATTTTTTTGTTGTGACCAAAACACCTTTTTGCCAAGTTTTCATCAAGGTGACCATTTTTTTAGGACATTTTCTGATTTTTTTGCATTTTTTGGTTCTATACCTTTCAAGTTATTAGGCATAATTTTCTTTGAGATGGGAGTTGTTCAAAGGCTCCTACAGAGGCTCACCTTCTAGTGTTGCTAATTGATAGGCTCCTGATTTATAGTTGACTATGATGATAAAAGGTCCTAGCCAGTTGGGATCAAATTTACCTTTTCTCCATGGATCCGATACATTCCTTTGGTTCTCTTTTAGCACAAGTTCACTGACTTGGAAGGTGTGTTGCCTAATCTTCTTGTTATAGTTGTGTTTTAGGTGATTCTGATAGACCTGTAGATGGTTCAGGGCATCCATGCACCATTCATCTAATAACTCCATCTCATTCATTCGTGAGACCTTGCATTCTTCATCTATGATGAGGTTTTTCAATGATACTCTTAGTGATGGGAGCTTGATCTCAATTGGGAGGATGGATTTTGATCCGTAGACTAGGGAGAATGGGGTGGCACTTGCTGGCATGCAAATGCTAGTTAGGTAGGCTTATAAGGTAGGATTTAATTACAGATGCCAGTCATGACCAAAGTCATTGATTATTTTATTAAGGATTTTTAGAATGGTTTTGTTGGTAGCTTCTACTTGGCCATTTCCTTGTGTGTAGTATGGAGTAGAAAAGAGATGTTGGATTTTGAATTTTTTGAATAAGTCATAGACAACCTAATTCTTGAAAGGTGTCCCATTATCAGAGATAATGGATTGAGGGACACCGTATCAACAAATAGATAGTTCAGGATGAACTTGGATATCTTCTTTCATGTGATGTAGGTCATTGGAATTGCTTCAACCCACTTTGTGAAATACTTTGTGGTGGTGGTGATGAACTTGTGGCCATTGGATGAGGTGGGAGTGATTTTACCTATGAGATCAAGCCCCCATTGTGAAAAGGGCCATGGTGTAACAATAGGATGGAGTTCATGAGTTGGTGTATGGATAAGGTCTCCATGTTGCTGACACTATAAACACTTTCTGACAAATTCATGTGCCTCTCTTTCCATTGTTGGCTAGTAGTACCCAATTATTAGTAAATTCTTGGACAAGGTCATATCGCTCGAGTGTGCACTAAAAGTGCCATTATGTACCTCAAGTTTTAACTAATGTAATAGGGTTCCGTCAATGCTCCTACAAAAGAGGGTTTCCTTATGATGAAAAAATGTAAGGACCTTTTGACAAAGGTTCATTTGAGGTTTGTGGTAATGTCGGCTAGGAGGACTCCTAGTCTTAGGTAGGTGTACATTTTGTGATACCAAAGATCATCGGGACCAATGAGTTTGCACGCATATTTTGATCTGGTACCTTAAAAGTGGGTACAAGAAGCTTCTCTATCAAGAATTCATGTTTTGAGACATTGCAAGAGATATCTAGTAAGGATCCAATTGTTTCCATGGCATCAACTGCTATGTTGTTAGCCCTCGGTATCTACTCAAAGGTGATATCAATGAACAATTCTTTGAGGCTTTCTACTAACTTCTTGTATGGTGTGAACTTATCATCCTTAGTTTGGTACTCATCATTGACTTGGTTGATAATAAGTTGTGAATCTCCATAAACATTTAGTGTCATGATTCGCCACTGTTTTGCAATTTTTAGACCTATGGTTAAAGCCCCATACTCTACAACTTTTGTTGGTATAGGGGAATGCCAATTTGTAGGATCTAGGTATACAACCCCCCTATGGGGAGATGAGTAAAACACTGGGTCCTAATCCATGTTGTGTGTGGGAACTGTCGAAGTAGAGTTTCCAATGATTGGCTATGTTGATATTAAAGATGGAATCGTTTGGAAATTCTCATATGAGTGAATTATCTGCATAGATGGGATCTTCCGCCAGTTGGTCAGCAATGACTTGTCCTTTGATTTTCTTTCACTCCACATATTCAATGTCATGTTCTGATAGTATCATGACCCACTTATGTATCCTTCCTATGAGCAGCTTTTGATAGTAGATACTTTAGGGGATCTATCTTGGTGATGAATTTGATTTTGTGTGCTAGCATGTAATGTTGAAATTTTTGTGAAGCAAACACTACTGCTAGATAGGATTTTTAAATGAATGAGTATTTTAACTCATGGCCAACCATTTTTCTACTGATGTAATAGATGGCCCTCTCCCTCCCATTTTCATTGTGATGAGCTAAAAGAGTACCTAGGGTTACTATTGTTGTTGAGATGTATAAGATTAGTGGTTTTCTTGCAATGGGTGGCATTAATACTGGTGGCGTGAGAAAATATTCTTTGATTTTTATCAAATTCTTGATTTCATTTTTCATCCCACTTGTACGTCACTACTTTGTGGATTAAATGTGAATATGCAATTTTTTTGTCTTCCAGTTGTGCTATGAACCTCTGAATGGACTGGGGTCTGCCTTGCAATCCTCTAAATTGTTTTAGTGTCCCTGGTGCTTCCATGTCAAGGATTTATTTAACCTTTGTGGGATCCACCACTATTCCCCTCATTGATACTATGTATCCTAGAAGTTTTCTTTATTTTACCCAAAAGACACATTTTTTGGTGTTGAGCCTAACCTTGTACTTTTCCAATCTGTCAAAAATGTCACTTAGGTTTTCTATGCAATTTTGTCTCTTCTTTGATTTAGCCGCTATATCATCCACATAATCTTTGATGGTTTTATGTATCATATCATGAAATATTAGTGCCATGGCCCTCTGATATGTAGCCCTTGCATTTTTTTAGCCCAAATGGCATCATATTCCAGTAGTAGGTGCCCCATGGACATGTAAATTTCATCTTATGTTGGTCTTCATTTTCAATCATTATCTAGTTATACCCCGAGAATCCATCCATCAGTGATAGCATCTCATGTCTGACTGTCATTTCCCCTATCATATCAATGTTAGGTAGTGGAAAATCATCCTTGGGACATGCTTTATTGAGGTCTCTAAAGTCTGTGCATATAAGGATTCCCCCATATGGCTTTGAAACTGGTACAAGATTTGATACCCATTCTAGATAATCAATTGGAAATATGAAGCTGACATCCAAGAGATTTTTTAATTCTACCTTGATTAGCAAGGCTATTTGGGGTGCATTTTTCTTAAGTTTTGTCTTATTGGCTTCATTCTAGAGTAAATAGCCAAATGATGAACCAAAAATTCCAAATCCAAAACCGGCATGTTAGCATAAGTCCATGAAAAATTTACTTCCTTTCCTTTAGAAATTATTCTAGTAGTTCTTGTTCTTTTTTCAAAAGTGACTCATCATAGAAAGTGATTTTTGGTGTTGTCTTTATTCCCAAGTTGACAGGATTACATTGTTATGCTAGGATTGCTGATTTTTCTTGATGTAGTGCAGTAGGGGGGAGATTGAATCCTTCATCCTCCAATGCCTTAGAGAGGTTCTCACCAATTGGATGCATCCTTTATTTTTACTATTGTGTGGTTAGAGAGTGCCATAGTGTGGTTTTCACTCAAGAACTCTGAGCTTATTCTCCTTCTTTTTCTTTTGCGACTAAAGGACTCAATTGTCTCCCTGTAATATGCTTTGAGTGTCTAATGTGATGTCAAAACCAACCTTGTGATCCCTGCATGGAAATACATCCCTTAGTCCCATGAATTCTAAAAGTGCCTTATCATTTTTGAATGAGTCTAGAATTTGCGGTCCTCGTTGGTCATGGTCGATGAGTTCAGGGTATACCAAGTTGATTTTGTGGGTTTGTTTGTTTAACTCAGTGGTTGAGGCACTAATCATTAGTAAGGGGGAATTCTCAAAAATAAATGCTAGGATAGATATGGTATCCTCATCATCACTATTGGCATAGACATCAGTAACGTCAAAATTTAAATTGTCTAGGGGGATACTTGTGCATACGGGTGGTCAAAGGGTGGTTGTTGATACTTGAGGAAGGGACCTAACTGCCCTACTGGGATTACCTCTTCCACATATGGTTATACTCGGGGGAGTACATCCGAGGCCAAGGTTTCTCATTCTTCTTTCTACCATGATGGGCTCCAGTCGTCCATCACTATTTCTTCCCAAGATTTTGTTCCTATTGTAGCCCATACCAAACATTATTGGAAACCCTCTATTGGCTTCATCCATGGGTAGTGTGGGTGTGGGTCCTTCATCATGGTATATTGTTCTTGAAATATCTTCCTCATCAACATTTTCTTGACTTAGGTCTCCCCAACGGTGGAATCGAGAAGGGTTTTTCCTAAGGTATGGATGGGTATTTCGGTTGATTGAGGTTGCCCATGCAACCTAGGAGATTGTGGTAACTCTCATAAAACAAAATACTCTTCTTAATTCTATAGTCTTCCAATTCATTGTCCTGGATCATGAGTTTGATGTTGGATATATCAGGGATGGTGGGTGTCTCTATCGCAAAAGTTGAGGCAAGTTTAGATGGATCGATGTATGTAGTGTATGGGCCTTCATCATTTTTTGGCATTTAGGGGATTTTATAAAATTTTGCTTCCAAGTTTTTGCAGTAGGTGAATGTTTGGGGATCCCCATGTATAGTGACCTCCTCATTTTGGTAAAATAATTTGATGCATTGATGATATGTTGAGGCAACTTCCTTCATTCCATGGATCCATGGGTGTCCTAGGAGGATTATATATGGTAGGTCAAGGTCAAGGACTTGACAGGTAGTCTCGATGGTTGGTGGTCCCACTTGGATTGGGATTTTAATAGTGCCTTGAGACACTCTTTCTTGATCATCATATGCTCTTATAGTGATTTTTTTGTTCTTGTTAATGAAATCCTCAGAGATTCCCAAGTTCTTTATAAGTTTGAGAGAGAAAAAGTTAAGGCATGCACCTCCATCCACTAGGACCCTTTTGACTTTATTTTTGTGAATCAACACTTGAAGGTGAAGTGGGTGATTATGAGATGGTTGGGTGAGGAAATATTGATTGAAAAATGTAAGGAGATTTGGTGTGACGATATTACCAACCATAGCCTAAAATTGTTATGTGTCAAGGGTGGCGGAGATGGTGGATGTCGATAATTATTCATCAAGGATTTTCCTATGGGTAGCAGAAATTTTTAAAAATTCCATGATGGAGATTTGGGCAGGTGTTCTATTCAGTTGGTCGATGACACTATAGTTGTAGGGAACAAATTTTGTATTTGAAATGGGGGTCTTAGATTGTTGTGATTCCCTTGCAATAGTGACCTTTCTACCACATATGGTCACTCCATAGTTGGTGTTGTCTCCTTTGATGTAATGACCTTGACCATTTCATCTACACATGCGACTATCTACTCACATACTAGGTTAGCACTAGCATATTTTTGCTTCCCTTTGTTGTTCCCTTGGCTATTTCCTTGATTATTATTTGGCATCAGATTTGTGTATATTTTAAGGTTGTGGTTGCTAGCTGGTTGTTCATAATTTATGATCTTTTCCTCAATGAGGTCTTGGATGATATTCTTCAGCCTGATGCAATTTTCGGTTGTATGTCCCTTGATCTTGTGAAAATCACAAAGGAGGTTTTCATTTTACCATGGTGGTTTGGTCATGGGTTCCACGTATTTATTAGATTTGGAGATTTTGATAAGGTTTTCTTTGACCAACTTCTTCATTATAGATTCAATTTATTCTCCAAGAGCCATGAAATTTCACTTGGGAGGATATTTGTTTCGAGGAGGTGGTCCTCCTTGATTGCCCAAGTTATTGATTTGGTTGTTGGGAAGTGGTTGTTGTTGTGCTATTGTATTATTTTGCATATTATTGTGATTTTGATTCTATGGATGGTGATGAGTTTGGATGTTCTATTTAGGAGCATTTATGACCACCTTAGCATCGACCACGTCGTCATTTGTGATATTTTTATTCCTCGACCACGTTCGAGGTTTTTTTTATAATTGTTGGATGAATGGTTATCTTGTGGTGGATGAAATGTTGATGCACCTCTTTGTACAATAAGGGCTCTTTCGATATTGATCACCTTTGGTATCAACTGATCGTACATTGTGATGTATTTCATTTTTAAGTTGAACTCCAAGTTTTCATCTAGATTGCATATGGTTGTGCAAAATTTTTGTTCTTTTGGCATGGTCCACTTGCTCTAAATTGCCTTGGATTTCCATCTTTGCAAGAAGGATGTGAATAACTCTCATTTTCTTTGTTTGAGCATTGATAGTTCTTCCAAACTAACATCTGCACCCATGTTGAAAGCATATTTTTTAAGGAAAGCTTCCACAATTTCTTGGAATGTCTTATTTCCTATGGGTAGATGAGAAAACCATTCCATGGCAGGACCAATCAGACTTCAAGGGAAAAGTCGCATTAGATATGTGTCATCGTATGTAACCTCCATGCAATGCACTTGAAATTCCCTGACGTGATTTTAAGGGTTTCCTGTCCCATTATAATTATCAAATCTGGGGATCTAAAATCCCTTTGGGAATGGTACCATTGTGAGATTTTTTCAAATGGATAAGGGCACAATTTTCTTGGTGTTCTAGTTGTTTTTCCTTCTTGGAGGTCCAGTACCTACTACAAGAGTAGTTTGATTTGTGTTGCAACATTGTTCAATGGATCAAGAGGTGGGATGAATGTGTTTTGTAGTGTTTGTGGTGTTTGATTGATGAGAGAGGTATTGGTGGGAGTCTTATGCAAGCTCTGTTGTGTGTTCAAGGCCTATTGATATGCCCACATTTGTGCTAAAAATTCTTGTTGTTGATCTTCTTGTTGTTGTTGTTCCAATGAAGCTTGTTGTTGGTCCATCTATTGTTGTTCCCATAAAGCTTGTTGTTGGTCTAGCTGTTGTTGTGCCAACAAAGATTTTTTTTGGTCTAGCTATTGTTGCGCCAACAAAGATTTTTTTTGGTCTAGTTGTTGTTGTGTAAACAAATCTTTTTGTTGGTCTAGTTGTTGTTGTGCCAACAAATCTTGTTTCTTAGCTTATTGTTGTGCCTAAAAATCTTGTAGGGATTTTTTGTATGCTTGTTGATTAATTTCTTGTAGTTGTGCTTGGTATTGCGCTTGCACTTGTTGAGCCTGGTATTGGGCTTGAGCTTGAGCTTTTCCTTTTTGGGCTTCTTGCACGGCTTGTGTGGCTTGCTAGGCTTGTGCAACTTGTGTAGCTTATTGGGCAGCTAGTTGTGCTTGTGCTTGTTGAGTAGGTTGTTGTGTAGCTTATTGGTTTTGTTTAAGTACCCTCTAATGATTGGATTTTTGGATGGCCTAGATAATGGTTATGAATGAGTTTTTCATGTTAGCTTTTGGTGGGATTGGTGATGGATTGGGAATGGTGCTAACTATTGTGATAGGAAAAAGGGTTGTGTTGATGGCCAGGGCTTGAGTTTTTGGTGGTGTGGTTGATATGCTCAGTCTTTGAGAAGGTATGTTTTGAGATATTTGAGGACCGAATGATGTATTGATCATGGTGGCTTGAGTGATTTCCACTTGTTGTTGCTATGTTTCTAGTAAAAGGAGAATATTTGATGTGATGCTCAAATTGCCTTGATTTGAGAAACTAGTGGTGGGTAGGGGGGAAATACCCACTCAAAGAGGTGATACAGATGTGAGTGGTAGTGGAGGGAAAGATGGTATGCTACCCTAGAAGAAGAATAGGTCAGTGAATCTTGTTGTTCTGAACAAACCACCTTCTCCTTGTGATAGAGAAGTTTGTATGTTTAATAGATAGGATGGTGTTGCATGGAATGAGGATGAATTCATGTGACTATGGAAAGTGAGTGGGATGTAAGGGCATGATGGATTCACTAGGATGGAGTTATCTGGTGTGGTGCAAACATTTACCTCTTTGTTTTTTACAAGGCGATCCTTTAATAATTCATGAAACATGACACTTCCCTTTTTTACAATTGGTGAGGTTGATGTGATTATTGATATGGGAATTTATTGTTTGATGTTTGGAATTGAAATTGTGTATATTCTTATAATAGGCCTTTTTGTTTTGGTGCCTACGTTGAGTTCAGAAGGAAACTAGACCCCTACTTTCATTAATGTGTGTATGTAATTAAACATGGCATTGACAATTTTATGATTCTCTAGATTTTGAACGATTTCTATAATTTTTGATTGTGTCATTCCCAAGTCCTCATTCGTGATTTCCTCCTCATAGCCTTCCTCTTGAGGATTTTTTGATGGTAGAGAAGAGTTTTTTGGGGGATTTCTTGATCCCACAAGGTTTACTTTAATGGTTACTTGGATTAAGTCACTGGAATTTGATATTTCTTTGGTGTTCTCAATGTTCCTCTTGTTTGTGATCTTGTTTGGACCATAAAATAGAGATTGTTTCATCTTAATCTTTAGGCCCAAAAGAGGATAAGAGCTAGGAGAGTCCAAGGATCAAAGGGGGTCATTATGGGAATGGGATAAATGGATGATGTGAATGAGTGAAACTTTTGAAGAAATTCTTAGGGGTAATGCTAAACTTTTAGGGCTTGGATTTGATTTTGATAGTTTGACTAGGTGTATTAAGTCAAACAAGATTATGGTGAACCTGTAAACCCTAGGAATTTGTGTTATCCTAGAGAAAACTCACACAAGAGTATGAATTGGCTAATTGTGTTAAGCCAATCAAGGTGATCATGAACTAGCAGACCCTAGGAAGTTGTGTTATCCTAGAGGAAATTTTGTTCAAGAGGCTTGAAATTTTGACTAGGTGTATTAAGTAAAACAAAATGATGCTGATTTTTCCTTTAAGTTTAGCATGAATGATTTTTTAAAGCACCCAAAAGTTTTTTGGTGGGATGAAATTTAATTGACAAAGAGATGAATGAGAGTGAAAAATTTGATCCTAGAATTCAACCTAGACACATCTCTTTTTTACAAGACCTCAGTATTGAAGAACATGCCTTAATTCCTATGTAAGAAAAGAAAACCTTTGAAAAATATTAGGATTTTCTTGATAATAAAATGAATACAAACTTGGATTGTTCTTTGAAGCCTTTTTATAGAAATTATACACCAATATTCTTTGACTTCAAGAAGTATTCCAAGATGGTCCTCAAGAGCTTGTAGACTAATCCTTTTGAATCTTGGTTTTGGGATTTTGACTTTTCAAGAAATCATTTAAGAACACACATGTGAGGTCCAATTTGACTTTATCTTTCCTTAGTAGTTCTTTTTACCATAAGCACTTTCTTGATTATTGTTCAAATTGCATGTCTAATGTCCTACTTTATTTTCATCTCACAATGTCCATGATGTGGAAATCAAGGAAATTAGGGAAAAAAATTCCTAGTGTTGAATTTGGTAAACCAAATGATGATAAAACCTAAGCACTTAGAATCCTCTAAGGATATATTCCCTAGGGCAACCAAGCGCACTTAGATTCGTTAAAAGATATTTGTTTCCTCAAAAGGTTTTAAATTTCAATTTTTTTGTGAATTCTTGTTTCTCAATGTTTTAGAACGAAGCAAGGTTTCTCAATAACATGCACAACCCTAGGCTGAAAAGATAGTATTTTCTGGGTTCCCACTTGGATGAATCTAGTTGTGCATATTCAGTGTAGATGACTAGATGCTTGACCACACAGGCTCCCCCTTATAGTGAACTCACTTCTTGAGTAAATCAAGCATCAATACCCATGAAGCTCCCATGGAATACTTTTCATCTCTACAACATAACCGCATGTATAACGTGGGGAGGCTTCAAAGGACATGACCTTTTGCACCAAAAAATAGATAATATTTTGGCCTTTTCTAAACAAGGGGTTTTCATTCAAGCATTCCATTCGTGGGGGAATATCCATGCGATGAGAGACCATTTCTTCCCTTCTCGTTGAAATAATACTTGTGATTCTTGAACTTTCCTTAAGAATCCATACTTATTTTTTGATCAGAAGTCGCTTGGCTTTAGCGTGTTCTCGATCGGGTCATTCCCTTGGGTGAGAAATTTTTCCCACAAGGAAAACCCTCTTAAGATAAACAATATCAAGCTAGCACATCTCATAGTTCAATCAACCTTCATTGAAAAAAAAAGGGAGAATAGTTGCAATATACCATGTTCACACTCACATGTTTGGTTCAATTTTAATTCCAAAAATGAAATGTGGAGGCAATTATTTTACTCAACTTAAGATCACCAAATTTTTGGTTGATTCTCAAGATCACCGTGAGGTGCGAGAGAAGCGCATACGCCCTTTTGATGATATTAAATTGAATAAATAATTACAAAACAAATTAGCATTTATTCATTTTAATCCCACAAAGAAAAATGAATTATTTTTTAGAGCACCAAATTCAAGTGTGGAAGTTGCCTTGTTCAATTTTTTTAACCTTAAACCAAATCTAGTAGATTGTTTCTAAGGTTCTGTTTAAGACCTTTTGCAAACTTTTGAAAAATAAATTTGTGTTGTTCTTTTTAATGCCCAAAAGAAGAACTAGTGTTTTCTAAGGTATGAAAGGTAACAAATCCTTCGAAAGAGATTAGGAATTCTCTAAAGTGTTAAAAAACACTATAGTGTTCAAAAAAACTTTATATAAGATGGGAATGATGCCTTGATGTAACCTTCCATTTCTCTTTCTTCCTTGTCCTAACCTGCAAGATGATAAAAACTAGAGAGTACAGAAACAAAAAACAGGTCAATAATCCAAAAATCTTAAAAAACAAACGACACATGTTAAAAAAAAAATTGAATTTCTGATTGTTTTTCAATGAAACGATTAGCAGGTGTGGTGTAGTTTGGAATAGATGTGGCGCTATACAACACCACACTTTTACTGAGTGTGGAACTTTACAAAAATAGAGAGTGCAGGTGCGGCAGATTTTGGCAGGTGGCACAATTGGTAACTCAAAATCCACGGGAAAGCGGGTGAGGCGTAGTTTAGGAAAAGTACAGTGCGATATAGCACCACTCCTCTGAAAGCAGTGCAATACAACGACGTGGGAATGGGTGAGGAAAATTTTGGACTTGCAGATCCGTAATGAAGTTCAGAAATTTAAAAAACTGGCGCGGGAAGCAAGTGTGACACGGTTTGGATTTGGAGCGGTGTGACATAGTGCCGCACTTCCGAGAGCAGTGCAATATAGTGCCATATGCCTGTATGCGGTGTAATTTCCTTGGACCTGCAAAAGAAACAAAAAAAACACGGATTTAAAAAAAAAACGTGATTAAAATTTGTTCATGCCCTCCTTCTAGCGCCAAAATGTGAACCCTAATTTCAAACCTGCACAAGAGCAACAAAGAAACACAATATTAGATCATAGGCAAGGTGAAACAAGTATTCCCCATGAAATAAATGTATTAAACTTAGATGGAAAATAAATGAAGAACAATATGCAATAACCAAATTCAATCTATCTAAAGTAAGAAAATTCTTGATCCCATGGGGGAATTGGTGCCAATTGATGTGTCAAAATTGGTCCTTTCCCAGCTCCTGAATTGAAAATGTTGATGATGTGTGGATTGATCAAATCTCCTTAATGATATTTTGGCATAATATAGCTATGGAATTGTCAAAATGATGAACATATTGAATGAAATGCACAAAATTGGCTCTCAATGTCAAGAGAGCAACTTTGCCTGAGATTTTGGATGTTGAATGAGAGGAATAACCTTTCATTTATAGATTTCCAAATTGGAAGAATAAGGGATTTGAATGAATGTGGGATAATTCAACATCCAATGGCCAAGTGCCACTTGTCAAGATGGGAATGGTTGATGGTTGTGCACATTTTTGCTAAAGTGCCAATAAATGCAATTAGGTGGAATTTGAAATTGAGGAAATGACATGTGAGGGAAAAAATAATGAAATAAATGCCACTTGGCTCAATGCACAAGGACATGTAAGAGGAGTGAATGCTTTGTTGGAAGTACCCATCTACTTGGACTTTTTGAATTCAAACTTGAGGGAATATTCCTTTTTTATGCCATGTGAGGGAAAATAGAGATTTAATAAATGAATTAAATCTATTTTCATGTGCAAGTTGGATTCTCTATAAGATTTTAGTGATAGGGATTAACTTAATTAAGATTTTATTAATTTAATGGGAGGTTAGGTTATTTGACCATTTTGACTTAGATTTTAGGATTGATTTAAAATCAAAATGAGAAGAATTATTAATTAAATGAATGTTTTTGATTTATTTAACTAAAAGGGGAAATGTTAGAGTAAATTAAATAAGGTTTAATTTATTAATTTAATAAGAAGACTTTAGAGACTTTGATCAATTAAAATAATTTATTTAAGTAAACAAAGACATAAGGTTAATTAAATTAAATTGATTAATTTAATCAACAGAGGAGAAAGACTTAATCAAATAAATAATGATATATTTAATTAAGAGACAAAAGGTGATGATAATCTGAGAGTGTGATTTAGGAAGAAATTTCGTTAGTAGTCAAGATCAAGTGTGCTGAATCAAATTGTAAATTTTCCATGTCTATAGTATGTATGTATGTATGTATGTATGTATGTGTGTATGTATGTACATATTCATGCTTGTATGTATGTGTATATGCATGCTTGTAAGTGTGTATGTATGAGTATATGTATGTGTGTATGTATGTGTATATATGTATACATGTATGCTTCTATGTATGTATTTATTCTTTTATATATATTTATGGTTATATGTATGTATGTAAGGGTTTTGGGTTTAGGGTATATAAGGGTGAGGGTATAGGTTATAGGGATGAGGTTTGATTTTTATGGGTTTAGTGTTTAAAGTATAGGGTTGAGGCTGAAGGTATTATTTCTTAAGTAATAGGTTGAGCATTTAGGTAGAGGGTTGAGGAATATAATAAAGGAATAATATTTAGCTCGTTCAATGTATAAGATTAAGTGTGTAAGGTATAGGGATTATGGGTTTAGGATATTGGATTTAGGGCTTACAATATGGATTGAGGGTATAATTCATAGGGTGACTTGGATTGAGAGTACATATGGTTTAGGTTTTAAGTATAGGGTAGGGTTGACGGACAATATTCAGGGTCTAGGGTATAAGGGTGAGGTTATAGGTTATAGTGATGAGGGTTTGTGGGTGTAGGGTTTAGGTTTTAAGTTATAGGGTTAAAGACTAATGGATTAGGCATTAAGTATATGGTTGAGGGTATAGGGTTGAGGGTTGAGAGTTTATATTTGGGGGATAATATTTAAGATTGAGTGTCTAAGATAGAGGGTTTAGGGTTTAGGGTTTAAGGTTGAGGGTATAAGGTATATGGGTGAGGGTTGAGTTTTTAGGGCATAACTATAGGGTTGATGGTATAGGGTATAGGGTAGATTTTTGAGGGTTGAGGAATAATGTTCAAGGTTGAGTGTACAAGGTTAAGTGTATACGGTATAGGTACATTATGGTTTAAGATATTAGTTTTATGGATTATGGCTTAAGTATAGAGTTTATGTTTGTGCTTGTAGGCTGTAGGGTTTAAGGGTTGAGTGTTTAAAGGGTTGAGTGTTTAATTGTTGAGGGTTTAGGCATTATGGTTCCGAGTTGAGGATTTAAGGGTTAAGGGTTTTGGGTTTTGGGCTTAAGGGATAGTGATTTTAGAGTTGAGGGTTGAGGGTTGAGGTGTTAGTGTAATTAATATTTAATTGCACTTGCATAACTTTACTTAGGTTTGTCTTAGGTAATAACTAGTTTACTTAATTAATAAGTAAGCTTTATTTAGTTGAGTTGTTTTTAGGTCAACATTAGGGTTGCATACATTGCTTTTATAAAGCAATTCTCTTCTTGTTTTCTAAATTTCTGAATAATATTAATTTGCAAATTTCATGCAAAGCTTTGATTTTTCATTGTTTTTCTCTATTGTGGAAGGTGTTTAGGTTTGCATGTTTGATCTTGGTTTCTAACATGGTATCAGAGCCTTGACATGTAGACCCTTCTCAAATTCTAGAGAAAATCATTGCAGAGTTTGTTCGGGGTTCCTCAAGGATTTTATTCCTTGAGCTCATCTATGTGGCATCTTGGATCAGATTGGGCTTCACCATTGGATTTAGAGTGCTGGAAAAAGTCAGGAATGACTTTTATTTTTTTGATTTTGGTCATCGTTGAAGAAATCTGTGAGGGTTTCAAGCTCGGTGTTTTTTTGCAAGCTTTGGAGGTAGCCTATTTTTCGGAGCATCTTGGACCAAAATGGACACTGCCATCATGTTTGTAGCACCCCAAAACTCTAAGATCACCCTTCATTTCATCGATTTTAGCGAAGTTGGCTCGGAAGGCAAAAAAAAATTGCTAGGGATGCTTCACGAGGCGTGGATTTCAAAAAAATTGAAAAAAAAAAAAACACGTTTCAACACGCATCGCTCACATAGAAGCCAGCACTGTTGGGCAACTACCAGTCCGGTGTTGCTGCCAGTGACACCCCCATCCGACCGTCGGCCAGTCCACCCCGTGGGCCCCTCTATGCTCAGCCTCGGTCATATGGAGAACCGAGGGCTCTCTGCCAGCCCCTGAGGGCTTCCTATCTGCTGTCATTGGTCATATGGATGACCAGGGGCTCCACCCTAGCCACCTGCATGCCAATCCCTAGTCATGCACAAGACCAGGGGCCAAAATATTCTTAGCCCCTGGGCTGCTTGTAGGCCAAATTGGCCATTCTAGAGCACTTTCACCAAATCGGGCATAACTTTTGCATACGGAGTCAGTTTTTCACAAACGAGATATTGTTGGAAAGATGGTTCCAAGAATATTCTATTGGTATAGGTTATTTTTACTGATTGTGTTCCAATTTTTTTTTCAGGTCCTTGAACTCATAAATTGTGTTTTTCACACCAGAGGGCATATCTTTTGACTCTGTGATCCTTTTTTCACCATTCTTGCAGCATTGGAAATCTGGTTCAGTCCTCTAAACATATCTGAGGTCTATTTTTATTTTCTATTTCTGATTTTTTATGCATTATCTCTTATTTCAATCATTGGGTATTGTAATAAATGAACTGATATAAAGTTCCATCAGGGGGGTTTCTTGCATAATAATTTGATTAGAGTGTGCATGCACTTTGATCTTCATCTTGTTTTGATGAAAAATCTCATGGATTGTAATTTGGTTTCTTAGTTTCTTTTGGACAATTTTTTGTCTTAGCTTGACACATATTAGATTCATTTTGGATCCATCTCAGTTTGAGGGCCACTAAATTTGTGGTTAATGTTCCCGAGTCTTTATGGTACTTGTTCCCATGGAAAAAATTTAGTCTCAGTTTAGCCCCCTGGGCTGCTGATGCCAAACATGGAAGGTGTTTAGGTTTCTATGTCTGATCTTGGTTTCTCTTATTTAATTGCACTTGCATAACTTTAATTAGGTTTTTCTTAGGTAATAATTAGTTTACTTAATTAATAAGTAAGCTTTATTTAGTTGAGCTGATTTTAGGTCAACATTAGGGTTGCATACATTGCTTTTATAAAGCAATTCTCTTCCTGTAATTTATAAATTCCTAAATAATATCAATTTGCACATTTCATACAAAGCTCTGATTTTTCATTGTTTTTCTCTTTTGTGAAAGGTGTTTAGGTTTGAATTTTTGATCTTGGTTTCTAACATGAGGTTTTAAGAGATGAGGGATTACGAGTTAAGGGTTTATGGGTTTAGGAGTTGAGGGATTAGGGTTTAAGATATAATATTGAGGGTTGAGATTTTAGCAATAGGGTTTAGAGTTTATGTTTTAAGAGATGAGGTTTGAGGCTTTAGGGTTAGGGTTTGGGGTTAATGCTTAATATATTACATTTTAAGGATTGAGGGTTTAAGGGTTTAGAGTTTAAGGGTTTAGGGTTTAAGGGATTAGGATTTAAGGGTTAAGGGTTAAGAGATTAGGGTTTAATGTATAGGGTTGATGTATTAGGGTTAAGGGTTTAATGTATAGGGTAGATGGGTCAGGGTTGATGGTTACGGGTTTAAGGGTTGAGGGTTGAGGATTTAAGGTATACAATTGAGGGATTATGGTTGAGCATCTAATGTATAAGGTAGAGGGTTTAAGGGTTTAGGGTTTAGGATTTAAGGATTGAGTGTCCAATGTATAGGGTAGATGGTTGTGAATTGAGGGTTTAGGGTTTAATGTATAGGGTAGAGGGTTGAGGGATTAATGTATTAAGGATTTAAGGTATAGGGACAAGGGATTAGGGCTGAGGGTTGAGGGTTCAAGGGTTGAATATGTAGGGTTGAGGGATTTGTGTTGAGGGATTAGGGTTGAAGGCCCAATGTATAGGGTAGAGGGTTGAGAATTAATGGTAGAGGGTTTAATAAATAGGGTAGAGGGTTGAGAATTTAATTTATAGGGTTGAGGGTTGAGGAATTAAGGGTTTAAGGGTTATGTGGTTAAGGGTTGAGGGTTTAAGAGTTTAATTTTGAGGGATTATGGTTGAGGTTTGAGGGTATAGGGTTGAAGGATTAGAGTTGAGGATCCAACATATAGGGTAGAGGGTTTAGAATTGAGGATTGAGGGTTTAATGTACAAGGTAGAGGGTAGACGGTTGAGATTTTAAGGGTTTAGGTATTAGGGTTTAAGGATTGAGGGTTGAGGGATCATGGTTTAAGGTTTGAGTGATTACAGTTGATGGATTAGGGTTGAGAGATTAGGGTTGATGGATTAAGGGTTGAGAGATTAGGTTTGAAGGATAAGGGTTTATGGTTCTAGGATCTAAGGGTTGAGGGACTAGGGTTAAGGGTTTAGGGTACTGGGTACTGGGTTGAGGGACTAGGGTTCAGGGTTGTGGGTTTAGGGTTGAGTGTTTAAGGGTGTAAGGGTTGATGGTATAGGTTTGAGGTATTATATTTGATGGTTTAGGGCATTGGGCTGATGATAGAGGGTTGAGGGTTTAAGGTTTTAGGGTTTAAGATTTGAGGGTTGATAGTTTAGGGTTGAGGGTGTATGGTTTGATGGTATAGGGTTGAGGGTTTTGGATTTGAAGGATTAGGGTTGAGGGATATGGGTGGAGAGTTTAGGGTTGAGGGTTTAAGGGTTTAAGGAGAGAGAGAGAGAGAGAGAGAGAGAGAGAGAGAGAGAGAGGGGGGATTAGTGTTGAGGGTCCAATGTATAGGGTAAAGGGTTGAGAATTGAGGGTTGGGTTTAATGTATAGGGTAGAGGGTTGAGGGTTTGATGTATAGGATAGAGGATTGATGGATTAAGGGTTTAAGGGATGAAGGGCTAAGGGTTGAGGTTTAAAGGGTTGAGGGTTTAAGGTATTAGGGTTGAGGTGTAGAAACCCTCTATTTTTCTCTTTGCCTAGATAGTGTCCTTCCATGCTATGTTTTATTTTTTGGATACTCAGATACTTTCATATACTTTATCATGTTGTTTGGTTTTTTTATCACTATTTATAAAGCAATGTGGACTATTGTGGTGGTGTGATGTACCTTCTTTGATGTTTTATCTGACATGATTTGATTATTATAATGATGGTTTGGTATAACATGATTATTGCACATAAGCAATTTATTTATGATTAAATTGTTAGATCGTGATAAGTGTACTGGTGAATGGGACTGAATAACATCACTTGCTTGTGAGTGCCTTGCTATTCTGTGATTTCCTCTTCATGGCATGTTTTAATATTTTTTTTATATACATGTGCTATTGATGTCTCATTTATAGGTTTGCAGGTACATGAAATCGACTCCACTTGCCTTCACAGGTTTGAGCATGTCAACCCAATGGTTAAGTTTATTGGGAGATAGTAGCTAGGTTACTTGTGTCAATTCTACACCCTAGTCTCAGTGTGTCATCGAGTTTAGTCAGTTGTGCTTGTTTTAATGTGTTTATTATTGGTTTGTATTATCGTATTAAAATTATTTAAAAGGATATTTATTCAATTTCATTATTAAAAGTGATTAGTAGATTATGCTTATTTTAAATGTTGAGATTTTTGAATTAATTAATTAATTAATTTAATTTAATTAATAAAAAGATTAATCTTTGGATTATTTGATTTATTGATTAATTAAATTTATTAAATTAGTTATATTTGAATGAGAAATGTTCTAATTATTAAATTATTTAATTCTGAGTAATTAGAAGATTTTATTCCAACAGGGTTGTTGAAAGATATTTAGAAAATGCGAGCAAGTGTTAGAAAAAAATTAATTAATTTTTTGGGGAAGTTAATTCCTGGGACATAATCTTGGCTTCCGGTGATGAAGTGGGAAGCTTCTTCAAGGCACAAGATATTTTGGATGTTGGAAATTTGTGCAAAAAGGAATTTTGTTGTGATCTAAATATTTTTGGATAAGATTTTGGTTGTAGAAGTTGTTTTGATATTTTTGCATCCTTAGAATTTATTTGGAAAATTTATTGTTGTGTTAGAACCATTCTTGTGCTTGGGAAATCAAATTGATTGGAGGAATCTATTGTTGTCTGGAAGCTTGGCTTGAAGCTGTGGTGGAGGCTCTACACTAGAATCTTCATATATATATTCAAGAAACGTTGGTTATAGGTTCTTTTCTTTATTATTGTTTTGTTAAGTCTTGATGGGAAGGGTTTTAGAATACAATTCTCTATAGAAAAAGATTGTCTGAGTGAGAAAATTGTATTGCCATTGTAAAAATATTTGTAGTTTAATTTATCTATAAGAGGCTATTTCTTTTGTAGGTGGAATCATTTGTGGAAAACCTTAGTTAATGGTTGTCTAGTAATATAGAGAAAATTAGTGAGACCCAAGAGAAATATTTAGTGATCTAGAAACTAAAATCCCTCTAGAAGAAATTATAATTTTTATGTAGGAATTTTATTGTTATTCTTCAAGATTTGTTTTCCTCTGTGTTTGATTTGGGAAAATTTAACTTGTAATATACCCTCTATGAAATTTTGTTTTTCCATGAAATTGTAAAACTTACATGTAGAAATTTCTTCTGGAAAATGTTTCCCCAATTTTAATATTTTAGTGTTCTAATTTATTTTAATATATATATATATATATATATATATATATATCCATATATATATAAATTTTAAAATATATATACATATATATAACTATATATATATATTATATATGTTGCTAAAAAAAAATTGTTGAGTTTAAAATTCATTGTACGACGAACTTGTTTTAGGAAAATTGAAATTTGTTGAGTTTCAAATAAATAAATTTGAAGTTATTTTATTTGTGGTTGGTGGGGGGGTTAAATCCCCCACTGCTCACACTCATATGTGGGGGGTGCAACTACCATGAGGCACTGCGCCCACCATAGTGGGGGATGCATTGTCCCATGGTAGCGCAACCCCCATGGAAGCTGAGGGTAGTCAGTTATACCTTAGTATAGTTGGCACCCCTTTCAAATGTCTTTTCACAACCATTAAACCAATAAAATAAATTTGTCTACCTTCTTTATAATTCAATTTTTATTTAATATAAATTTTGATTTTGAGTATAAATAATTTAATATATATATATTCTAATATATATATAATATATATATAGATTATATATATATGTTAAATATTTATGATTAATTCAATTTGTAAATGAAAGAGGTTATAATTCTTAAAAGGGATTATAATATTAATATATATTTAAAATATTTGTATTTTAAAATGAGTGCATGTTTATATGCTCTAGTAGGGAAATTGATTAACTTATAGTGAATTTTTATATTTCTTTTAAAAGTAATCGAGGAATTTGTTTCTCTCTAAAATTTAATATTTCCCTTCTCTATTACTAAAGAGGCTTTTAGTTTGCTTGATTAATTATTTATTAGGGAAATTGTTATTTTTTTAAGTGTGAATTCAATATGGAAGGGAAATGGATTTAAAATATCAAAAAATTAGATTATTTCCTTGTAATTGCCTTTCATGATTATTTCCTCTATATTGTTGTTTGGGGAAAGTTTATTCAGACTTGTTTAAGACTTCCAGTAGTAAAAAGGGAAATGGGGGTTGTGTGTTATTTTGAGTCAACCCAATTATTGTACCCTTGGTTAGTGCTTTTGTCTTATTGTCAATGTAACCCAATTTCCACGAACGGGGAGAAGTTGCCCTAAGTCTTAAATTGGAGTAGTTGTTGTTTTTGAAGTTGCACTAGTATGCCTTAGGTAGTGGAATTGTTCCACTAAGTTGTCTTAGGGGAGTGGCTTGCAACAAGCACCAACACACAAAGGGGTGCCATGATAACTCGATGTAAGTTTTTAATCCAATTATAATGTAATTAATTTGTTAGGGGATTGGGTAGCTTTTAATTCTTAATTAAGAATAATGTGCCTCGCTCATGGACCCTTATGCTAGTATAGACTTGGGATGAGATGAGAAGGCCTAGAATGGAATGATCGATATCTTTTCTTCATGAAAGATATTCAATTCTATTGTGGACTGCATGTGGGGCTGGGAGTCGTGAGAGGCTTCTAGAAGATCCTAATTTGGGAGTTGAGGCCTAGGAAGACTTACCAGGATATCCCTTGTAGCATTGTGATGACACTCCTCCTAGGTCAGTTTTATGTTGGTTTTGTGAAATAAAAGATTATGTAACACTGGAAGCAATGTGACCTTGTGATTTTTTGGTTCATGTGTTTGGTTGAGTCAGTTTGAGTCATCTTGTGTCTAGAGGTAGTAGGTTTGACCATGTATTATTATTACTATCTCATAGAATGGGGGGTGGGCCTACGTGTACCACTTTTTTGGGAGGAACATGCACCCTACACCGTTGCATTCCCTTTGATATACAAATCATGATGGCAATAATTCCAGTTGGAGAGATCATGGTTTCTAGTTATGTTTCATGCTTAGTAACCATTTTAGTTAGTTCTTGTAATTATTACCCCTCATTGTATTCGAGGTGGAATATTATTTTATGTTATCACTTTATATTTACTACCTCATTCAGGGAATGAGAGATGTAATCTTATTTGTTAAAGTTTATGTTATGTGAAATCTTATTGTATTTCTTAATCTGATGATGTAATTTTCATGTATGGAATGTATGAGCATTTAATTCCTTGAGTAATTAAAATTATATGGATGTGTGTATGGGTTTAACACAATCTTGTATCATAGCCTTAGAGGTTGTTCGCATTATGAAGTGAACTTTTCTATTAATTGTACTTTAATTAAAAAATAAATTGTACATTTTAGTAAATTGCAACTTCCTCTAGGGTTACATGGTAGAGCATTACATGAGGGATTAGGATTGAGGGTTGATGGTGTAGGGTTGAGTATATAAGTTTTAGGATATAGGGCTAAGGGATTAGAGTTGATGATCCAATGTATAGGGTAAAGGGTTGAGAATTGATAGTTGAGGGGAAAATGATTAATTTGTGGGATGGATGCTAGCATATGGTTTTAAAACATAGAGAACACCCACATTTCCACCATTACATTAAATGGTAACCCTAAATACCTCAATGCAAAAGAGAAATAAATCTTGTAATAGGGTTTTCCTAAGGATTGAATATGGTCTAATGAGGGGTTCATCACCAAGTGAAGACTTGGAAAAGATAATGAAAAGGAATATGAAATGTAAAACCATAATTTAATGAAAACTAACACTAAATGATTTAGAAAAGTGAATGCAACAACATAGAAAGCTACAAAATAGAATGTTTTCACCTAAAAATCAAGAGAAGGCTGAATGGAGGTCTGAATCACTAGAAATTCTACATTCAAAACTAACTGGGACTCATTCACCAAGCTAGGAAAATGAGTCATGTTTCTAGAAAACTATGTAGGAACATGAATATGCCAAAAGTGTATCTAAATTAGCAAAAATATGAAATTTGATTGGAAATCAGACTAATTCACCAGATTTGGTGAATCAGTCTAGTTGGGATTTTCTACAACTTCAAAAGTTGATCTTACTCTTCTTTTTTTGCTATGTTCTTACTGATTGGTTTTGGGATCCAAATCTCTAATTTTCCACCTATAGGTCTTCTCCAATTTTCTCCAAGGCTTGATGATAACTTTGATAACTTTAGATGATTTTCAAATTTTCTCCAATATTTCTCCTTAGGAAATCTGTAACCTAGAGCTGTAAATCACACATAAAGGAGAGGGGGAAATTTTATTGGGTTAGTGGATAGGGGTTTTCCCTGGTAAAACTCTATTTTGGAAATCAATCCTTGAAATGAAAGAAAATATGGATGGAGAATGATTAATGAACAAAAGAAAATGTTTCAACTCACCAAACCCTGGCAATAAGGTTTTGCTAATATTCTTGAGATGGTTGTAATGGATGTGGTTCTTAAATCTTTCTTGAATTATTTTTATCTTGCATGAAACACTTGCTTGAATCATAAACCCTACATAATTTTTTTTAGCACAATATTAAACATGATGCATGAACTCTTTGAAATTATGATCGATGCTTGAAGAATTCTCTAAAATTCTTGATAATCTTCCCTTGAATGCTCTTCAATTCTCTTGTGAATGATTGTGAACTAAAACTTTCTATATGAATGCTCATTCAAACTGTTAGGTCACTTTTCTTGTTAGGAGAAAATGAGTGAAAGAACCTTATATTTATACTCAATTAGTCAATAGTTCCTGAAATTACAATACTAAAAGACAACATCAGATCTAGGAAAATAAAATCCCGCTAGAAATTTGAATTAAATTTGATTTTGGGCCACACAAGACTCATTTGCCCAAGGCGAAAAATCATTCCCATCGGGCATAATGTATGGGATGAAATACTAAAAGTTCTTAGAAATGTGTGAAATCCACTTCAGAACCAAATGATCTAGGTGGGACCGATTCACCCAAGGTGGCGAATGAGTCCTAGATCCCTAAATTTGGGCCACACAAGCCAGAAACACATGAATTCTGAATTGTTAATGTTTGGTGTTAGGATTATCCTCGACAAGATGTAGTAAATAAGGATTTTGGATACAAAGTAGGGACAATTAAAGCATAATAAAGCACAATTATTAATGAAAAGGTGAGAAAACTATGAAAGTGTGTTACAAAACTTTACAACACTCCAATTAAGGCAAGATTAATGTTGATTTTTTAAAAAAAGAGGTTTATTAGGTTCGGTTAATTGATAAAACCCTAGAAAAGTGTGAAAGTGTGTTACAACACTTTAGTAAGGTAACATTTAAATCCATTATTTCACAAGGGCCCAAGACTTAATGTGAATATATCGGGCATATTAAAAGCCTAAATCAAGGCCAAGTTAAGGGGACATTTTTCCACCATTACATCTACCCCTCACTTTAGTGAGAGGAGGAACTTGATTCCAACTCACACTAAAGTATACTAAATGCAACAATGAGCAACGAGGGTTTGAATGTACCAATGCTCACTAGATAGGACAACCATGGCCAAGGGGGTTGCACAAGCCCCAAGGACCAAGGTACAATGGTAGACCAACATAAGCACAAAAGAAAACACATGAAAGGGATAAAGAGAAACAAAAAGAACACGCATGCACTACCAAAGACATAAATAGATAACATGGAAAGGAAACAAGGTGGATCAATCTTCAACCCTTTTTTCAACATGATGTGGATCAAATCTAGCATATTTTTCCAAAAAAATGCATACTCAATTTGAGGCAATGGAAATCTTGGTTGTCAGCTAGGTGAGAAGTCCAAAGAGGTGAGAAACAAACACTCATGGATGGTATGCACTCACACACACATATGAGTGGCTATGGGGAAAGTAATGCCTTGGTTAGGATTCTTGCTCAAACCATACCAAATTTATACCTCCCAATAACTTTAATAAGGAACCATGTGAAAATGATCTTTGAGCTTCATGAGACAAGAAAAAATTGTATGCTTGGAGCTCATGAACAAACACGATGGATCTACAGACATGCAAGTTGTGTTATGCAAGGTGGCCATATAACTAAAAATGAAAAATGAAAAATAGGAAATGTTCAAAGGAGTCTTGCTTGGTTCATGTGAGGTCTTAACTTAGGGAACATTGTGTCTAATGTCTCCAAGAGAGGACCACTCAAAGAATAGAAAATTCACAACTTAGGGGATGCAGTGTGTCACATCAAGCCACTAAGAGGAATCTAAGATTTTAAGAGAGATCATGCTCTAGAGGGAAATCACACCCAATGTCATCCAAAAAGTGAAAAATGCATTGTATAAAGTAATAAAACTACACCATGAACCATGAAAAATAAAGGTGCAAAAGAATAATGTCAATGCATGTTGTCACTTTAAAGAAATTCCTAAACATAATTCTCTAAGAAATTACTTGTATAAAATGATAAATTCAAATAGAGAAGAAGACATGAGAGCCAACATGGAAAGTCCTATGCCAAGTTATATGTTTCCAAATGAAGCTATTTCATATAAGAGAAAAATAAAAGAGATGGGTTGCCCCCAAAATAAAAACACAAAACACATAAGGGGTCTATGGATTTGGGGTTATTATGTTGTTGTAATGGTTTTAGAGAGATCGAAACTTTCATCATTCCCCAAATACACGTAGAACTCAAAGAATGACATAAAGAGAGAAAAAACAAAGGAAATTTTTTTGGGTCAACATGGAAGAGACATGAATGTATTGATTCCTTGCATCATCCCCAAAATGAAAAAACAAGAAAAATTAAAAGGAATAAACAAAATCAAAGAGAAATATTTTTGTTCAACATGGAAGAGACATAAATTTCTTGACACCTTGCATCATCCCCAAAAGGAAAAAATAAGAAAACTAAAAAGGAACAAAGAAAAGAAAAGAAAAATATTTTGGTTCGACATGGAAGAGACATAAATGTCTCTTTTCCTTGCGTCATCCCCAAAAGGAAAACACAAGACAAATGAAAAAGGGAAAATATGAATGGCATAGAGAAGAATGAAGGTACAAATAGAGGAATGTCACAAAGAGAGAGAGAACATCAAATATAACATCACGAGGGATCACATTACACACATGCAATCAAACAATATGAAAGGAAAATAAATAATACAAAATACTAGTAAGGCCCATGTGAGTCAACGTAAAGCAGGTAATCTGCCTCCCAATCATGTTCATTGTATACTAAAGGCAAGAAACTAGCCAAAGGGACAAGAGAAAGTTGTGAACTAGGAGAAGCACCTAATTCAAGACTCTTTGTAGGATATTTTTCGTTTAAGCTCATGGAAGAGGAAAATAATCTATTCAATTCATTATATTCGCCTCTTCATCAATTTTAGCAACCTTGTCATTGGCATCCAAGTCAATCAAAATAAGAGGTCAAAGGATAATTTCCATGGAAGATTTCAACTCTTGTTGTGGTTTTTGTATTGGATTGTTTTGTTTTGGGTTATGGGTAGAGTCATCATGCATTGCTTCAACCAAGTTTGGATCTTGATTTTCTTTGTTTACTTCTTCATGTAACTTATGAGCAAGGGCACAATGTCTATGCCTATGCTCCCTAGCACCTTTTTCTCTTTTAGTTTTGTTTTCAAGTTACATTTGTGTAGGAGCAGGTTGATCAATCATAGGTTTCTTTTCTTCCCTAAGGGGAGCAACGTAAGAAACCACAGGAGGTTTTTCGGCCACTTTCTCTTTGACTTTGCATACTTGCTTTATTCTACGAGGTGTGACGGGGTTCTTTTCATTATATCTTGGTAATTTGTAGGATGTAAGTGAAGGTTTTGTCTTGGTTGTTTTGAGCTTATTTAGGTTCAAGAATGGTTTTGTTAAGGATGGTAGTCTCAAAGGTGGACAGGGACATGTTTCAGAGAGATAATTATGCTATCTTCTTTGGCTTGAACTTTTGATAGGACAATAAAAAGAAGTCTTGTCATGGTTTTATAGGCTTGGGCAAAAATAAATCTAAGGAAAAGTTTCCATGGGTTGACAAAGGGTTAAAGCCACTATGGTTGATAGTGAATACTTCATTATCAAAGGGAAACTTTAATAACTTATACACAATTGAAGGGACAAACTTCATGGAGCGAAGCCATGGATAGCCTAGCTTCACACGAAATTGGTTCAACTGTGGGATGATGGAGAATGAGACATATAATATTTTTGGTCCTATTTGTAAGGGAAGAGTGATCATTCCCATTGTTGGGAAAGAAAAACCATTGTGTGTCTTGATCCATGCTTTTAGTTTATCGTATATATCTTGATAGAGCTCCTGTAAAAGTATAAATTCTTTGGTGATCACATTCTCTCCATAGGAGGGATCTATTAGTATCCCATTAGTGGGATTTTCATATATTCATCCAGTTATGTAAAGAGGACCATAAAGTCCATGTTTAATTTTATCCTTAGAGGAGAAATAAATTTCAAGAGGATTCTTAGTTTGAACCTTATGAGGAATGATGTCTATCACTCCTACCATGTCATCCAAAAGATCATTATCTATAGAATCATGTTGAATAGAATGATTGTTATCATCATCAGTGCCAAAATTCATCACATCATTCTTTGTAGTTTCTTTGGATTTGATAAATGAAATATTATGTTTTGGCATGGGGTTGGTGAAGATTTTCAAGTTTTGGTTAGGAAGGACAATAGAATTATTTCCTTGATCACTAACACCTCCAATGAAAAGACAATTGAAATCAATGATGTCTTGCACAAGATGTTTAAGACACTTTCAATGTTCCATATCATGTCCATTTTATCAATGATAGTGGTAATAATAATTTGATCTAAAGCTTGGGGGTAAAGTATTATTAGGATCAGGTGTTTTGATGGGAGGTAGGGTAATCATTTGTTGTTCTAAAAATTGGGACATTGTGTTATGAAGGGTGTCGAGTAAGGGAGAAAATTGTCTTTTTGGGTCTTTATAACTAAAGGGTATCATGACTTTAACACCAAATGTTTGTTTATTGACATTTTGAGTTGTTTTTTGAGGAGGATTGAATTGAAGGAACTCTTTATTATTTTTTGTAAAATATCAGGATTTTTTTTTGTTTGTGAGTTCAGATTTCTCAATTCGACTAGAAGTTGAATTTGTATCACGAATACTAATCAAATTTTGATAATCACAGAGGGTAGTACACAAGTGCATGAAGGATGGGAATTTCATCATGGTGAGCTTGTCTTGGATCTTGCTATGAAAATTTTCTATACATATTTTAAAGGTGAGGGTCAAGGACTTTGACATCAATTTGGGAATAAAGCGATTGATAGCTTGAGATAAATTCAGTTATCTTTTATTCTTATTTTTTATTTCATCTCATCAAACCAACCAAGGTCATTTTTGGAGTCATGTGCAGTTGGAAATGGTTTACAAATGCATCATAAAGTTCATTGAATGAATTAATTGAGTTGTTCGGTAAAGAGGAGAACCATTCCAAGGTAGTATCTTTTCATGATCTGGGAAAAATTTTAGCCAATAGTTTATCATCAAGAACAAATTCACTACATAAGGTTGTATAGGCATTAACAAGGTTAGAAGGATCTCCCTTCCCTCCATTTTTCTCAAATCTAGGCACTATTGTGCAGTTCTACACACACTCCCCACTGAAAGTAGGGAGCCTCTTTTTCTTGGCCTTTTTGCTCTTTTTTGTTGCCTTGCCCTTTTTTAAGCTTTTCTTTGAAAATTTTAAGTCTTTGGCTCAATCTCAGGTTTTTCCCTATTTTTGGGAATTTTCCCTTTAGGAGGATTTCCCTGGCTACCTTGAAAACCCAACTGAGTTGGTTTTGAGTTGTCTTTAGGGATTTTGGAGCTTCATGGATTTTTGTCTTCCCCAAATTTTTTTGACATTTCCTTCTCCTCTTTGTTTTCCCGATTTGTTCTTTTTTGGCTATTTTTCCACTATCTTCGAGGATTTTGGTACTTCGTGGATTTTTTCGTCTTCCCTAATTTTTTCTGACTTTTCCTTCACCTTTTCATCTTCCTAATTTTCATCTTTGGGGCTTTTAATTGCCTTACCATGGGGGTTTTCATGATGGGTTGCGGTAGCACAGGGTTGGTTCATTTGGCGTGGTAGCATGGTCATACCTTGTTACCATGAAGGCTTTGCATCTGGCATGTGGCTGGGTGGTGGTACGGCCTTACCACAGGGGGGTTTGTGCTTGGTTTGTGGTGTCACGATGTTACCTCAGTGGTCGAATGCCTAGCTCGTGCTAGCGTGGTTTTGGTCATCTTGGGGGCATTAGGAGGTCAAAAGTGTCAGTCAACGGTGTGGGAATTATATTGACTTCATAAGAATACATTGCCTTGGGAAAAGTCAAATAGTCTGTCCCTGATTCATTTCTCCAGATGTGCTAAGTATTGCTAGTTTCAGTAATTTTTGTCCCTATCAGAATTTTCCAATTTCTATCATTTGTCAAAGACTGAGAGGATTCATGGCCTAGTTGTTTATGGTTCTACATTGCAAGATGGATTTGGATGATTTAATGGTATGTGCAAACATTTCTTGAGTTTTTTGAATGATGAGTGATAGGACTTTTGGTAATTTATGTGCTTGCCTCGCTAAAATCTGCCAAGCCTAGAATTTCCCAAATTTCCTTCCTGACTTGAATTGTGCGAAGGGGTGAAAATCTCGAACTTTGACATGGATGCTTTAATGAAATTTTAATTGATTATGGTGGTTTTTTTTATCTCTTTGATGATTGCATATGCTTTTTCATGATGGACTAACTTCGATTCTTGTGCTGGAATGAATATTAATGGTGGTTATTTTTCATGTGGGGTGGCAATTTATTGAGGGTTGTTTGGGTCGATTGGGTTTGTGGTCGATCTTTATTTGTAACTCTAGCTTTGGCCAGCATGACTAGGATTTCTATAAGTATGGCATTTCACCTCATTTGAAAGGGTTAGAAAAACTAGTTGGATCAAAAGAGAAGGATATTGTTGGTTAGTTAGATTTAGACAATAGATTATTGATTTTAGGAGTTAGTTTCATTTTCAAGCAAGTGTTGTAACACAAAATAGCAAATTTTTTGCTATTACTGATGATTGAATAAAAGTGAAGACATTACTTTATTATTGGTGTCTTCTTTGGATTAATTTTTCCTGCATGATTCTTGTTCTATCTTTGAAATTGCCTCAAAATATCTGAACACATTTTATATTTAGAGTTAAATAATTTAATGGCGCTTGTGATTTAATGCTTGGAGTGTTGTATCAATATTTGGTTCATACTTTGGGTAGCTTCTTGATTGTTGGATTTTTGTACAAGGTCAATTTGTACCTGATAGTTGTGTGCTTAGTTTAATTGTGGGAATTTATCCAATTCCATTGAATGAATGCCCATAATCTGAAAATCTTTAATCCCTTAAAAGATTGTACTATTTTTGTAGGGTTTTAGTTATATCCTAGGTTGAGAAGAAATTAATTTTGAGGGATTGGTATGTTCCAAGTATTTCATCATTAGTATTGTTGATTTTAGGAGTAACATTAATCTTAGGATGTCTAAAACCTTTATCTTTTGTTATTTCTTTGAAATTTGGTTAGAACTAGGAATTTGAGTATCACTTTGTTATAAAATATGACAAGTTTAGATCTTCCAACATTTCTTTCATAAGGTCCCTTTGTGAATACCAACACTTTTGCATTTATCACTGAGTGGTTCCATTACATTATCATGACCTGACACTTAAGAGACCTTTGGGTAATCTCTTTTCTCATAGAGATCAACCTTTAAAGAGAGATAGGATATTTTATATTTTGTCTAGGTTGTTGTTGTGCAGAAAACACCATAAAAAATATTGGCACTAGAAGGAGGGCCCAAATAAGAAAGCTGGAGAATTTTCTAAATGCCCTTTCTCCTAAGAGACTCAAAAGGAGAACGAGATCTACACCTAGAGAAGAAGAATAATTGCCACCCCCAAATAGGTCAAGAAGGACCAGAAGAAGGGAGGAGTCATCATCCAACCCATCATTTCCACCATCCTCACCCTCATCCATCTCATCTTCATCTGATTCTGAGGTTGGTTCCATTCAACAACCCCAAATAGTCATCAATCAACCTTTACCACCTCGACGTCCATTAATGGATTTTCTGGCAAATAACCAATCACCTCTATCATTCAATAACTAGAATTTTATGCCCAAGAGCCCTAAGAATGTTTTCTCTAAGTTTCACACAAATGACCCTAATAGAATAGTAGAAGAGCATATTGTGATTTTTTAGACTTGTTTGAGGGATAGAGGGATTAATCATAAGGATTTTTCATGAAGAATTTTCCCTTATTCTCTACGAGAGTAGGCTTTTTACTGGTACAATCATTTACCTATTGCATCCATTCATAATTGGGTTGAACTTGAGGCTGCATTTATGCAAAATTTTAAGATTCCCACTAGTGCTAATGAGCTCTACATGTATTTTACTGGGGTTAAGAGAGAACTTAATGATCCTATAGGATCATTCAACAATAGATTCCACCAAGAATACACTAGACCTAAACAACCTTATGTTGTAGATAATGCCACTTCCCTAGAGGTCTACATCAAATCCCTTGTTAGCCTTACATCCAACTTCCTTAAGTGGAGAACTAATCCCCCAACTACCCTAGTCACTGCATATATAGAGGTTGTTAAGGTCAGTACTGATCTAGGACAACACTTGTCAGGACCCTTGCCATCTCTCGTACTAGCTTCTCACCCTAGGAAAGTCCAAGCTCTTAATTAGGCACTAACTAATCACACTCCCATTATGAATCCCATTCCACAACTTCCTCTGGTTCCACATCCAGGTCATCCAATAATTCAAGCTCACCCAATGCCCAATTATCCATAGTAGGGTGCCAATCACCCCTTTATCCACAACCGCAAGTTGGTTTCCCTACATATTTTTAGAACTCAAAAGTTTTGAATCAGTCTACTGGTTTTGTAGGAGTGTTAGGATACCCTCTAAAATATATGAATTTAGTGCCTTACAATAGTCCTAATAAGTAAAGGTTGGATGAGCTCACTCAGCAAGTAAAAAAATTGAATATGGAGGTAACCCACTTGAGGAACTAGAATCAACAAATCCAAGTTTCTCAAAAGATAATGCAGTCACATTACAGTAGGGAGAACTGATATGTTGCATGAGGTTTGAACTTTGATAGAGGGAAACACTTTTACAAAAATTGAAACTTCGATAGGGGACAAGGTTCTGGTCAGAACTTTCATAGACGTCAACAAGGTGGACAAGAATTTGAAAGGAGACAACCACCTAGGAAAAATATGCCATGGAATATGGGACCTAATAATGGAGGAGTACCCAATCCACTAGATCAACCTTCCAATGAAGAAAAGCATCCAAGTGGTGTATACTTAGCTAAAGTAGCTTTGTCAAGGTGGTGTAGGCATCACAAGACAAGTCAACAATATAAGCTTGATTTTTGTGAATTTCAAAATTTTGCTTCCATCTTTTAGTATGAATTTGAGAACAAATCCACTAGTCAGAAGTTGGTACCCTCAAATCCATATGATTCCCTAGTTTTGGTGTTGAATCATGCCTCTTTCCTGAGGGATGAAGAGAATGAACCATAAGAGAAGTCCAATATCTGGAATGAGGAGGCCAAACAAGTGCTCAATGAAGATGAAATCGCTCAGTTATTTGAAGAGGAAATTGAGAATGATAACTATCCCTTGGATGAAGAAGAAGATAGTGTTGAAGAAGTATTGATTTTTCAGCAACCTACAAGAAATTATGATTTGAGGAGTAGGCCTAATAGGAATCCACAAGATGGAGGCCCATTTACTACATCTATTCCTTTGAACAATTTTACCACTCCACTAGACCCACATGCCAACAATAATCCATGTTATCCTCAGGTTCCAACACAATACTTTGCAAAAGGAGGACAACCTAACATGTCAAAAGGAAGCAATGTTGATGCAAAAAAAGATAAGTATGTTGGTCATTCCAAGGAGACCCACAATGACATGAATACAGGACAATTAGGTGAATATGTAATTGAATAACCTAGGAAAGTAAAGTTGAGTCTCTTTGTTTTTGAGTTGTTAAGGGTTCCTAAAATCGGAAATGTAGTCCTAGGGTCTTTCAATTGAAGCAAAACATCACTAGGAGTATCAATCAATGAGGCAGTTGGCATGCCTCCCATCTTAGAGGCACCTAAAGGTTTTAGTCAAGCACCACCTAGAGATAGAAGGAAAGAAAAAGATAAGAACCAAGCTGCACAAGCTGACACTTAGTTGAGATTGTTCTAGGGAAAAATCGAAACCCCCCCCCTTTCTAATTTTTGTTCATATCTTTGGGAAGAATCTACACAATTGTCTGCTAGATTCAGGGGCATCTACAAATGTTATGCCTTTTGTTGTCTATAGGGTGTTTAGGTGTGGAGCCTGATCAGTCTCCAAGTGGGAGATTGTTGGTATGTGGCAACTGATAATTCTATACTATACACTCTTCATGTATCCTCGCCGGGGTTCGGGGCCGGGCCGGGCCCTGGGCGGGGGTTCGGGGGGCCCCCGAGAAAAATTTTTGGCTGCTTTTTTGTGAAATTACTGAAAAAGGGAAAAATCACAAAAAGGGAAAAATCCCTGATTTTGTATAACCCTAATTTATAAAGGGTTTAGGATAGAGTTACAGTATCATAAGAAACAGGCGATTATTCGCGATATTGTAATAGGGTTTTACACTGGTTAATGAAATCATTGGATGGCTGCAGTTTGGTGGATGTAGCCCACATTGGGTGAATCACGTTAAATTCTCTGTGTTATTTTTCTATGTGTTTTACTTCTGGTTTATTTGATAAAATCTGCATTTAGCTTTTAGATATCTGCCATTGAAAACCTAACAAGTGGTATCAGAGCGAGTTGTTTTCAATTATCATTTGCAGGAAAGTCTCACAGTTGAGTGGGAGTCTCACGGTTAAGTGGGAGCAATGGCAAACGAGGGTAAGATGAAGGTTGATAAGTTCAATGGGCAGAACTATCAGTTATGGAAGATGCAGATGGAGGACTATCTCTATCAGAAGGATTTATGGCAGCCATTGGAAGGGAAAACCAAGAAACCTACAGCAATGTCGGATGAGGACTGGGATATTTTGGACAGAAAGGCACTTGGCAGTATTCGCTTATGCCTGGCACAATCGGTGGCGTTCAATATCACAACAGCAAAGACAACTCTAGAGTTGATGGAAACCCTAGCAAAGTTATATGAAAAGCCTTCCGCTTCGAATAAGGTATTTCTTATGAAGCGCTTATTTAATATGAAAATGGTAGAAGGTGGATCAGTTACTGATCATTTGAATGAATTTAATACGGTTACCAGTCAATTAACTTCTGTAAAAGTTAACTTTGATGAAGAAGTTAGGGCTCTTTTGATTTTGTGTTCTTTGCCTGAAAGCTGGAATAGCTTGGTAATGGCGGTTAGCAATTCTGTTTCTGGTTCAAATACATTGAAATTTGATGATGTTGTTGGTGTTATTTTGAGCGAGGAAATTCGTAGGAAAAGCTCAGGTGGAACATCCACATCAGGCAGTGTTTTGAATGCAGAAAGCAGGGGCAGAACAAATGAGAGACGAAACAATTTTGGGAGTCGTGGGAAGTCACGAGGAAAATCAAGGGACAGAAGGTCCCAATCTAGAGACAAGAGGGATTGCTGGTACTGTGGTAAGCCAGGGCATGTAAAGAAAGATTGTTGGTCTCGAAAAAATAAAGAAGGAGACAAACAAGAAGGAAATAAAGAGGCAAATGTGGTAAGTAATAAATCTGATGAGGATGCTTTGATTCTTTCTCTTGATAATGCTGATGATTCTTGGGTGTTAGATTCAGGGGCTTCATTTCATGCTACGCCCCATAGAAATTATTTTCTTGATTATGTCCAAGGGAATTTTGGGCTAGTTTATTTGGGAGATAATGAACCTTGTCAGATTGTTGGAAAGGGAAGAATCAAGATCAAGTTGTAGAATGGGAATCATTGGCTACTACATGAGGTAAGGCACGTTCCAAAGCTAAAAAAAAAATTAATTTCTGGAAGGCAACTAGATGATGAAGGTTGTGTTGTTACATTTAGTGATAAAAATTGGAAGGTTACAAAAGGTGCCTTAGTAGTAGCAAAAGGTGCGAAAGTAGGCACCTTATATCTTTGTACAGGTCATACTGTTCCTTCTGCTTTAGCTATTGCAGATAAAAATCAATGTTCAGGAACAGTTGTTGCAGTTCAGCAGGAAGAAAATCAGATAGTTGCTGCAAATTCTGAATCAATACTATGGCATAACAGACTTGGTCACATGAGTGCAAAAGGTATGAAAGTACTTCATTCAAAGAATGCTTTACCAGGTCTAAAATGTGTTAACATGGATTTCTGTGAAAGTTGTGTGTATGGAAAACAAAAGAGAGTTAGTTTTCTCAAGGATGGGAAACAAAAGAAAGATGAGAAATTGGAGCTTGTGCATACAGATGTATGGGGACCAGCTCAGGTATCTTCTCTCGGTGGCTCTCATTATTATGTCACATTCATCGATGATGCAACTAGGAAGGTATGGATTTATTTCATTAGGCAGAAATCTGTTGTATTTGAAACTTTTAAAAAATGGAGAAGCTTGGTTGAGAATGAGATAGGTAAAAAGTTGAAATGTCTCAAATCTGATAATGGTGGTGAGTATTGCAGCAAAGAGTTTGAAGATTATTGTTCCTCTAATGGTATTCGTAGGCAGAAAATGGTTCCAAGGACTCCACAGGAAAATGGAGTGGCTGAGCGCATGAATAGAACAATAATGGAGCGTGCACGGACTATGAGATTGCATGTTGGGTTGCCTTTAAACATGTGGGAAGAGGCTGTAAACACTGTTGTTTATTTAATTAATAGAGGTCCATCTAATCCTTTGGGTTGTGGTATTCCAGAGGAAGCATGGAAAGGTAAGAAGGTGAGTTATTCTTTTCTGAAAACCTTCGGTTATGAAGCATTTGCACATGTGGATTCTGAAAATAGAACCAAGCTTGATGCAAAATCAAAGAAATGTATATTTGTTGGATATGGCATAGATGAATTTGGTTATAGGCTTTGGGATTTTGAAAATAAGAAAATTGTGAGAAGCAGGGATGTCATATTCAATGAGAAAATGTTGTACAAAGATCTACTGTAGCAGCATGAGAAGAAAGAATAGGATTATGCAGTGCTGGATGATATTACAAACACCAATGTTCCAGTGGTTCCTCATGCTCCACAATAGCAACAACAAGAAATACCACAAACTCCTGTTAATGTTAGGCGATCTTCAAGGTTAAGTAGACCTCCAGAAAGATTTTCTCCCTCTTTGTACTCTATTCTATTAACTGATGCTGGTGAACTAGAATGTTATCATGAAGCTATGTAGGTGGATACCAAGGTTCAGTGGGAGCATGGAATGGAAGAAGAAATGGACTCCTTGTTGAAAAATCAGACTTGGGAATTATGCAAGTTGCCTGTAGGTAAAAAGGCTTTAGCAAACAAATGGGTTTATAGGATGAAAGAGGAGGATGGAGGTAAGAAAAGATTTAAATCCAGATTAGTTGTAAAGGGATTTGCACAAAAACAAGGTATTGATTTTGATGAAATATTTTCTCCAGTTGTTAAAATGACCTCTATTCGTACTGTGTTAAGCATTGTGGCTGTTGAAGATTTGCATTTAGAATAGCTTGATGTTAAAACTGCCTTTCTCCATGGTGATTTGGAAGAGGAAATTTATATGGAATAGCCACAAGGATTTGAGGTCAAAGGTAAGGAGAAACTAGTGTGCAGATTGAAGAAAAGCTTATATGGCTTGAAGCAAGCACCTCGACAATGGTATCTTAAATTTGATAGTTTTATGGCTGAGCAAGGTTACAACAGGTGTAATTCAGACCATTGTGTTTATTTTAAGATGCTAGGTGAAGATAGCTACATTATTTTATGTTTATATGTTGATGATATGCTTGTAGCGGGGTCTAACATGGATCACATAAAGGAGTTAAAACAACAGTTAGCAAATTCATTTGCTATGAAGGATTTGGGGGCAGCAAAACAAATCCTTGGTATGAAGATTACAAGAGATAGGAAAAATAGGAAATTGTTTTTATCTCAGGTTGATTATGTTAAAAAGGTGTTGCAGAGATTTCATATGGAGAATGCAAAAGCTGTCAGCACACCTTTGCCCAGTCATGTAAAATTGACTAAGGATATGTGTCCAAAGACACAAGAGGAGGAAGAAAAAATGTCCAAAGTACCATATGCTTCAGCTGTAGGTAGTTTAATGTATGTTATGGTATGCACGAGACCAGATATTGCACATGCTGTAGGAGTTGTTAGCCGGTATATGAGTAATCTAGGAATTGAGCATTGGAATGCAGTGAAATGGATTCTCAGGTATTTGAGAGGTACACCAGATAAACATTTATGTTTTGAAGGATCTAATACAGATTTAAAAGGCTATGTTGACTCAGATCTGGCAGGGGATACTGATCCCAGGTGGAGTACCACAGGTTATGTATTTACCATTGGTGGGACAGCAGTAAGTTGGATATCTCGATTGTAAAAGGTGGTTGCTTTATCCACCATAGAGGTAGAGTATGTGGCTGCAACAGAGGCAGAAAAAGAGATGATATGGATGCAACTTTTCATGGAAGAGTTGGGAAAACAACAGGCTGAAAATTACTTGTTTATAGATAGCCAGAGTGCTATACATCTTGCAAAGAATTCTGCTTTGCACTCTAAAACCAAACACATACAGTTGAGGTATCATTTCATTCGGTCAGTGATGGAGGATGGACAGGTAAAGCTGGCAAAGATACATACAGATGTAAATCTAGCAGATATGTTTACTAAGGTGGTGATAAGGGAGAAGCTAAGCTCCTCTTCAGCTTCGGTTGGCCTTCAAGGTTGAATTAAAGTATAAGAAAGTAGCAGGGTCCAAGGTGGTTATTTCTAGTGGGAGCTATAAGTGCAACGGTGTCGTCCAGGTTCAGTCTCCAAGTGGGAGATTGTTTAGGTGTGGAGCCTGATCAGTCTCCAAGTGGGAGATTGTTGGTATGTGGCAACTGATCATTCTATATTGTACACTCTTCATGTATCCTTGCCGGGGTCCGGGGCCGAGCTGGGCCCCGGGCGGGGGTTCGGGGGTGGTAGCCCCCGAGAAAAATTTTTGGCCTGCTTTTTCGCGAAATTACTGAAAAAGGGAAAAATCACAAAAAGGGAAAAATCCCCGATTTTGTATAACCCTAATTTATAAAGGGTTTAGGATAGAGTTACAGTATCATAAGAAACAGGCGATTATTCGCTATATTGTAATAGGGTTTTACACTGGTTAATGAAATCATTGGATGGCTGCGGTTTGGTGGATGTAGCGCACATTGGGTGAACCACGTTAAATTCTCTGTGTTATTTTTCTGTGTGTTTTACTTCTGGTTTATTTGATAAAATCTGCATTTAGCTTTTAGATATCTGCCATTGAAAACCTAACATAGGGCTCTAGGAATTACCCATGTATCTTCTCAGAAGAATTTCACCCAATTGGACAAGATAGAGGTAAATATATTGGGGGAATTGATCATGATTCCCATGCAAGTTGCTTTGGACCCTAGAGTGTAACAAGTTCTTAATATTCAGGTGGTAGATATTCCTGACACTTATGGTTTGATCTTGGGCTGAGATTTCACCAAGACACTAAATGGATATACATCCACATATCATTCTCAAATGTGGCTCCCCTCGAAAGGAGTCCCAAATCAAATCAGAATTGAGCGAGAACCCAAAATGAAGTATGTGATAATTAAATATTAGAATACTTTGAATAATATATTGGTGTTATAGGTCAGCATGGGGAACTATATCTTGGTCGCACCTATTTTAGATACAAAGGAAGTATTTATGTTTCAAAGCTCCTATGATGAATCCACATCAAAGGCTAGCAATTCTAAAGCACTACTTGAACAAAAAAAGAAGCTTGATGATCAAGAGGATAGAAAACTTAGCCTACTGGATAATTTCCAAGATTTTATCTAGAAGTGTGTGGAGGATCAAATTCAATTGGGCAGACATATGAACTTCGAAGAATTGTTGCTCCGTAATTGGTGCATATTTCACAATTCCCCTCACTCTGAGCTAGAATGTTGCCTATGCCAAGTAGCCATGGGGTAGATACAATGATGTATTAATCCAACCCCAACTATCAAGATCGATATACAAATCGTTCAAATTCATCTAGAGGGAAATATCCCAAGGAATCCTAAAGAGCCTCCATGCACTAGCAAGGACAAGGCTAGTTTGAGGAAAGCAGGAGCTAATGGTTGTTGGACATTGATAGTTGGTGGATCTAGGTCAAAGCAAGGTGCAGGAGAAGGACTTGAGCTGATTAGCCCTAAAGGTAAAACCTACTTTCTTGATCATCCAGTGCACCAATAACGTAGCTAATTATGAAGCACTTGTTCATGGGTTATTAATGGCCTTAAGAAATAAATTTAAAATTTTGCAAGTGTTTGGAGATTCTTATTTAGTGGTTAGGAAAGTAAGAAAACAATACTCAAGTCATGAAAAAAGGATGACTAATTACAGACATTGAGTATGAGATCTCATTGAAGAATTATTTTATGCCTTCAACCTTCAGTTGATCCATCAAAATAAGAATTGAACTATTGATTCTCTAACACAAGAAACAAGCACAGTACAACCTTTGTCACTTTTAGGCTTGAAATTTTTTACTATGGACCTCACTCTAGTACCCTCAATGCCTGAAAATGTCACTAATATCTAGGTATTTGAAAATTATAATCATATTCTTGATTTCATCACTAGTTGTGATGTGTTTTCTTCTCAATTGATCGATGAGGTAGAGCCTCGGGAGACAGAAATGGACCTGGAAGGATTCATTAACCTAAAAACTAACACTATCCCAAGTGGTATGGTGCAGTTGGAAAGGATATTTGATCTAGACAAGATAAAAGATCATGAACAACAAGTGAAGAGGGAGTCTCTCAGTAGTCAATGTGAAACATATAACATGGGAAATCCGAAAAATTAAAATAATGTCTTCATTGGTAAAGTGTGTACGCCAAAGGAAAGGAGAGGAATTATTGATGCCTTATGCACATATCAAGATGTGATGGCATGAATTTATGGTGACTTAAAGACATATGATACTTCAATAATTACACATATTATTCCCCTAAAGTCAAATGTTAAGCCATTCAGACAAAGACAAAGGACAATTAATGCTCTGTTGGAGCCCATCATTCAGAGCGAGGTGCAGAAACTACTTTCAGGATGAATCATATTTCCAATAAGACACTCAAAATGGGTTGCAAACTTGGTTATAGTAAGGAGGAAAAATGGAGAAATCATACTATGTGTTCATTTCAAGAATATAAACAGGGCATCAAAAAAGGATAATTATCTAGTCCCTTCACTAGATGAGGTGCGTAAGATTGTCAATGGATCTTAAATGATGTATTTTTGAGATGGGTAATCTGGGTACAACCAGGTTATGGTCCAATATGAAGATAGACACAAAACTTGCTTTCCTATAAAATGGGGAAATTTTTCTTACAAAAGAATTCCCTTTGGATTAATCAATGTCAAAGCTACATTCAAGAGAGAAATGGATATTTATTTCAAAGACATCGTGTGTAGGTGCATCATCATTTACATGGATGATTTGATAGTATTTTCTAAGAGGAGAAGTGATCATATTGTAGATTTGTGCAAATTATTCCAAAGGTGCAGAGAGTTTGGCATCTCACTTAATCCAAAGAAATGCATCTTTGGAGTCACTAAGGGAAATTTGTTAAGACATTTCATCTTGGAACAGGGTATTGCCATTGATCTAGAAAGGGTAGAGGCTATACTTAAAATTCAATCCCTTGCAAGAAAAAATGAAATGAAATCATTCTTTGGGAAAATTAACTTTGTTAGAAATTTTATCTCTAAATTTGTAGAAATAGTGCAGCCATTGAATGCAATGTTGAAACAAGAAGCAAAGGTCAAATAGAGTGCAAAAGCTAGGGAGTCATTTGCAGAAATCAAGTGAGCTATTGTTGAGGCTCCAATACTAATAAGTCTAGATTATACCAAGCCCTTTTTCATATATTCATTTTCTTCTGATCACTCCTATGTTGGAATGCTAACTCAAAAATCTGATCAAGGGAAGGAACATCCCATAGCTTTTATGAGTGCTCCTCTGAAACATGCAAATCTAAGATACCCGAATGTGGAAAAGAAAGCCTATGCCTTGGTCTGAACTATGAAGAAGTTCATACACTATATACAGAGAAATAAGGTCTTTTCCATAGTGTCGGATCACAAAGTTAAGTTGTTGTTGATGCAAAATTAATAGGGAGAATGCAAAGCCAAGTGGGTGACCATGTTACAAGATTATGATATTGAGATCCAACCCATGAAATTGTTGAGAGGGAAAGGAATGACACAAACAATGGCTGATGTGAGCCCTAACATCATAGCTCAACAATATCACCTCCAAGAGGTGTCCCCAAGAGATAGGTATGATGAAATTATTTACTACCCGTTGAACCAGCAGTGTCCTGAACACCTTAATGTAGTACAAAGGAGAGCTCTGCATTTGAAAAGTGATATATTTATGATGAAGGGAGTTTTTTTGTACAAGAGAAATCATGAGGGGGTTTATTTGAGGTGCCTAGGAAAGGAAGAGGCTAGAAGGGTGATGTCTAAATTTCACAAAAAAATATGGCACAAGCCATGGCTTGACACCTTCCACTGCAAATAATATTCTGAGGGTAGGCTATTATTGGCCTACCTTGTTCAAAGATACACATAACCATGTGAGGACTTGGCATGTATGTGAGACTCTTGTGAGCAGGGAGATGCACACAACCCTTCCACTTCAACTAGTCATAGAGGTAAAACCATTTGCATAGTGGAGAATGGGCTTCATAGGTCCAATCAATCCACCTTCATTTGTGGGCCACTGGTATATTCTTACTATAACTGATTACTTTACTAGATGGACCAAGGTTCTTGCATGCAAACAATGCACTTTAGAGGTGGTAATTATTTTCATTGAGTTAGGTATTATTGATTGCTTTGGTTGTCCAGTGGATTTAGTTTGTGATAATGGGCTTGCATTCGCATCATTAAAGTTTTCTAACTGGGCTTATGATCATGGAATTGTCATAAAATTTGTATGAAATTACTATCTACAAGGTAATGGTTTGGTTAAGTCCTCTAATAAGAACCTTTTGACAGTCATCCAAAAGCTATTAGAGAAGAACCCTAAGTATTGGCAAACCTAGCTTAAATTTTCTCTCTGGGTAATCATACCAGACATAAAACATGACTAGGAACCTCTCCTTATCACTTACTATATGGTTTGGAGCCCATTTTTCCCATCCAGCTAAAGATCCCTAGCCTACAATTCATCAATGAATACTATGATGGTGAGGATAAGCATTAAGACCACTTAACTAAACTATTACACCTTGAAGAGAGAATGGATGAAGCCCTAGAAAACTTTTCCAAACATCAGGGTGTAGTGAAGAGGTAGTTTGATAGGAGAGACAAGGTAAAAGCCTTTAGAAACCATGACTTGGTTTTCTATTGAGAAAAAGCCAATGATCAAAAAGGGGAGCATGGAAAATTTTACAAAATTTGGCTTGACCCTTATCAGATTGTAGAGGTTTTGGGAGACAATTATTTTCATTTAAAAACCCTCACTGGAGAAGATATCCCATTTCCTATCAATGGGTGATATTTGAAGCATTATTTCTGGTTCTAAGCTATATACAACTCTTTCCTTGTACATAGATAGATTAGGTTCCCTTTCTATTATTATTTTTTTCTTTGGTTAGAGTAGGGTTTCCTTTGTTTGTTTTGCTATTTTTCTTCTTTTGGTTAGGGTTGGTTTTCTTTGGTTGGTTTTTCTTCCTACTCTACTCTTTCTTTCGGTTTTCTTGCTTTCCTCTGGGCTTGTTGCATATGTATGGTTGACTGCTTGTTCGGGGTTGTTTTGGGGATTTTTTTTACAAACTCTAGTCATCTTTTCAAATTCAATTGAACCAGTGGAATTCATTCATCTGATGTTGCATGTACTGGGAATTGGAGTCACTAGATTAAGTCAAATAATGGAATGTATTTGGGTCATATTTTCACACAAATATTAAGGATTTAAAGGTTTCATATGGTGTTTATGAGGTCTGACTGGGTGGAAAATCTTATATTTTGCTCCAGTGTCATTGTGGTTCTCATCCCTGAGTGTAGGCTTCACTGCCTGCAAGGTGAAAAGAAAAGCTTAAAAGGAGATCTCAAAGAGAATATCAAAACTAAGAAAAGGAAAATAAAATATTGAAAATCAAAAGAAATGTTCACTTTATCAGAGGTATCCTAGTATCTCTACCAGGGCAATTGTTGTTTGGCTGGTAGTAGAGTTATGTTAGGGATGGTCATAGTTATAACCTCTTCAGGGCTATAGACGTCTGACTGGTAGCAATTCTCTATTTAGGTTTCTTTTAGATTTGGAATCCTTATATAGCCCTATCAGACTAGGTTTGGTCCCTATTGCAACTAGGGAAAGGGAAATGAATGCATGCACACACACTTCAACCCTAGTGTAGGAAAGGTTTGGTTGTTTGTGATTTGTGAAACCTTATCCATTAGTAACCTAATGCTTAGAGTGAAACAAGATATTTTGGGTTCTTGATTCCAGTTTTCCATTGAAATGCTCTGGAGCATTTCCCTAGCAAAGTCACCATTTATTGCGCAGTTCTTCACACACGCCCCATTAAAATTAGGGACACTCTTTTACCTAGAATTTTGGCTCTTTTCTATGGCCTTTCTATTTTTTAAGTTTGTGTTTGAAAAAATTTGAGTCTTTGAGTCAATCTTTGGGTTTTTCCCTATTTTCGATATTTTTTCCTTCGGGCGGATTTCCCCGACTACCTTGAAAACCCAACCGGGTTGGTTCTGCATTGTCTTTAGGGATTTTGGTGCTTCGTGGATTTCCGTCTTCCCTCGATTTTTTTTCTTTACTATAACTAGGTTGATCTTCTAATGTACCTATGGAATTTCCAATTCCAATCAAGGGAAGCTTGAAAGACCTAGACCAAATGACAAGGACTTTAAAGACCTCGTACACTTTGGGCTCTACAAGACCTAGGAGGGTAATGCCTTAATGCATTTACAACCTCTACACCATTATCATAAACAACATTAACAACAACAAATAATCTCATTTAATAGCTCAACATAATAGGATAACACTGAATAGAATTAGATGTTCATCAATATCATCTACTATTTGTAGCATGAGATAACTACAACAACACTTCATAGTAAAACATAGTCATTGATTTGTAATTTGTAGCAAACTCTAAGTAAAGAAATAAAAATACTGAACCTCACGAATAAGTACAACGTAGATCAATGACATATATCCATTGGAGGAGTCGAATTCATAAGAATCTAAGGGTTCATGGTAGATTTAACACATAACATATAAGACCCTCAATAACATTACCTTATAATCTCATCAATTTGTATTCTAACCCAATACTACTTATCAAATCCTTATACAAAACATATCAACCTACAATCCCATTTAAGAATTTTAATTAATTCCTTGAATTAAAGCTAAATCAAGAATCATACACACCACAATAGTGAGATGAACGAAACAACCCTTGATCATTTTATTCAAAATTCAAATATTCTTGTACAATGGAGAGACATGAGTTTGAATTAATAATTTCAATTAAAATCCCCGTACTGTCATAGAACATCAAATCCCCATGATTTCAAAACCTACTATAGAATGACTCAAAATCTAAATTGAATTTTCTCTAAAACCATTAGACTTTACAATTTGCTCTGCAAATTCACCTAGACTCAGCCAAAAACATCTAACTTGCTAACCCATACTTTTGGCCTTGAAATCCTTCTTATAGGGAATGAAGGAGAAAACAAGCATCGGGCCAGATAATACACATGTCACTAGCCACGTGTACTACCTTATGATATTTCAAGATTTATTACAACAAAAATCTCCCCAAAGAATCTTCTTGTTCATCCTACCACTGAGAAAGGTTGATGCAACAACAAAACTTCAAGAATTTTGTGCCTAATATTGTCACAAAAAAAAAATTGGAATCTGTTGTAAATGCAATAGTTGATTTGTTAACCGTTAGTATCCTACTTTGTTTCATTCCTTGTCAGTAAAATATATACCTACTATTGGTAATCTTCATCAATTGGCCAATTAAAATTGATTACCTCATTCACCTTGACATTGTAAGGTGTGTACCTAACTGCCACTTGATTTTCTTTTCTTTCAAAATATTCCAAAAATGAGTTGGTGTTAATAAATTTTTCCATATAGCTCACCAATAAATCATAATCTGAGTCATCATAAATTAATCTAATTTGAGCATTGATGACCTCAATTACCTAATCCTACCACTATTGAAGTGACCTAATATTTTGCTGCTCATCAATTATGTCAAGTAACAATGTGTCGCTCCAATCATCAAAATTATTTACAAATTCTCTGATCTTCCTATTGAAATCATCTAGTAGGGCTTGAAAACCTTGCAATGACTTAACTAACACTTGAGTAGGCCTTAATGATTGGGGCCTATTATTTATATCAAACCTTGAGGTCTTATACATTAAGTTTAAGTCATTGGCCCTAGGGATCCATTTTTCAATTAGTTTTATTACTACATCCTGATCCCTATCAATGTTCTTTATTGCATCTAATAATAAAGAATATGTTATTAACCTTCTCATTTGAATGCCTCAATATAGATTAACAATCTCCCCTTGCTTTAAAATTACTCCCTCCTAACTTACCTTCAAGGATTCCTGCAACTCTACAATTTTGTGTATTAGTTTCTTCTTTGTAGGATCAATAGAGCATTATATTTCTTCATCAATTGGTTCTAAAGGAGGGTTAAGGGAAGGAGTGTGGTTGGGAGACCCTAGTGTAGAAACAATGAGAGAATCAGGTGGCACCGACCTTGATGTTGAAGGAAATGTTCTAATCCTTAGAGCACTTGATGTCTCCCCAATATACATATACTTCAACCTTTCCACCTCTATCTACAACTCAACATTCATTTGTTGCACCTTGATATATTCTTCAATTATGAAATTTTACTTCTCCATTAGACTTTTCATTTCAACCTCCTCTCTTTTGGTAGTCTTTTTGGCCAATTTGGCCACATTCATAGTCAAATTAGTGGCCTTTTTGGTTGAGGTATCTGAATCTTTCTTTATTATCAACCCTCCTCTTAGGTTTGGTTAATATCACTAACATTGGGCTTTCTCTCTTGGGGGGCTAAAGCCCAAATTTCCAAAGTCTTGTATTCTTCACTGAAGGCAAAATCTTGCAATGTTGCCTTGAGCTCTTCTTCAAAATGTTGTAGGGGATGCTTGGAATTTAGAATAGCATTGAAATATACTACATCTACAATGTCCCACTCAAGAAAAATCAAGACACCAACTTGATTTACCAGTTTTCTTCCCTCCTCAGGAGTGATTCTCTTGAATTCATTCATTAATTATGCTTTCACTTCATCATCATTCTCCTGGTCTGACCTGCCAAGTCTCAATTCTCTTCTCCTCTTGCATTTATCCTGATATTCCTTCAATTTAATTCTCCATACTAGTTGCAAGAAGACTAGAGTTTTTAGGGAATGTGCAGAATCATGATGGGCCAAAAAGTGGCAATTTATGATGGGTGTGTGGCTAGCGAGTTTTTTTTCACCCAAAATTGATGAAACAAAAAGGGTTTTTAAAGGAGATTCCCAGATTTCCAACAATAAAAATTATTCTTTACTTTGAATTTAATAAATAAATATTATTAATTTGTTATTGAATTATGACTAAAGTGTTGATTGAATAACACCTATAGCTTTCAAACGGTATCACATTTTTTTAATCTAAAACATCCGCACATTTTATTCTTTGCATGCTATAAGATCAAAAAATAAAAAATATAATTTCATAAAGTTTTGACCAAGTTAAGGTGGTCAAACATATGAGTATTTATATTTTTTAAAAGTTACAATAAAAAAATTATAATTAATTATTTACTTCAAAAAAATTACAAAAAAATATGCATCTCATTGGGACATGAGTCCTTTACTTATATCTAGAATCTTATAAAAAATATTATCATTTTAATGTGGTTAGGGTGGTAAGACAGACACTTACTTCTTATGTTTTCCTTGAAATTTAAGTACTACTGTATTGAAATTTTAAATTTTCACCAAATAAATTTTATTTTTTTGTAAATAAACCTAGTAGTTTAGAAACTAGATTTAATTTTCTATAAATTCTATTCTTACATATTTTTGAAATAATATAGATAAATTATTCAATTTTTTATGTCAAGTTGCCTAACTCTGATTTTTCTGATTTTTTTGCAACTTAAGGGCTTCTTTTTTCCATGATGATCCTGCACACACCCTTTACAAATGAATTATCATCTATAAACTCCTTACATGCTTCCGTTCTTGCATCTTGCACACATTTTCCTTTCATATCCAAATCAAAGAGAACCAATAATGTTGGCCTAGAAGGAGAAGCCATACCAATCTGCATGTCCTTATCAGTGACAACAATTTCACCCACCGAATACTCATGTGATTTATTAATCTTTTTCCTCTTAGGGCTCGGCTCTGATGGTGGTGGTGAGGGACTATTTTTAGGTGATGATTCCAAATCGATAACCTTAATTTCCTCAAGTGTTTTAAGCCTTGGACCTGGTTATGCAGGCTATTTCATTATTTTTGTTCCTTTTCTATCCTCTTCTTCTTCATCACTGCTATCATTTATTTTCCTTCTCTAAATAGGATAGTTCTCTAAAGGTTGACCTAGTTTGACCTCTCTTCCAATGACTTGGCATCTTGCTCTTGTATGCCCAGATCCAACTCTAGGTTTATCTTCTTGGCCATCAAGATGCCCATGATTTATTTGAAATTGTCCATCAAAAAATCAATTTTCTTATGATATGGATTGAAATCCATTAATGGATCATACTTTGGATCCATTTTGTGTATAATGGCCAATATCTTGTCATAAGCTATCCATTTTTACTTGTTCAATTTATGCCTACTTAGATCAAACTCATTTCTAATTAGGTCCTTAAGGAAGTTGAACTCATGCACAAACTTACCACCTTTTATCCTCTGTCTGAAAAGGGTGAAGAAGCCCTTAGGAACATGTTGCCACTTGAGACTACACCTCAAATGGAATTCTTAAAAAAATTCAAATATGTACCCAACCTCCTTTCAAAAAGACAAAATCTGACACCATAGTATAATCTGATAAAAATGTTCCTTTACCTTTTCCCAATAAGGTTGTCCTCATGGATACAACCAAATTTCCACATAAGTTCTACAAATCCCACTCTTGGTGGCATATTTTATGGCAATATATGAGGGGTTGCTTGAAAACCATACACCCTAAAGACAGTGTTGAGTGGGTATGGAATAATATCACCCAAGTTGTGGAAAACCTTCAACTCTGGCTTCGTCCCCTTTGGGCTGAGGAAATCATGCAACTCATTAGGAATTCTAGGCACATTTACCATTAGCCTAATTCTTAATCTGGAAGAAAAATAGCTGTCAAACTACACATAACTGGTGCTCTCCTTGTTATATGATAGATCTGTAGTCCACACTAGAAGAATGAGTTCTTGCATCATTTTTTTGCAACTTCAACAACCCTTCATGTATCTTTTTGGCCAAAAAGGAAGCAATATCATATATACACTAAGAATATAGGGTGTTTTATATGCACCCCCATGAACATGTAAAAAATAGGCATCACTTTGTTGGGGTTGAAACCCAAAATATGGCACAATGAGTAAAAGGTGGCCAAGAAATGATTAACAAAGAAGTTTAGTTTGAAATCTTCTTGGTCACTAGGGTTAATATAGAACATTCAACCTCTTGCCCTAGCCAAATAAGGTGGGAGCAACTTAACTCTGAAAAGTGATTTCAACCTCCCATACTCCAATTTCATCTCCTCAAGATCAATAGGAACCAAGAACATACTAGGCTCACTCAGATCAAAAACGTGTTGAAAATCTTCTGTGTGAATGCTCAACATACCCCTTCCATCATTATCTCTAATCACTTATCTAATAGGGTCATATCGTGAAGCCACTGTCCTAAGAAAATCCACATTAGGGAACACATTCGATACCACTAACTTCCCCATATCATGCATCCATTCATTTGAAAATTGGTGGGGCCAATTCTCTATCCAAACCACAATTTGAACATCTCTAACCTTGTAAGAGGAACCCTAACATCGGCTATGTTGGAACAATTATATACCAATCCCTCCCCTAGGGTTTTTCCTTGCATCAAGACCAAACCATGCTTCCTATCATTTGTTGACAAGGGCAATTGATCTAGAAAATCATCATATAGGTTTCTATTTAAATAATCAATCTGGCCATAATGCTACTTTGATGGTGCCATCCTAGATAAACTAGGATTCCTTGCTACTTCAAATTTCAAACAAATTACAAAACAAAACCTTGCAATTTCCCACAATTCAATTAACCTATAGCCCCAAAATAATTATCAACAAGCCCTTTGACAAGAACACAACAAATCTCCCCCCAAATTCAAAATCAAATTAACCAAGAGATGTATAAATCAACTCAGGACTTTGTGTTGGTAGAAACCCAAATCTTTGTTGTAACAACTCGTAAATTCATCCTTAACCTTGAGACTTCTCCGCAAAGATGTTTGAATGCTATGTGACACAATAGGGAAAGAAAAATGGATACTTTATTTTGATCAAATCATGCCAGTGGTGTCTCATCCTCCATTAAATCTTACTCGTGCACTGCACCAATGGATCCAATCACATTAGATGTAACTTCAAATACTAATCGTCACTTCTTCACTTTGGTCAGATCATGGAACGGTTGCCTTCAAAAGAAACTGACACGATCTCCATCATGGCAATAAGGGCCCACCATACTATGTGTTTCCAAGGAAATCCACGTGGTGCTCACCCATGATTTCATAATTAGTAAAGACCCTACAACTCGCGATCATGCGATGGTGGTCAACCATTGATCTTAGCCATCGACAATCCTGCTCGCTCAACACAATCACCAAATTTTTCATTAACCATTGAGCACCTTTCCTGCCGAGATTATAACATCTTCATTGATTTGAGGCACATGCATCTCATAACAGCTCAAGTAACCTACTACATAATGTATTAAAGCTAGATAAATGTATTAAATTATTTCTATCATCTCTTTGGCTTCACAAGATGAGACATGTGGCGTTCACTGATGATATCGTGATGAACCAAAATAGTGTGGTGGGGCCATCACGAGATGGCAGGGAATGACTAAGATCAAATGATAATTGATCTACGATCACACAAACTTGTCACTCTGCAAAAATAAAAAATTTATTAAAATAATGAGGGGACATCACTAAGCCGATGATAAACAATGACATAATTTTTTTTTAAACGAGGGAGAATGGGACCACCCTAGACTTAGGAAATAATAAATTCAGGCAAAGGGAATAAAATGATAGATGAAAAGGGACCCAACCTAGATGAAGTGATGGGGCTTAAGTTTTTCTAAAACCCTCCTCAAAAAGTAACAACCAAAAATATCCCACCCAAGGCGTAAGATAAAACACTTAGGGTCTTACATAAAAACAAGCATAAAACCCCAAACTTAGGCTAAAAATCAAGTAGGACTAGGAACGTCGGCAAGATAAAATGGAACTTAAGAGAAAAAATTTGAAGTTCTAACACTTCACCTCTTTGTTTTCTCGGTTTAAACTTTTTTGGCTGGTTCTACACTATCTTTGGGGATTTTTCATGTTTCACGTATTTCTGTCTTCCTCATTTGTTTTTTACTTTTCCTTCACCTCTTCGTTTTCCCTATTTGCATCTTTTGGGATTTTTGTCACCTTATTGCGAGGGTTTGCATGATGGGTTACAATAGTGCAGGGTTGGTTCATTTGGCACAGTAGCATAGTCATACCTCATTACCATGAAGGCTTTGCATCTAACTCATGGTTGGGTGCTGATACTACCTTACCATGGGGGGTTTGTGCTTATTTTGTGGTGTCGTGATTACCGCGTTACCTTGGTGGTTGAATTCCTAGCTCGTATTTATGCAGTTTTGGTCGTCTTGGGGGCGTTGGGAGGTCAAAACTATCGATCAACGGTGTGAGAATTATGTTGACTTCATAAGAATCTGTTACCTTGGGAAAGGCCTAATATTCTATCCCTGCTTCATCTTTCTAGATCTGCTAAGTATTGCTAGTTTCGACAATTTCTGTCCTTGTCAGATTTTTTGAATTTTTGTTATTTGTCAAAGACTGAGAGGATTCATGGCCTAGTTGTTTATGGATCTGCATTACAAGATGGATTTGGATAATTTAATGGTATGTGCAAAAATTTCTTGAGTTTTAGATAGATAGGTGATTGATTTTTTGAAAAATTTTGTGCTTCCCTCGCTAAAATCCGCTCGGCCTAGGATTTCCCAAATTTTCTTCCTGACTTGAATTCCATGAAGGGGTGAAAATCCCAAATTTTGACAAGGATGCTTTAATGAAGTTTTAATTGATTATGGTGGTTTTTTTGATCTCTCTGATGATTGCATATGTGTTTTCATGATGGACTAACTTGGATTATCATGCTAGAATGAATATTAATGGTGGTAATTCTGAGTGTAGGGTGGTGATTTATTGTGGGTTGTCTTGGTTGATTGGGTTGGTGGCCGATATTTATCTATAACCATAGCTCTAGATAGTACGACTAGAATTTCTATAATTATGGAATTTTTCCACATTTGTAAGGGTTAGAAAAACTAGTTGGATTAGAAGCACAAGATATTGTTGCTTAGTCAGAGTTAGACAGTAGATTGCTGATTTTACCTGAGTTAGTTTCATTTTCAAGCAAGTGTTGTAACACAAAACATCAAAATTGTTGCTATTACTGACGATTTAATACAAGTGAATACATTGTTTTATTATTGGTTTCTTATTTGCATTGATTTTTCTTGCATGGTTCTTGTTCTTTCTTTTAAATTGCCTAGAAATATCTGAACAAATTTTAGATTTAGAGTTAAATAATTTAATGGCACTTGTAATTTAATGATTGGAGTGTTGTAGTAATCTTCGGTTAATACTTTGGGCAGATTTTTAATTGTGGGATTTTGTACAAGGTAAACCTATACTTGATACTTGTGTGCTTAGTTCAATTATGGGAATTTATCCAGTTCCATTAAATGAATTTCCATAATTTGAAAATCTTTAATCCCTTAGAAGATTTCACTATTTCTATAGGATTACAAGTATAGCCTAGGTTGAGTAAAAATTAGTTTTCAGGGATTGGTATGTTCCAAGTATTTCATCATTATTATTGGTTATTTAGGAGTAACGTTAATTTTAGGATGTCTAAAACCCTTATTTTTTGTTATTTCTTTGAACTTTGGTTAGAACTAGGAATTTGAGTATCATTTTGTTATAAAATCTGACAAGTTTAGAGCTTCCAACATTTGTTTGGTAAGTTTTGTTTGTGATTAACAACATTTTCACATTTATCACTGAGTGGTTCCACTGCTCTGTCATGACCTAACACCCGAGAGACCTTGGGGTTATCTCTTTTCTCATAGAGATCAATATTTCAAGAGAGATAGGATATTTTAAATTATGTATGAGTTGTTGCGCAAAAAAAACCATCAATAGGAACCTCTACACCTTGTGGCATCACTATTCACAATATCTCCAAGGATAGTGGTCTCCTTGTGATTTAATATGTGTGTGGGCCATTTTTATTTTGATTGATGGTGGAAATTTATTTTTGAAGGGATGAAATTGTTTCGAAGCATGTATTAATGAGAGGGTCATTTCTTCTGTTATGAGATTGAATTGAAAGTGGTGAAGTATTGTATGTGTTTGAAGGAAGTGAATGGAGTTCTTATAGGTGGTAAAGTGGTAGGAGATATGATCTGTGATGAAACATAGAAACTAGGGATGCTAGTGGGAATACCCAAGGAAGGAATCACATTACTAGCTTATTGCATTGTGGTTGTGACTTGAGGTTTGTTATAGGTAGGTATTGAGGCTATTGTTGTGGGAGGAGGAATTTGAGTCCCTCCTTGGCTTGTGACAATGTTTTTTGGTAAAGGACCACTAGTGATTGGGGGGAGGTGTTTTCCAAAGATATGAACTATGTTTTTCACAAGGTCAAGGCCATCTTCACTGTCAAGCATGATGTGAATGTTATCTACAGTAGGAATAGTAGTAGTTGAAATTTTGTCATTTTTCACTTGATGTTTTAGGTTTGCTAGGTGCTCATGGATGTGAATTATAATTTCTTGTATGAAACTATCATTCCTTGTTTCAACATGCATACTACTTGAAGGCAAAGAGTTGTGAAGGATATTGTCCATATCTAGTCTATTATTGTCAATACTAGGATTGAGAGAGCTAAACAACCCAATTTCCACAAGGATTGTGCTATCATGGGATGACTTGAGTCTCACACTTTGTCTCACTATAGTATTAGAAATAGGACACAAAACACTCATGCAAGGGATATTAAATGTAAGGTGAATGAAAATGAAATGAAAGCTAAGAATAATTAAATTCTTATAACAAAAAATTTGGAAACTAAAATAGAAAGACAATAATAGTAAACAAAAACTCAGAAACCAGATTTTAAATGCCATAAAATGCAGTGCAGAATATGCAAAGTGACTCATTCGCCCAAGGTGGTGAATGAGTCCTAGTAATGATTTTTTTCAAATTTTTAAATTTTTTTTTTTTTATGTTGTTTATTCTATATGATCTAGATCCTAAGTGCAAATGCAAATTTTGAATGATTTTTGATGAGATTATATGTAAAAATGCAAGCTATATGAACTTTCAATAATTCAAAATTTTAAACCCTAGCATACAAGTTAACCAATGTAAGTCCTAATGCAATGCTAATGCAAGCCAAATATAGGATGATAATGCACTCCAAATAAAAATTTCAATGTTCTAAATGTAGGTTCACAGAAATGAAATGATTAATTTTTGGGATGTATAGTATCATATGGTTTTAGGACATAAAGCACACCCAAATTTCCACCATTACATTCAAGGGTAACCCTAAATATCTCAACACAAAAGAGAAAGAAATCTTGTAATATGGTTTTCCTAGGGGCTGAATATGATCTAATGATGGGTTCACCAAAAAGTTACAACTTGGAAAAGACAATGAAATGCAAGATGAAATGAAAAAACCTAATTGAATCCAAACTAACACTAAATGATTTAGAAAAGTGAATGAAACAACACATAAAGCTGCAAAACAAAATGTGTGCATGTGAAAATTAGGAGAAGGTTCAATGGAGGTCTAAATCACTAGAAATTCTACTTTCAAAACTAATTGGAACTCATTCGCTAGGCTCAAAAATTTAAACCAATTTTTGGAAAACTGTATAGGAATAGGAATCTGCCAAAAGGGTATCCAAATCTGCAAAAACTTGAAATTTGACTAGAAATGGGACTCATTTGCTAGAAGTGGCGAATCAGTCCATTTTGGCTTTTCTACAACTTTAGAATTTGATCTTACTCTTCTTTGTCTACTTGATGACAACTTTAAAAACTTTAGATGATTTTCAAGTTTTCTCCAATCTTTCTCCTTGGGAAATCTACATTCTAGACCTACAAATAACATACAAAGGAGAGGGTAAAATGTTGTTGGGTTAGTGGATAGGGTTTTCCCTTGGTCAAACCCCATTTTAGAAATCAATCCTTGAATTGAAAGAAAATATGAATGGAGAATGATGAATGAACAAAAGATAGTATTCCAACTTACCAAATGCTAGCAATAAGGTGTTAAAAATATGCTTGAGATGGTTGCAATGGATTTGGTTCTTGAATCTTTCTTGAATAATTTTTATCTTACATGAAACGCTTGCTTGAATCATAAACCCTACATCACAATTGTTAGCACAATAACAAATATTATCCATTAACTCTTTGACATGATGATTGATTCTTGAAGAATGATTTAAAATATTTGATAATATTCCCTTGGATTCTCTTGTGAATTATTGTGAACTAAAAATTTCTATATGAATGCTCATTCAACTTGCTAGGTCACTTGATTTCTTGTTAGGAGAAAATGAGTGAAATAACCTTGTATTTATACTCAATTATGAAATAATTTTTTAAATTGCAACACTAAAAGCTGACATCAAATCTAGGAGAATAAAATCCATCCAAAAATTTAAATTAAATTTGATTTTGGGCCATAGGAGACTCATTTGCCCAAGGTGGAAAATGAGTCCCATTAGGCATAATGTATGGGACCCAGAACCAAAATTTCTTAGAAATATGTCAAAACTAGTTCAGGACAAAAAGATCTTAGTGGGACCCATTCTTCCAAGGTGGTGAATGAGTCCCAAATTCCTTAATCTATGTCACACAAGCCAGAAACACCTGAATTGTGATTGGTTAATGATTGGTGTAAGGATTATCCTCAAAAAGATGCAATAAATAAGGCTTGTGGATGCAAAGTAGGGAAAATTAAAGCAATAGAAATCCCAATTGTTAATGGCAAGCCTAGAAAAGTGTGAAAGTGTGTTACAACACTTTACAAAAATCCAAATAAGGCAATATTAATGTTGATTTTGATTAAAAAGAAGTTTATTAGGTTTAGTTAATTAATAAAACCCTAGAAAAGTGTGAAAGTGTGTTACAACACTTCACAACAATTTAGCAAGATACCATTTAAATCCATTAGTTCATAAGGGCCCAAGACCTAATTTGAATATTCTAGGCATATTAAAACACTAAATCAAGGCCAAGTTAAGGGGAATTTTTTCATCATTATAGAGGATTTAATTTATAGGGTAGAGGGTAGGAGGGTTTAAGGGTTTAATGGTTTAAGTGTTGATGTATTCGGGTTTAAGGGTTGAGGGTTGAGGGTTGAGAGATTAGGGTTTAGGGTTTAAGGGTTGATGGTTGAGGTATTAGGGTTGAGGGATTAAGGGTTGAGGTTTGAGAGTTTAGGGATTGATGTTTGAGGGATTAAGTGTTAAGGGTTTAAATTTTAAGGGTTGGTGTTTGAGGGATTAGGGTTGAGGGATTAAGGGTTGAGGGATTAAGGGTTGAGGGTTGAGGGTCGAGGGTTTAGGTTAGAGGTTTTAAGGGTTGAGGGTATAGAGTTGAAGGATTATGGTAGAGGTTTTATGGTATTGGATTTAGTGTAGAGGGTTGAAGGGTTTAGGGTTTAAAAGTTGAGGGTTTAGGGTTTAAGGTTTTAAGTGTTGGGGGATAAGGGTAGACAGGGAGGGATGGAGGTAGGGAGAGTTGGAGGGAGAAGTGAGATAGAAATGAGAGAATAGGGTGGAAGGAGAGATAGATGAGGGTTGACGATCCAATGTATAGGGTAGAGGGTTGAGAATTGGGGTATAGAGTAGAGGGTTTACAGTATTGGATCGAGGGTACATGGTTTGAGGGTATAAGGTCAAGTGATTAGGGTTGTGGGTCCAATGTATAGGATAGAGGGTTGAGGGTTTAATGTATAGGGTATCGGGTCAAGGGATTAATGGTTTAAGGGTTGAGGGTTTAGGGGTTTAAGGGTTGAGGGATGAGGGTTGAGGATTGAGGGTATAGGTGTTGAGGATTTAGAGTCTAAGGGTTGAGGGTTGAGGTATTAAGGTTGAGGGATTAGGGTTGAGGGTTGAGGGATTAAGGGTTTAGGGTTGAGGGATTAAGGGTTGGGGGTTAAGGGTTTAGGGTAGAGGGTTTAAGGGTCAATGGTATATGGTTGAGAGATAAGGGTTGAGGGTTTAGGTTATTTGGTTGAGGGAAGAGGGTTTAAGGGTTTAAGATTTAAGTGTTGAGGATTGAGGGTTGAGGGTTGAGGGTTGAGGGTTGAGGGTTTAAGGGTTTAGGTTTTAAGGATTGAAGGTTGAGGGATCAATTTTTGAGGGTATAGTGTTTAGGTATTAGGTTAGATATGGAGGGAGAAGTGAGATAGAAAGAAGGAGAGAATATGAGTTAAGGAGATGGAGATGAGGGTTGAGGATACAATGTATAGGGTAGAGGCTTAAGAATTGAATGTATAGGGTTAAGGGTTTAGGGTATTGGGTTGAGGGTAGAGGGTTGGGGGTATATATTGTAGGGTCTAATGTAAAGGTTAAAGGGTTGAGGGTTTAAGGATTTAAGGGTTGAGAGATGAAGGTTGAGGGTTGAGGGTATAGGTTTGAGGGTTTATGGTATTGAGTAGAGGGTAGAGGGTTGAGGGTGTAGGCTTTAGGGTCTGATATATGGGGTAGATGGATGAGGGTTCAATGTATAGGGTAGAGGGTTGAGGGATTAGCAATTTAAGGGTTGAGGTTTCAAGGGTTCAGGATTTAAGGATTTAACGGGTGAGGAGTGTTTTTTGAGGGTTGAGGGTTGATGGTTCAGGTTATTAGATTGAGTGTAGATTTTTGAGGGTATAGGGTTGAGGGTCCAATGTATAGGGTAGATGGTTGAGGGTTTAATGTATAGGGTAGAGGGTTGAGGGATGAAGGTTGGGGGTTGAGGGTATACGGGTTGAAGGTTTAGGGTTTAAGGGTTGAGAGTTGAGGGTTGAGGGTTTAAGGTTGAGGGATTAAGGTTTGAGGTTTTAGGGTTTAAGGGTTAAGGGTTGATGGATTAGGGTTGAGGGATTAAGATTTGAGGGCTGAGGGTTTAAGGTTTTAAGGGCTAAGGGTTTAATGGTTTAGCATTTAAGGGTTGAGGGTTTAAGTGTTTAAGGGTTGAGGTTATAGGGTTAAGATATTAGGGTAGAGAGAGAGGGATGGAGGGAGCGAGAGACGGATGGATAAATGAGATAGGGAGAAGGAGATAATATGAGGGAAGGAGAGAGAGAAATTAGGGTTTATGATCTAACATATAGGGTAGAGAGTTGAGAATTGAGGGTACAGGGTTGAGCATTTAGGGTACTGGGTTAAGGGTAAAGGGTTGAGGGTATAGGATTAAGGGTCCAATGTATAGGGTAGATGTTTGAGGGTTTAATTTATTAGGTAAAGGGTTGATGGGTTAATGGTTTAAGGGTTGATGGTTTAAGAGTTGAGATTTTAAAGGTTTAAGGGTTTAGGGTTGAGGGTTGAGGGTTTAGGGTATAAAGTTGAGATTTTTTGGTTTTGGGTTGAGGTTAAAGGGTTAAGGGTATATGATTGGAGGTAGAATGTATAGGGTGGAGGGTTGAGGGATTAAGGATTTAAGGGTTGAGGTTTTAAATGTTTAAGGAGTGAGGAATGAGGTTTGAGGGTTGAGTGTATAGGGTTCAAGGTCCAATGTATAGGTTAGATAGTTGAGGGTTTATTGTATACGGTAGAGGGTTGAGGGTATATGGTTTGATGGTTTAGGGTTTAAAGATTGAGGGTTGAGGGATTAGGGTTGAGGGTTGAGGGATTGAGGGTTGAGGGTTGAGGGTTTAAAGGATGAGTGTTTATGGGTTAGGGTTGAGAGATTAAGGGTTGAGGGTTGAGGGTCTATGGTAGAGGTTTTAAGTGTTTAATGGGTGAGGATATAGGGTTAAGGGACTAGGTTTGGGGTTAAACATATTGGGTTGAGGGTAGAGGTTGAGGATTTAGGGTTTAGGGTTGACCATTTAAGGGTTTAAGGTTTGATGGTATAGGGTTGAGGGATTAGGATAGAGAGGGAGGGAGGGATGGAGGGATAGATGGAGGGAGAATTGAAATAGAGAGAAGGGGAGAAGAGGAGGGAAGGAGAGAGAGAGAGAGATGGGGGTTAAGGATCAAATGCATAGGGTAGAAGGTTGATAATTAAGAGTATAGGGTTGAGGGTTTATGATATTGGGTTGAGGGTAGAGGGTTGACGGTATAGGTTTGATGTTCCAATGTATACGGTAAAGGGTTGATGGTTTAATTTATAGGGTATAAGGTTGAGGGATTAAGGGTTTAAGGGTTGAGGGTATAAGCATTTAGGTTTTAATGGTTTAAGAGTTGATGGTTTACAGGTTTAAGGGTTGAGGGATGAGGGTTGAGGGTTGAGGGTTGAGGGTTGAGGTTGAGGGTTGAGGTTGAGGGTATAGGGTTGAGGGTTTCAGGTAATTGGTTGAGGGTAAAGGGTTGAGGGATTAAGGGTTTAAGGGTTGAGGGTTTAAGGGTAGAAGGTTGAGGGATTAAGGGCTTAAGGGTTGAGGGTTTAAGCATTTAGGTTTTAATGGTTTAAGAGTTGATGGTTTAAAGGTTTAAGGTTTGAGGGATGAGGGTTGAGGGTTGAGGGATGAGGGTTGAGGGTTGAGGGTATAAGGTTGATGGTTTCAAGTAATTGGTTGAGGGTAAAGGGTAAAGGGTAAAGGGTTGAGGGTTTAGGGTCCAATGTATAGGGTAGATGGTTGAGGATTTTATGTATAGGGTATAGAGTTGAGGGATTAAGGTTTTAAGGTTTGAGATTTTAAGTATTGAGGATTTAAGGGTTTAATGGTTGAGTTTTTAATGGTCTAAGGGATGAGAGATGAGGTTTGAGTTTTGAGGGTATAGGGTTGAGGTTTTAGGGTATTGGGTTGAGGGTAGAGGGTTGAGGGTATAGGGTTTAGGGTCCAACGTATAGGGTATATGATTAAGGGTTTAATGTATAGGGTAGAGGGTTGAGGGATGAGGTTTGAGGGTTGAGGGTTGAGTGTTGAGGGTTGAGGGTTGAGGGTTGAGGGTTTAAGGGTTGAGGGTTGAGGGTTGAGAGTGGAGGGATTAGGGTTCATGGATTAAGGTTGGGGGTTGAGGGATTAAGGGTTGAGGTTTTTGGGTTTGAGGGTTGAGGGTTGAGTGATTAGGTTTGAGGGATCAAGGGTTCAAGTTTTATTGTTTAGGTTTTAGGGTAGAGGGTTTAAGGGTTTAACAATTGAAGGTATAGGGTTGAGGGATTGGGGTTGAGGGTTTAGGGTTTAGGGTTGAGGTTTGAGGTTTGAGGGTTTAAGGGTTTAAGGATTGAGGTTTGAGGGTTTAGGTTTGAGGGTTTAAGGGTTCAGGGTATAGGGTTGAGATATTATGGTAGAGAGGGAGGGATGGAGGCAGGGAGAGATGGATGGAGAAGTGAGATAAAGATAATGAGAGAAGAGGAGAGAAAGAGAAAGATGAGGGTTGAGGATCAAATGTATAGGGTAGAGGGTTGAGAATTGAGGGTATAGGGTATAGGGTTGAGGGTGTAGGGTTGAGGGTTTAGGGTATTAGGTTGAGGGTAGAGGGTTGAGTTTATAGGGTTGAGATTCCAATGTATAGGTAGAGGGGTGGGGTTTTAATGCATGGGGTAGAGGGTTGATAGATTTAGGGTTGAGAGCTTAAGGGTTTATTGTTTAAGGGTTTATGGGTTGAGATTTCAAGGGTTTAGGGTTAATGGTTGATATTTTAGGGTATATGGTAATTTTTTTAGGGTTTATTATTTAAGATACATGGTTTAAGGTTAATGTATAGGCTTAATCATATAGGAAATTATGGTGAAACTTCATATATCACAAAAAATGAGACATAAATAGAACTTAGAAGATGTCATAATTGGTCAAAGATAGGTTTTATTAATGTACCTTAATGCAAGCCCCTATTAACACATGATAATAGTTAAGAAACCTTTACAAAATCAAGTTTTTCAAAATATGACACGTTTTGAAAAATTTAAAATATAGTCATTTTAACAGAAAGCTAAAACATGAGCATGTTATAATGCAAGATAATTTTTTCATGCTCTAAAAACATTAAAATATCTAGGACACCCATTATCCAGGCCCACATGTATTCTTATTCTTCTTCTTATGCATGTGATCGAACAAAAAAATATTTTTTCATGTTGTTGGGAAGATCACATGCAAATTTTACACATTGCACCACCTTTGAATCAACTTTCCACAACCTTTTTCCAGTTTTCCAACTTAAGAAGGATGGAATAATAGATTTTTTACCTCAAATTTTATTATATCAACTCAAGTTTCAATATTTGTAGTGTTCCAATGTTAATTGTGTCTGAGTTGTTATAATTGAACATTATACATTGGTTAATTGTATAATTTTTAGTAATTATACTAGTGTTATATACAATTGAATGTTGAAAAGGAAGAAATTTTGTGAAAAGATAAAATTATTGAGGATTTTCATGCAAGAAAAAAAATAATACACATAATTAGGTAGTTTTTCCATTTTAAACTTCATTTTTAAGGTATGTCTTGGGTATTTATACATGTTATTTACATTTTCCTTCATTATGTTATGTTTCTTTATCATCCCTTATCATACATGCTTAATACAATTCTTTGGTTTTGTTATCATGTTGATTTTGGGATTATATTTTACTAGTTATTCCAAATTATGAGTGCTCAACATACATAACCTTAATCAAATGCATTATATTTTTCTAAGGGATTATATTATATTCTATTAAAATGCATATTCCATTTTCATCATTGTTTGTTTTTAATTTTTGACATCTATAAGAATTCAAGGGGGATTACTTTGAAAATTATCCTTACAACCTTAGCCCCTCTTGGAACATCTTAGCCTATACAATTCTTAACTCTCTATAGTGGTTTGGCTACTCTTATTGTATCATGCGTCTCTTGGGAAACAAAATAAATCATGGTTTTCATTGCTACGATATCCACATAGTTTCTTGCATTATTCTCTTCTCTAACCTTAATCTCTTCCTCTACAATTTCCTCTACTAAAAGCATTGTAGAAGGATCTATTTTCATTATATTCTTCTCTATAACTATTAGAAGGTATGCCTTTATGGAGTTTTGGTACCATAGTTTGAATTTAGTATATATCCACAAAAACCACCAAAAACACTTTTTAACCTCCTTGAAGGCTCCCTTTATTGTAAAATTTCCCTCATATTCCTCACACTCATTAAATTAAGTTCTGCAAATGTGTTTCCAAACTCTATATGGTTGGTAAACAACTTCAACTTCACCCAAACTAGAAAAAATCACTTATATATGAAAAAGATTCCAAATGAAAATAATGGTTAAGGTTTGATATGAAATGTGTAGCCAAGTTAAGACCCTTTGAAATTGTTTGATATGAAATGTGCAACCAAGTTAAGAACCTTTGAAATGGTTTGATATGAAACTTTCAGCAGCTTAAGTTGACTAATATGCACATTTTCAGACCTACAATATTTAATTTTTTTTGGGAAACAATGAATGTATAGCTGCCATATGTTTGGAAACAATGAATGTATATCTTCCATACCTTTTGAAACAACAAATTTATAGCTTCCATATGTTGTAGGAATCTCATATGGTGAATATCTAGAATTTTTGGTGGCTACATGTGAATGGAAATATGCCATGAAGACTGCACAATGTTAATAGTATTCTTCTACATTAGGGTTGATGACATTAACTATGTGATTATTTATAAGGAATTTTTGTCAACAATCCAATACCATGTATGCTATTTAGTCTTATTGTGTGTCCTAGTGCACTTATGTCTAGTGTGTAATGGATCTAATTACATATGTCATATATAGTGTTCCTTAAGGTTGAATGACATACTATCTTTTAATTTTAATTCCTTTTGAGTGAACCTTCCATCATGAATTATGTGCAGAAAACTCCTACATTATGTGTCTAGTGTGATTAACCATGCATCATGGTTAACAATTTTTATGATAGTGTGTTTTGATTGTACATAAGTTTTATTTTTAGTTTTAATGGTGTATGTGCCATTTATTTGTATAGGTTTTATTTGAATTTCATTGAGGTTGTATGAATTTTTTTTGAAGGTTGCATGAAACTCCTAGCATGAATTCTTAGTGCACTTATTTTTTCATCATGGTTGAGTGACATTTACTCTTCTATATGATGATTGTATGTATTTTTTATAAAGGGTTGAATGGAATATATTTAATTTATTTATATGGATTCATTTTTTAGGAACTAATATTTATCTATTTATCATGCTATAGATAAAATTATTCATCATGATGAGGAAATGATCAAGGATTAAAACAACATAGGAAGAGAAAGAAGCTAAGAATGCAAAGAAAGAAAAAAAAATGAGGGAACTTAATGAGAAGAGGAAATTGGACACGATTGTCAAATACATGCCAATTGAAGAGGAACCTCAATGATAAACAAGAGATATGGTATTGGAGGCACAAAGGGAAAAAATGAAAAAATTCATGCTATGAGATATTTGAATACCGTAGTTGGATACATGTCCTCTATCGCAAGTTAATTTGGAGGGACAACATCTATTACATCTCAAATTGAGAGTACATCATAACTCACATGTGATTCAGGAGGTATACCATCATTCCCATGTCAACCTCAAGGTAAATCATTTATTCCATATTTGATCAAAGGTATACCATCTATCCAATCTCATTTCAAAGCTGATTAAATTCCTAATTTTGAGAAAAAATTACCTTTGACAACACCACCTGGAATTTTGCATAGAAATCCCAAGTATTTGATTGATATTAATGAGTGAAACATAGAAAAATAGATATTTTTATCAAAATGAATGAATCAATATGAAAACCACTAATTTTCACTATGAAACATTGAATTATGAAGGCCAAAATTCTAAAATAACAATTAGAAACTAACCCTAGCTATTATAGCAATTATGAGGGAAGTTTTTAGAGCTCAAATGGTATGTACCTTGCTACAAGAAGCCAGTTTTTTAGGGCACAAAGGAATCATTCTCCTTTAGTGGTGAATGGGTCCCTGTTAGGGTTTCTGAAACTAAGATATGGGTTATTTTCCTTGATGTTTGCACTCTCAAATCCCCTATTTCTAGCTCACAAAAAACTTGTAATAAACTATGTAGCTTCCTTTCTCTGTTCTTGCACTATGAAGGTCAACTTGGCAAATTTGAAAAAAAAATCTCTAAAGTTCTTCTCCACTTGATCTTCAACCTATAAATTTGCAAACATAGACTTGAGAGGAGAAAAACTTGTTGATTATTAGTGAATAGGGGTTTTCCTAAGTCAAACCATGTTTAGTTAATTAAACCAAATGATGAAATAAGGAAGTTGAAGCATGAAACATGAAATATGCAATTGATGATACCTTGGATGTTGTCTTGGAGTGTAAATATACAAACTAACATGTAGTGGCCATGAATAATGTACATCTTAGATGTGAAACAATTCTTGCAAGTAGATCTTTAATGTTGCATCCACTATCTTAGGTCAACAACATTCATGAATGCACTATATGCCTTATACATGATGTAATACCCCTCCGTTTTGCTTCTCGTTTCATGTTGTTTTATGCTTTGCTTGGGTTGCAGCTACTTTGATACTAGACACATTTTGTTATGATGTTTTGATCGCTACTCTTGAGTAACAACTATTATTGTGTGATGTGATTATCTGATTTTGTTTCACATGCTTTAATGGATTAATGATGTTAGTAGAGTTATTTTGAGAGTATTTATGTGAGTATTGATTATGACGTTAGTGTCAGTCTTTGATGAATGTATTAGTGAAGAATACGGGTTCACATCACTCACTTGTGATCGCCCTACGAATCCGAGATTTCTTCTTCATGGTGTGAATTATATGCTAGATATATTATGTTGTTTACTTGATTTCAGGTTGCAAGTACATGACATCGACTCCACCTGGTTTCACAGGTTTGAGCGTGTCGATCCAACAGTTAAGTTGAATGGGAGATAGTAGCTAGGTAACATGTGTCAGGTCTACACCCTAGCCTTAATGTGTCGTCAGTCCTGATTATTGAGTCATGTTGTACCTTATTTTATGTTATGTAATGTTTTGAAAAGTGCTTACTTATTAAATGGTTCTTTTAGAAAATTGCATTGGTTGAAAGAGATGTTTATTTTATATTGTATTAAAGTTATGCTTATTGGTTATATTTAAAATTATTATGAAATTAAACTTAAATTATTTGATTAATTAAATTTAAATCTCAAGAGAGTAGATTTAATTATTAAATAATTGTAAGTAAATTAATTAAAGTTAAATTATTTAATCAATTAAATTTAATCTCAAGGGATTAGATTTAGTTATTAAATAATTGAAAGTAAATTAATTAAAGTTAAATTATTTAATTAATTAAATTTAAATCTCAAGGGATTGGATTTAGTTATTAAATAATTTAAAATAATTAAGTAAGTATATTTGATTGTTTTAAATTAAATTAAATCAAAAGGGAATTTATAGGAAATTGAAATTTTACTTTAAAGTCAAAGTAGGGCTTTCCAAAATGGGAAATGAAATTAATATCTAAATTTAAGTTTTGCATTGAATGTGAATTAGGGTTGCATTAGGTTATTTTTGGTGTTTTGAGGAAATGATGTTTTTAAAAGATTAGGGCAGAAAAGTTTGGGGATTCTTTTCTTTTCTTTTTCTCACAGGCATGAAATTTTTGGGAGAAAGTTTGCACATGAAAGGATTTGAAGTATTTTTTCTATTGAAGAATTGAATTGAAAGGAGAGAAATTCTATTGAAGAAGGTGGAGCTATTGGATCAAGGCTAGCTGGAATTCATTGCATTGTTGAAGAGGAGTTGTGAGGACCTTAAGGGAGGCTCCGCATCAAGAATCTTGGCTATTTCTTGTGGCTTCAAATAACCAGGTTTTCTTTTATTTCTTTGAATCATTGCTCTTAGTTTATCTATTTTCTAAATGATAAGAAATTGCAAAATTGGTAATTTATTTAAAACGCTAGGTTGAACTTCAACATTTAGGATTCAGATTTGTATTTCAAAACACAAACCCTTTTTTAGAAAATTCTGTTGAAAAACTCAAGAACAATTTATTGCTTTTCTTTTGTTTGAAATTTTGAAACATGAAAGAATGGTTGCTTTTGGTATTCAGATTTTAATCTCTTGAACATGAGATGTTCTATTATTGTCAAATTTTATTACTGGTTTTTAAATTTATTTCTTTCAATTTCACCAGTAAAATTGGTTCTGGAAAAAATAAATATAAATGTAAATATACATTACATGTATCATATTTTCAAATATGATACACATAATATATATTTACAAATATATAATCTTTTAAATTTAAGCTTTTGCTTTTAGATTTTTTTTTTTAAAATGTCGTCGTACGACAAAGGTTTGATGTCGTACCTACGCATACGAGAGTGTTGCGTTTTTCATTTTTTTTGAAAAAAAAAAAAATGTAAATGTGGGGAGGTTCAACCCCCCCACTGTTCTTTTGTTTGGGGTATACAGTACCCACTGGGCAATGCGCCCACCGCTTGGGGGAATGCACTGTCTCGTGGGGACTACGGCCCCCTACGTACCATTGCTGACCACTGTACTATGAGTACAGTCGGTGCAGGCTACGGTCTGCGCACTGTGGATTGCAGGCATCGGCGGTACTGTCCGGTCCTGCAATGTTTTATATATTTTTTTTAAATTCATTTTTTTTAATTTAATTTAATTTTCTTTTATTTTATTTTTTTATTTTTTTTATTAATTGATTTTTTTTGTGTATTATTTAATAATAATACATTTAAATATATATATAAATATATAATATTTAAGTTATATATATTATATGTATTTTAATATTATATAGTAATGTATATAATATTTAATATATATTCTGTATGTAATTAATATTATATATTAATATATTTAATATTTAATGTGTGTAATTGTAAATTAGAAATGGGTGGTTAAAATATTGATTTATCATGAGATAATCGATTAAACTTTTAGACTATTTAAAGGATAGAGCAAAAGTTTTTTATAATCAATGATTAAGGTAGGATCATGTTAGAATATGTATATATTTCTTTATATTCTGTTTTGGACTTTGGGTGCTTGCAAAGTATTTTGTTGATGGTATTTTCAAATGGAAACAAATAGTATGCTTGGCTAAATTGATAGGAAAAGATATTTGTTTTGATAAAGGGGGTTATTAATTTCTTACTAAAACTTTGAATGGTATTATTCTATTTTCTGCGAAAAGCATTAGATAGGAACATGGTTTTAGGATAACCAAATATAGTATTTTTCATTGCCAATGCATGATTATATTGATTTCTCTTTTAATGATTACTTTGAGAATGGGTGTTTGAGTTTTCGATTGTAAAGTCTTCCAGTGAATGTGGGTCATTCCCTTGTTAAGTTATTGTTTTGATTTTTCCTTGGACAGTATTACAAGTGTTTTAGTTTCCTCCTAGTGTTCGGGTGGATACCTATGTGGTTGTCTCCTAGGATAGGAGAGAGTGCGTTGGTTCACTTTGGTAACACTTGAGTAACCCTTGGAGTTCAGATTTTGTAGTGTGTTATCCAATTAGAAGAGTGGCTTTTGTTAGGGGTCGGAGCCCAAAGAGGTAAACCGGGTAACCTTCAGAAGTGTTTTTAACAACTGAAAACTAAAGTAATGTACTTAGATGACTAGAATGTAGTTCACATTAACCAAGATAAATTAACCTCACTCATAGACACAATGGTTTTGTTTAGACTTGGGGTGAGTGAGAAGGCCTGGAATGGCAAGATCAACTATCTTGTCCTTACAAGAGGTAGTTGATTCCGCTTGAGTGAGTATGAGTGTTGGGATTCGGTTGAGGCCACTAGGATTACCGGAGCCTATGAAGAATGCCTAGAGGAGATCTCATGACAAACCTTGTGATGAAATTCTATCTAGGATAACAATGTGTTATGTTGTGTGTATGGTTTCTTTAGCACACTTGATTATAATATGTCTGGAAGCAATGTAACCATGATTAGTGTTAGACTTATATTGTGCATATGTGTGGTTTATTTAGCTTGTATCAGTATGAGTCTACCTTTTGTTTGAGGTAGTAGATTTCTTGTCCATGTTACTATGTTACTATCTCCTAGCATGGGGGGTGGGCCTTCGGGTACCACTAGGTTGGGTGGAACATGCACCAAAACCATTGGGTCCCCCTTGTTCTTCTGTTCTTGGTGGCGAGACATCCAGATGGACAACTTGCGGATCTTGCTTTTATTTCTTGTACTTTGTATTTCAAATTGTAATGATATTGATTTACCCCTCTTGTATTATGAGGTGGATCTTGTAATTATCACACTTATGTATTTTGACTCATTCTGGGAATGAGGATTGTAATTTGGAAATGGTTTTTGTAATAAATTTATGTAATGGATGCTTTACTCATATCTTGTATCTTCTTATGTTAGTGGGATGTTGTTACTTGAGTTATATTAATTGCATTGTAATTTGGATGATGTATGTTAATGGGGAATTAGGTAATCTCAGTTATGTAACCCTAGGGGATGTTGTCAATTATTGTTGAACATGTATGTTTAATTCACCTTTTAAAGCAAAAAAATTTAGTAATTTTTTTTGTGAATTGAAACTTCCTCTAGGGTTGCATGGCGGGGCATTACACATGGTATCAGAGCCAAAGTTTAAACACTGGGCGCTCTGGGATTATAATGTGCCCATTAAACTTAGTTGCGTAGGTTTATAATCAATGATTAAGGTAGGATCATGTTAGAATATGTATATATTTCTTTATATTTTGTTTTGGACTTTGGGTGCTTGCAAAGTATTTAGTTAATGGTATTTTCAAATGGAAACAAATAATATGCTTGGCTAAATTGATAGGAAAAGATATTTGTTTTGATAAAGGGGGTTATTAATTTCTTACTAAAACTTTGAATGGTATTATTCTATTTTCTACGAAAAGCATTAGATAGGAACATGGTTTTAGGATAACCAAATATAGTATTTTTCATTGCCAATTCATGATTATATTGATTTCTCTTTTAATGATTACTTTGAGAATGGGTGTTTGAGTTTTAGATTGTAAAGTCTTCCAGTGAATGTGGGCCATTCCCTTGTTAAGTTATTGTTTTGATTTTCCCTTGGGTAGTGTTACAAGTGTTTTAGTTTCCTCCTAGTGTTGGGGTGGATATCTATGTGGTTGTCTCCTAGGATAGGAGAGAGTGCGTTGGTTTAGTTTGGTAACACTTGAGTAACCCTTGGAGTTTAGATTTTGTAGTGTGTTATCCAATTAGAAGAGTGGCTTTTGTTAGGGGCTGGAGCCCAAAGAGGTAAACCTGGTAACCTTCAGAAGTGTTTTTAACAACTGAAAACTAAATTAATGTACTTAGATGACTAGGATGTAGCATAGACACAAGGGTTTTGTTTAGACTTGGGGTGAGTGAGAAGGCTTGGAAAGATCAACTATCTTGTCCTTGCGAGAGGTAGTTGATTCTGGTTGAGTGAGTATGAGTGTCGGGATTCGGTTGAGGCCACCAGGATTATCGAAGCCTATGAAGAATACCCAGAGGAGATCTCATGACAAACCTTGCGATGACACTCTGTCTAGGATAACACTGTGTTATGTTGTGTGTATGGTTTCTTTAGCACACTTGATTATAATATGTTTGGAAGCAATGTAACCATGATTAGTATTAGACTTATATTGTGCATATGTGTGGTTGAGTCAATTTGTATCAGTATGAGTCTGCCTTTTGTTTGAGGTAGTAGATTTCTCGTCCATGTTACTATGTTACTATCTCCTAGCATGGGGGGTGGGCCTTCGAGTACCACTAGGTTGGGTGGAACATGCACCAAAACCATTGGGTCCCCCTTGTTCTTCTGTTCTTGGTGGCGAGACATCCAGATGGACAACTTGCGGATCTTGCTTTTATTTCTTGTACTTTGTATTTCAAATTGTAATGATATTGATTTACCCCTCTTGTATTATGAGGTGGACCTTGTAATTATCACACTTATGTATTTTGACTCATTCTGTGAATGAGGATTGTAAATTGGAAATGGTTTTTGTAATAGATTTATGTAATGGATGCTTTACTCATATCTTGTTTCTTATGTTATTGGGATGTTATTACTTGAGTTATATTAATTGCATTGTAATTTAGATGATGTATGTTAATGGGGAATTAGGTAATCTCAATTATGTAACCCTAGGGGATGTTGTCAATTATTGTTGAACATGTATGTTTAATTCACCTTTTAAAGGAAAAAACAATTAGTACATTTTTTTGTGAATTGAAACTTCCTCTAGGGTTGCGTGGTGGGGCATTACACATGGATAAATGATCTTGAATTTATACAAACAACTCTTGATAATCTGAATTGAAATACATTTAAAATTCTCTTGTAATTCTATAATGCTTGAAAATTTTAATTATTAGACCTCTTGTAAAATTTCTAGGAGAATCCATTTGAATTAACCCCTTATTTATAATAAATCTAGAGATTAACCATGAAATTCAAAAAATTTAAGCCAACACTAGATCTAGAAATGAACATTATTAAAATACGGCTAGAATCAAATTCAAAAAAGTGGGTCCTCATTAAGGGAGGACCCATTAGCCACCTAGGGCGAATGGATCTAGGAACAAGTTCCCAAGACCCTGCCTTCAGGGGGTGAAATAACATCAAAAACCTGTTTCAAATGTACAAAGAAAGGAGGGTTCCTATAGAGGGAGGACCTATTTTCCACCTAGGGTGAATGGGTCCTAACACCAATTTCTAGGACCTTGATTTTTCCTAGCTAATTTTTTAACAATTTGAATTATGGGTGTCGAGATGGATCCTTTGAAGGTGTCACAAATGAGGCTCAAATTTTAATTAAAGGGGTTAATTAGAGTTAATTAACTAGAATTAATTAATGATACCCTAGATAAGTTTAAAAGTGTGTTACAACACTTTACAACACCATAAATATGGTACAATTTAGGTGCATTTTATTAAAAAGGGGCCCAAGATCAATGTGAATGTGTACAACACATTAAAACATTAGACCTAGGAAAAATTGGGCTAATTCAATGATAATTATTCCCAAATTAAGTAAGGAAAATGGATACCTTTTCCATTACTACATCTTCCCCCCACTTTAATGAGAGGATGACCACATGTCAAACTCACACTAAAGTAGATATTCAAGACACTTAAGTATGCAAAAATAACAAATATAAATAATCATACCCTATTAAAGTCCAAGAAAAAAAAAAGGATCAGGCACAACCATTCCAACACTATGTGGAATGTGGTTGTTTTTCCATAACATACATTGCTCACTCTGGGGTAGTGGAACCTCAGTTTTTCCACTAGGCGATTTATCCCAAAATGTATATCACTCACTCTAGGGTAGTGGAACCTTGGTATATCCACTAGGAAAGTCATTGCAATGAGGTGAAAAATGAGAGAATCATATTAGCCTCTCATACCATACTGAAGTTATCCTCTTGACAACTTTGATAAGGCACAAAAATGTAATAATTTTGTAAAAAAAATTGTAATGTCATGTATATAATTTTTTGTTAAAAGGGGATTTCTCTTTCTTCATGTAAAGTACTCAAGAGAGGACAAGTCAAGGGTATTATATCTCCACTTATGGGATTCCTTGTTCACATCATGCCACAAAGGAGATCATATGCTTAGAAATATCACACTCTTAGAGAACATCAAACCCAATGAAACCATCATGAAATAGGAAAGAAGGATTTTCTCCCACAAATACATAAGGGATATATGGATTCAAGTTTAGTATGTCTTGTTACGATGTTTTCATAGAGCATGGAACTGTCATCATTCCCCAAATACTCATAGAACTAGAAGAATGACACAAAGAGGGCGAAAACAAATAAAAACACTTTTGATTCAACACGAAAGAGACCTAAATGTCTCAAAACCTTGCATCATCCCCAAAAGTAAAATTAAATAAAAATGAAAAAAAAGAGAAGAGAAATTTTTTTTGGGTCAACATGGAAGAGACCTAAATGTTTCAACACCTTGTGTCATCCCCAAAAGGAAAACACAAGACAAGTGAAAAATGATTACATCATAGAGAAGAATGAAGGTACATATAGTGGAATGCACAAAGAGAGAGATATACATAAAATGAAACATCGTAGGGGATCACATTGTGCACATGCAATCATATAAGGAGAAAATGAAAATTAAAAACCACTAGTAAGGAACAGATGATTCAACCTAAAGCTATTCGTCTACATCAAAATATCAGTCGGTATAAACATAAGGAAGAGAACTAGCGAAACGGACAAGAGAAAGTGCCCAACTAGGGGAAGGCTATCAAACTGCTTCCCCCACTTGATTCAAGGTGAGAATGAGCCAAGGTAGGTGATGAGAATAAGCTTCATGCATCAAAGAAAATGATTTCCAATAAGTGTAAAACATGCAATAGTGAGAATGTTTGAGATCTTACAACTATTGCATGGAAAGGAGTGGAATAAATTATTTAAGGGACTATTTATATAATATCAAGTTTTTTTAATATGTGTTGTAAAGCACGACAATCATCAGTATAATGTCTAAGATTTTTATGGTATCGACAATATGGAATATTTTCATCTTTAGGATATAGTTTTTACATTTCTCACATGGGTGTTAATGTTATAAGTCCACAATGTAGAAGTATATGTAAAGTAATTTTAGTTTAAGTTGGTGGATAAGGTAATTTAAGTTTATTTAGTTTGTAAGGCCTTCTACACTTGCTAGATTCACCAATTTCTCTAGGTGCATATAGAGAAGGCAGACCCGAGATGACCTTATCTTCTTTTTCATTAGGAAGCATGGGTTACTCTTTAGGGAGGAGAAAACTTATGTAAGGAGGAGGATCTTAATATCCTAACCATTTTGTATCTTCATTCGGTATGTTCTCTAGGATTTGATGAATTTCATGTTCACTTGTTGTGTCACATCCTTGTTTAATTAAGATCATGAATACTTTTCCATATGTTTCTTCAAGGTTGATTGATGTGTTGGTTACTTTATTGACATAGGATGGTTGATTTTTTTCTTGACTAGAGGAACTAGGAACAAGTTTTATTTTTGGTTTCAAGATGTAAAAGGCCAAACTACTCAAGTGATGTAAAGGTAGGGGGTGTTGGTTGTTTCAATGGAGGGTAAAAGGATGCAATAGTATCAAGTTTGCTAAGGCAAACATTTATGAATTAATTCATGTTGGCATCAACTTCTCCAATGATGTCAACATCATGAGGAGGACATGCGAAAGGATTTTTGTGAGCATGAGTAATTTCAATTTTATTAGGGCCATTTCTAAAAACACAACTTGAAACATCAACCAAAGAGAAAAATTATTTCCACACATTTCTTTAATAGTTATCCATTTTCAAAATTTAAACATAGTAATTTTCTAATTACAAAATGAAATAAACTGAAAAATTAAATTTTGTAAATGAAAGTTTGATTCTTGAAATGTACTAAAATGAAGCAATTTAAGCTATATGTAATGAATTTGATGAAACAACAAATCAAAAAATTGAAATAGGAAATTAACTGTAGACACCAAAAACTGGTCTAGGCCTGCGAACACCACTTTCGACATAATTTTCTATAGTCCATGGTCATGATTAAATAATGTTTATTATTGAATTACCTTTCTAATACATATTTCCTCTATTAATTAAATACCCCTTTCTAATTAATTCACTAATTCATAAATAACTTTTATTCACCTTGATTAATTAAATAAATCATATTTGTTTGATTATGTCCCCAACTAATTAATTCTTCCTTCTTAATTAAATATATATTATTTAATTAAACCCCCTTTATTTATCAATTAAATAATTTATTATTTAATTACCCCTTTATCATACTTTTCCAGCTATAATTAAATATCTTTATTTAGTTAGTCATTTAACCCCCTTTATCTATAGTTAAATATTTATTATTTAATTATTCAATTCCACCTTTACAAAAGTCAATTAAATAAATTACTTTATTTATTTAATTTAAGTCTCTTATTTTTGAATGTTGAATTAATTTAACATTTAATTCATTTATGTCACATTCCTCTGTCAATCAGTTATCTAATCGTCCATTCACCTTCTGACTCAAGATCTATTTTTAGTCCTCCAGTTATCTCTAAATTCAACACCAGTTTATCTCTACAGGAAGACTCTCTGTAACAACTAGTCAATTAACTAGTTCTAACTCATATGCATGTATGCATTTATTAATTAAATATCTTTTATTTAATTAATTAATTTAATTATACATTCGAATTCCTCATCTTCAAGTTCTAACTTTGTCCTTGACATTCAAAGTCTATTTCTTCTATTTTCAAAAATTCTTACCTGAAGATTAAGATCTTGTTCTATTTTTAGTCTTTCCTGACTCATGTTCTAACTCATGTTCTATCTGACATAGAACTCACATCACATGACATTCATCAATATCATCCATTGATCTCGCTTTCAATATGAGTCGATCATTTGAAAACACAAAATCTATAAAATGTATGATATTGCTATCAGGATTCAACCATGTAGTTTTTGAGTCAAACTCATTGACCCATGATTCATGAGTAGTGGTTCACAAGAACCCATCTCTCATGATAATGAATGGTCCACTTAGCACTCATTGCATCTAGGTGATGCTCACAGAGGTGAAGCATTGGTCCATCCCGGGAGGTCACCCATCCCAGTACTGCTCTAGCTCAAGCACACTTAACCACAGAGTTTCCCCCAAGGTTAAGCCCACTTAGCTTGCTACCCCATTTGCAAAACCTTCAGCAAGTGTTCTGCCTTATGAACCATTCATTATAGAGCCCCTTTAGCTCATCAATTGATAAGTAGGAGGTTTCTTCCACAACGTGTCAAATTATGATATTGCTATCAAGATTCAACTGTGTAGTTTTCGAGTCAAACTCATTGACCCATGATTCATGAGTAATGGTTCACAAGAACCCATCTCTCATGATAATGAATGGTCCACTTAGCACTCATTACATCTATAAAATGGTCTGTCATTATCATTATTCCTCCTCACAAAATCACATACTTTTGAGAAGAGACCATTCTTCGATATTTTGCTTAGACATTCAACACAGCTATACTTGCATTCAAACACATAAATCTGAGGGCAAGAATACTAAAAAGGAAAAATGGAGAAGAGCAATGGAGATAATTCGAAGGAATGAATGCATATTCGGTGAGATCAATTCAGTTTATTTAGTTTTTATCATGTTTTCATATTCGTTCTTTATTGTTAGATTTTTAGATTAGTTTTGATTTAAATTAGGATTAACAATTTTTTGTTCTAGTTGCAGATCTTATCATAGATTTATTCTAATGTTACATTTGGTGAACCCGACATATTCAACCAGAACTTTCAAATGGCTACATATTTTTTCATGAAAATTTGTTTATGAGTAGAGGACATTATCAGGAGCTTCCACAAAAACGATCAGATTTTTAAGAAATGTTTTGAATTTTTTATAATTTTTTTGTTATATTTCATAAGAAATCCATTTTGAGAGAAAATTGTCGAATATTTTGGATATGTTTAAATTTCTAGAAAGAAATTTAAATTTCAGTAGGGGTTTGTTCTTTAGGTTTTAAATTTGGATGAAAAATTATTAGTCAAACAATAGATCTTTGAAAATTATGGTTTCATAGATATTTTCTTGAATCTCAAAAACAGTTGCAGATCTATTCACGAAATTTTTTATGAAGATTTGGAATTATGTTAGGCACCTTTAGTCAAAAAATCATATTTTTTGGATCTGTTTTAAATTTTTAATAAATTTTTTTATGATTTTTCATAAAAATATACTTTTAGGTTCAAAATAGGCAATCTTTTAGATTTATTTACATTTTTGGAAAGATATTGAAATTTTAGTATGGGTCTATTCTCTATAAATTTATTTTTACTGTCAAAAATATTTTCAAAAATCAGATTTGTCTTGACTAGCTATTAGGGTTTTGGCTTTGTTCGGTTTGTGCATGTGCAGAAAAACAAAAACAAAAAACACTTCAAAGCACACATTGGATCAAGTGGACAAAAAAAATTTGGAGCTAAATAAATTCTAAAGGAATAACATAGTGTTTGCAGGATGAAGCTTTGAAGACAATTAAAACCAAACATAATGAACTACTAATAAATTTGCATGCAGGACCTAATGCCTTTGTGTTGATTTATTTATTTAAGCAAGCTTTTGTTTGGTGGATAGATAATCATCGTGTGGGATTAGAATGAATTTTCTGATTGATAGATAGAAATTTGGCATTTGGATTAAAAAGAACCATTGTCTTCTTTGTTTGGTGCTTTGCACGTATCTGTAACCCTTATGATTCAGTACACCGAAGTATCCTCTCCCCTTGTGTAGTCATGCGATCCTCGGTGTAAGAGAAACGGTTGCTGAATCTAGAACCTGGGCCTATCTTGGTGGGAAAAAGTACTCACCCCAAGACGACTCAGACCAGTAGCACGCTAAAGCCAAGCGACTTCCAACCGGTATATAAAAGTGGATTCTTGGGGAAAGCCCAAGAATCACGTGCACTATTCTGATGAGATGGACAGAAATGGACTCTCGCCGATGTTGGATAGTGTCCCACGAATGGAATTCCCTTATTAAACACCTTGTTGTAGAATTACCAAAATCCTATCTATTTGCTGGCACAGCAAGTGCATAACTTGTGAAGTCATCTTAAAAATTTATGGTTCTTGTGTTGAGGTGACATGTGTGCCATGGGAGTTTCATGGGTACAGTAGCTTGGCTGCCCTGTATAAGTGAGTGTTGTGGAGGGGAGCTATTGGGGTCAAGCTACTAGTCATCTGCCTTGAATGTGCGTAGCTAGAGAAATTCAAGTAAGAATTCAGCAAGTAATGTCCAAAAAGCCTAGGTTGTAATTGTTTTTTGAGTCTTAATAGTCCTTTCATCACAAAAATTGAAATATATTGATTGTTGTGTTTTCTCTTTGTTGTATTCATCAAAAACTTGATCAAACAAACAAAGTCAGTCAACAACTTTCATAAAAAATTCAAGTGTCAGAAAACTGAGTCGCATTTGTAAGTTTAATCACTGTATGTGTTGTAGCGAGTTGCATCTATTAGGGGAAATATCGCATCTGTTTATCAAAACATTCACTTTTCATAGTTTGCATATCATGAGTCACAACTATCATATTCTGAGTTGCATATGTCTTGGTAAACCACATCCGTCAGTTTCAAAACTGCATGTGTCCTAGTCAACCACATCTGTCAGTTTAAAAACCGTATATGTCCTAGTAAACCGCATGTGTCTTAGCAAGTCGCATTTTTTAGAGGAAAAACCGCAACTGTTAGGAAAACCACATCTGTCAGAGGAAAAACCGCAACTGTTTGGTGAACCGCATTTGCTTGTCAATAGAAAACATCAAAAATCATGAGCTGAGTCTGAAACATTATTTGCTTTAGGTTCTTAGGATCAACCTTGGGTTAGAAACTGTTTAATTTTTCTCAAAGACCTTGCATCATTAGGTGTTATATACGTCTTAGTTTACCATTAGGTGTCATATACGGTCTTACCTATCGTCATTAGGTGTGATATACATCTTAGTCATAGTAAATGTCTTAGCCATAGTCATCATAATTTGCATGCATATAGGTACTCCCTAAGGAAATTGCATATCACATAATAGATAAGTTTCCTTGTCTTTGGAAACGTTCATGTTCCAGTTTGTCACAGTCATTGAACCTAGTCACATTGGTCCCATTTAGTGAATCTTTTCAACTCAACAGTCTAGTTTGGAAAATTCACCTTGTCATACTACCCTTGTCATACAATTAGATTCCTTGGTCAAAAAAAAAATTTATATGCATTTATTCCATAGGTGGTAGGTTATACCTGTCTTAGACTCATTTATCGTCCTTAGTCCACTTAGAATTTTGCATATTGTCCATCTTGTCATACATTGTCTTAGATCTTTAGCAACATCCTTATTGTCAAAAAAGAAAAATCCAAAAAAATAGACATAGGTCATATCAGTTTTAGACATAGTTTGCATTACCCATTTTGAGCAACTTTTCCATGGTCAAAACAAGGTCCAAAAATAAATACAAAGCAATGACAGACCCCAACGAATTCATCAATCCATTTGGAAACCAACCGTTAGGAAGAAAACGACCACACAAGACTTTACTTGAAAAACATGTCACTAGAGACACACATGGGCAGATTTACATAGAAGACATAGATGCAACAATTCAAGATCTTGAGTTTGCATCCTTCATGGATGAGTGTTTGCTAAACGATCCACAATGCTACTTAGCAAAATTGCTAGTAGAAGGTGCCACACTACCTCCAGGATTTGATGTCCATTCTTTGGCAACACAGTCAGCTCAACCAACACAAATTGCAACATCTACTATCTCTATTCCCTAAATAACTGCAACGATACCAACAAGTCTATCAACACAAACATCGTCAATTGTAAACACAACCCCTTTTAACATAACATAAGGTTTACAATTCACTGCGGGAGCAACATCCTCCAACCCCTTTGGCACCAACACTACTGGTAAGAGAACCAAAGTTGACAGAAATATACCTATACCAAGTTAGACAATTCAGACAGGAAGCATTCCTATTCCACATCAGACAATTCAAACAGGAAGCATTCCTATAGCAAATCAAACCATTCAGATAGGGAATATCCCTATCCCAAATCAGAATATTTTGATAGGATATATCCCCTCGCCCAATCATAACCCATCACAAAACATGGCGTATCAGAACATCTACATTGATCCAAGTAACATGAACACCATGTCCTTGACACAAGTCGACATCCTTCAAAACCAAATGCAAACTCTACAACAAAAGATGGACGACATGTCTATGTTAGGCAAACGAACTATATCAGCACAAGACCTATGTCCATGTCCATTTAACAAAGCACTCTATATGACACCTTTCCCCCATGGATACATTATACCAAATTTTCCTAAGTATAATGGGAGGAAGAATCCTTTAGAACATATTAGAGAATTCTCAACAGTATGCATGGACATATCATATAACCCCACTTACTTGATGCGCCTATTTCCACAAACCCTCATAGGGATAGTGTTGGAATGGTTTTCTAAATTTCCATATGGTATACGATCCTGGGTGGAACTGGCTGAAAATTTTGTCGAACATTTTGCCTTTAACATAGATAACGAAGTAACCATAGGAACCTTGTGCCACATGACACAAGAAGATGGTGAGACATTCATCACTTTCTTCCAGAGATGGAGAAGTTTGCCTAGCTGTTGTCCCATTGAAATACCTAAAAAACAAAAGGTCACTATCTTCCTCGAAAACATCAACCCTAAACTGAGAGTTGAAAACAAAAGGGGATCATCCTTGAAAAGGGCCTTATTGACAAAGGCAAAATCAAAGTACCAGGCAAGAGCCCTATTGTCCAACATCAAAATGTGTCGAATGATAGAAACAAGTTATGGTCTAGGAACAAGAATGTTACAAATGACAGCATAGTTGATTCTAAGCACATCCATACTGGACCGGTTATCTCCCTTAGAGGATACAACCAACAAGCAGACATGATGAACAATCCTGATCAAATGGCTAACTATGTCCATAATTCACAACAGAAAAGACCACAACAAAGGAGATTTCCAACATGAAAATTTACACCTTTAGGGCAGCCAATCAAGGCAGTCTTCAAAGAATTGGTCAAACACAATCTTATCAAACCTTCAGAACCAAGAGAGTATGATCCAAGATAGTTCAAACCTTCATGGTGGGTCGATGATGCTTTCTATGACTATCATCGAACAAAAGGGCACAACCTCCAACAATGTCACCAATTAAAGAACATCATACAAGACTTTGTTGAAAATGGAGCCATAGAGGTTGGTGGACAAAAAAACATTAAGAACAATGATCATAAGGTCTTCACGGACCCGTTACATGACCACACAAAAGGAAAAGCCTCTAGCTCGGGAGCCCAGAATAATCCATCGGCCAACTATAACAATACCAAATATGAATATGGTAAAGGAAAGATCATAAACCACATCCGAGCTGCAAATGAGAATGTCAATACTTTCACCATTAAGAAGCATCCAGAATGTAATGTAAACACACGTAGAACTAAGATTACTATTCTTGGTCCTTCTTCTGAGCCATCTACACAAAATTCCAAGTTCGAGTACAACCTTCTAAATCAATTGAGTAAAACTGCCACACAAACATCTATCTTGGAATTGTTGACCTTATCACCTCAACATCGATCCATTCTTGACAAAGCTCTACAAAACACAACTGTTCCCATAGATTTAAATGTCCATCATTTCGAAGAGATGGTGGGATATTTGACCAACTCGCATCATGCCACATTTTCCCAATAGGATTACTCAACTAAAAAGTTAGATCATAATGACCCCTTACATCTTGAAGTCTTAGTCCATCAAAACAAAGTCCGATGAGTCTTGGTAGATAGAGGAGCAGGTTTGAACCTGTGTACCCTTAAATTGGTTAAGGCATTAGGATTCCTGGAAGACTATGTAGATAGCTCTAAGATTATAGTCATCAAGGCTTACGATGATGAGGAAAGATAGTCCAAAGGAGTTGTCACACTCCCTATCTGGATTGGCCCAACAATCATGAACACCAACTTCCAAGTCTTGGATCTCACCCTTCCATACAACTTGTTGTTAGGTAGACCTTGGATACATGCAATGAAAGTTGTACCTTCAACATACCACCAATGTCTCAAGTTCCCTTATAATGGCACAGAGATCACCATTGATGGTGATCCAGATCCTTTCCATTATTGTACAAGCCTAAGGGATCTTCCACAATGACAAGTGCCTATTAATCAATCGGCTTCATCATCCACTCTATCCCAATATGTTGACCCATATCACTAAGTCCATTTCATTCAAACCACCATCATCCACTCCAAAACTCGAGATCTAAGACAAAGGCTATGGAAAATATAACATAAAGGCATCCTATTGTGTTACTGAATTGATTCCGCCTAAGGCATATGGCCTACCCATGGCAGATAGAAGATAGTCAATGGTCACATTTCATGTTCCCCCTACAACGACATTGACAAAATGGGGAGAGTTAAGTGAAGAAATTGTGGATCAAGCTGATTCCTAGTTGTATCAAGAAGAAAAAGAATACCCCTCCCTATCTATTCAAATAGCCAAGGACCAATATGGAAAAGGATTTAAGATAATGCAAAAGGAAGGCTATGCTAGGCACAGTGGTTTAGGACTATATCAAAATGGAAGGATGGAACCGATTACTGTCTACCCACAACCAAAATATCTAGGGCTAGGGTGTCAACCGCTTAGAATTGGGTTTCCTAGTACTTCATCAACATTTCAAGAGGAAGTGAATGATTACCCAAACATCAAGACATCTCATGAACTATTTCCCCTCATTTGCGACAAACCCCTAGTTTATGATAAACCTCTAGTTTATGACAAACCTTCAGTCTATGATGAATCCCCTTACTCAAGCGATGGTGAATGGGAGTCCCTCTCATCTACTAGTACTATGAACATAGATTCCTTATTTGGAGAGTTGGACCTCAATGTGAAACCTATACTGAAACAGTCTAGCCCTCATCCTAAGAAACACTTGTCCAAAGTAGAATGGCAAGAGAACTATTATTTAGAAACCCTTGAAGATGCATCTTGGGTACCTGACGTGCCATATTTTGATGAATATTCCCTCACCATTGTCCCACAATAGAGTATACCTACCCCTAAGAGGAAGAACAAGAAAGAGTTGGTCCAGAAATTCTGCGACCATGTCAACCATTCCATATTCATCTTGTTAGTAGCTACCCTTACAAACTCTGATGATGACATGCCCCTTGTATGTCCTGAACTTATTCACTAGGATCAACAAGGTACACCTATCATAGATACATTTGAGCAGCAACAAAGCAATTGATTAGTTCATGGGACTTAGAGAAGGCATACCTAGAGGGGATCATAAGGTAAGTTTTACCATAGACTTGGATGATAAAGTGTATTTTGGGGAGTCTATTTACACCTCTAGTCACAAAACTGAAAATGAAAATAAAAATGATGAGTCCCTAGGTGAAAACCGAAAGGCGCCTTTGGAAGAATAAAAAGTCAAAATAAAGGATGTATTCGATGGCGAAAACCTCTCTGAGGCACCCGAGGATACAGGTTTAAATATTATCCCTGTTGCACAAGAAAAGTCACCCATGCTAGTAGAAGAGACTGTTGCAATCAACATAGGAACATAAGAGAATCCTCAGATAGTATATTTTGCAGCTTCTTTATCAGAGACAAAACAACATGAGTTCAAGGACTTTTTCAAAAAGAGACAAGTAAACTTCGCATGGTCATATGTTGACATGCCTGGGCTGGATCCAAACCTAATATTGCATCATTTACCACTACAACCAGGTATCAAACCAGTCAAATAAAAGTTGAGGAATATGCATCCGCAAATTGCTCTATTGGTCAAGGTAGAACTTAAGAAGCTTTTGGATGTAGGATTCATAAGGACAATAGACTATGCATATTGGATATTGAATCTTGTACCAGTGAATAAGCCAACTAGGGGTATTCGTATTTGCACTAAAGTTAGAGACATCAACAAGGCATGTCCTAAAGATGACTTCTGTTTTCCAAATATCGACATGATAGTAGACCTTACTGCAAGATATGAGATGCTATCCCTTATGGATGGTTTCTCTAGATATAACCAAATAAAGATAACACCTGAAGATCAACATAAGATAGGTTTCACATGTCCATGGGGCACATATTGTTGGAATGTTATGTCGTTTGGCCTTAAGAATGCAAGAGCCACTTACCAACGAGCAATGACTACGATTTTTCATGATTTTGTACATACATTCATGGAAGATTATGTAGATGATATAATAGCCAAGTCAAAAACAAGGGAAGATCATTTGAAGGTATTAGACAAGATATTCCAAAGGCTAGAAAATTACAATGTCAGGCTAAATCCAAAGAAGTGTGTCTTTGGAGTCAACTCAGGGAAACTATTAGGGTATATCATCTCTCGAAGAGGCATTGAAGTAGATCTAGAGAAGGTAAGAGCTATCATAGAAATGACTCCTCCAACCAACATTGGTCAAATCAGAACCCTACAGGGGAGATTACAGTCCATTAGGCATTTCATAGTACAACTGGTGGATAAAATACATCCATTTCATCATCTACTCAAGAAAGGAGTGCCATTTGTGTGGAAACCTAAATGTCAAGAGGCCTTCCAAAAAATCAAGGACTATTTTCTTACTCCACTAGTCTTAATGCCACCTACAGAGGGAAAACCATTGATACTTTACATCTCAGCAACTCAATCAGCATTAGGGGCTCTTCTCGCACAACATGATGATCAAGGTCATGAGAGAGCGGTCTATTATATCAGTCAAACCTTAGTGGGCTATGAATTGAATTACAACAACATAGAACATGCTTGTCTTGTGGTAGTCTTTGCTTTAACAAGCCGATTAGCTAAATGGGTTATGATACTTAGCGAGTATGACATTCAATATATCGAAAGGAAGGCAATAAAAGGATAGGTGATTGCAGATCAACTAGTAGATGAACCTATAAAGGTAGACCATCCATTAGTGGTAGATTTTCTAGATGAATTTATTTTCAACATTGACGTTAAAACCGAATGGATACTATACTTTGATGGATCACATACAAATCATGATTCAGGGGCTGGTATCTTATTTGTCACACCTCAAGGTGATACCATTCCTAAATCATTCAGGGTTGCATCCCCTTGTACCAACAATATAGCAGAATACGAAGCCTTAGTAATAGGTTTAAAAGCTCAATGGAACATTAAGAGCCTACATGTCTTTGGCGACTCTCAACTAGTAATCCAACAAATGAATGATGATTACGAGACTAAGGATGAAAATCTTGCACCTTACAAGAGGATGGCTGATAGCTTCAAATAGTATTTCAATGACATAACTTTTCAACAAATACCACGTATCCAAAATAGAGCTGCAGATGCAATGGCAACTATGGGGTCCTTATTGGATATTCCAAGTAATGTGCCTCAGTTTGAGTTTCTGGTTGAACAACTTTTGATCCCCACTTATGATGTCCCTGATACTATGATAGTGTGTACCATTGTTGGTCCTATGTCTCCCTGGTATAAAGACATATTCGATTACCTCACTGACCAAACCCTACCTCAAGACCTATCCAATAAAAAACATCAAACCTTCATCCGAAAGTCAGCTAAGTACACCATCATCGAAGAAACCCTGTATAGATGTACCTTAGATAATGCCCTAATGAGATGTCTCGATGCTGAGGAAGCACAAACAACTTTGTGAGTGGTACACGAGGGTATATGTGGATCTCATTCAAGTGGTCCCACTGTAGCCCATAAGATTATGAGACTACGTTACTATTGGCCTACAATGGAGAAAGACTCATACATATTTGTAAAGAGATGTAGACAATGTCAAATACATGGAGACTTGATGAGAGAACCAGCACAAGAGCTTCATCCAATTACTTCACCATGGCCCTTCACCTAATGGGGACTTGACCTCATAGGTAAGATACACCCTTCATCATCCAATGGAAACAAATTCATCATCACCGCCACCGAATACTTCACCAAATGGATCGAAGCCATCCCCATGACATACATAACTGACACACAAATATCTAAGTTTATCCTAAACTATATCATTTGTCGGTATGGTGTACCTCAATCCATAATCACAGACAATCGCTTCCCATTCAAGAACCAAGAAGTACACCATTTATGTGAAGAATTCCACATCAAACACCATTTCTCCACCCCATATTACCCACAAGGTAATGGCCAAGCTAAGGCATATAATAAGACTATTGTTAGGATCCTTAAGAAGACTATCAATGACGATGGTCATGACTAGAACCTATAGCTTAATCCTACCTTATGGGCTTATCGCACAAGCATTCGTACTCCCACCGGTGCCACTCCATATTCCCTCGTATTTGTGTCTAAAGCTATCTTACCTATTGAGGTTGAAATACCTTCTCTACGGGTATCCTTGAAGGGTCATATCGATGATGAAGAATACCATGTCTCTAGGTTACAAGAGCTAGAATTGTTGGATGAACGAAGATAGAAAGCATTAGATCATTTACAAGCATATCAGAATTGTCTTCATCGTAGTTACAACAGGAAGGTTCTCAATAGACACTTTGACATTGGTGACCTAGTATTAATGGAGAATCCTAAGAACCAAACTGAACGCGAGAAACCAGGAAAGTTTGAACCTAACTGGTTGGGGCCATACATTGTCACAGAAGCCTTTGGATCAAGAGCATACCAACTCTCTACTCTTGAAGGAGAACCTCTTTTTCCCCATATCAACAGTCTACATCTAAATAGGTTCTATGCTTAAGTCTTTGAGACTCTGTGTCTTAATCTGGAAAAATTCAAGAAAACAAAAAAATGGTTACCTTGATGGAAACCTAGCAAATAGGCGTCTTGGTAACACCAAAAAAATTGAGAAAAAAAAAGAAGTAAAAAAGTAAAGAGAAATAAATTCGTCCACTAGTGAAAACCACTTCGGTGGGGCTATGGATAAGTACCATGGTGAAAACTTGGCAAACAGGCACCATGTGTAGTCAAGCTCACTCTTCTGTCTACCATCATTCTAATCAGACTTTTTCACCATCACTCATAATAAATGGTTGTCCTATCCATCATTTGGAATGACTGACATCAAAGTTCATTAGGTCATATTACCCACTCAATCTTCCAAATCATATTCCTGACTGGGGTAAAATCCTTGTTCTGTGCCCTAACACCTTGTACATAATGTCACACCATAGAAAATGTCCTGAAAAATCCAAAAAAACATTAGAAAATTCCAAAATAAATCAAAACAGTCAGAAAATCCCAAAAATAGAATCAAGTCAATCATGTCAAGTTAGTAATGTCTTGCCAATCATGTCATGTCGATCATGTTAAGTCAGTCGTATACATAGTTGAACTACGTTGCCTATGCGACTGGGACGTAGGCAAGGCCATCAATCGATGTGCCCCCGAGGTATTAGGTCATTCAGTCTAGGTTGATCATATATCACACACTTTAAATCATGACTCTTTGTACATCCAAAGTCATTGGTCATGTCGAACTATGAGGTCTTTGCATGTACAATGTAGGCAAGGCTAATCAATTGATGAGCTCCCGAGACCACACTAGGTCAGTCCAATAAGGTTCATTCATAATCACTATCACACAAGTTGCATATCATACTTTAGGGTATCATATCATGTCAAACACTGTCTACACACACAAATTTAGCAGTCAAGGAATCAAAAAAAGTCATGCAACAACAAGGAAAAACATCTCAAACAAGTCATCAAGTCAATATCAAACACATTGTCAAAATGATCAACCTATGTCTTAACAAGATATGTCTTTCTTGTCAACAGACGTCATCACATTGTCATAGTCTCATGTGGCTTTTCACCTCAACGTCATCAGAATCCAACGTCTTATATGGCACGTGTCTTACTGTAACCAAGCTTTTTCACGCCTTATACAAAAGTCACCAAGTCGAAACCTGACTCAATGTCTTATGCGGTATGTGTCATTCTCTCACATTATGCTATGTCAAACATCAACAATCAAACAATCCCACAAGATCAAGTTTTGACGAATACATTTATTTGGCTTTATGATTTTATATCTTATTTTTTCTTATCATTTTTATCAATTTGTGGAAGATCATGTTACTAGATTTCTCAAGGATTTCCCTTGAAGGATTTAGAGAAGAAATGACGTCTCAAGATTCTTTTTCTCTGGCTATTGTCTATCAACTATCTTTTTAACATTGGTTTTTGAGTCATGTTACTAGTTTCCTCAAGGATGTCCTATCAAGGATTTAGAGGAGCAATGATGTCTCATGACCCATCTTTTATTTGTCTATTGTGTGTGGTTTGTCTCAACCAAATGACTAGGGCATCGTCTCCTTAGTCTGAGTTAAGACACTCCTTGTCTACGATTGTCTATTTTTCATAGATGGATAACTTTGTACAATATGGTCTATCTCATATCATAGTGTGTACTATCCATTTGTGTCATGTCCCACCCAATGATGATAAAAAGAAAGTATAGAGTATTTGGAAACATATCAAATATTATGTCTTTTTCTCAATCAATCAACCTTTATTATTTCTGGCTAACATTTTGAAATCATCCATGCTAAATTTTCTTCTTTTCTGCATCTTCACCACCATTATCTATCCATTTCGAAGAGCACACTCATGTTATTCAAACCCGCATATCCTCTCAAGGGGGCATACCACTACCTCCTTGTCATTCTCCCTTTCACTGGGGCATACCCTAACCTGTTTCACGCTGGGGCACGATCGGGGCATATTTGTTTTGACACAATGCCATACCAACATTGTATCAAAGAGGGGCAAACTGTAGACACCGAAAATTGGTCTAGGCCTGCAAACACCACTTTCGACATAATTTTCTATAGTCCATGGTCATGATTAAATAATGTTTATTATTTAATTACCTTTCTAATACATATTTCCTCTATTAATTAAATACCCATTTTTAATTAATTCATTAATTCATAAATAACCTTTATTCACCTTGATTAATTAAATAAATCATATTTGTTTAATTATGTCCCTAACTATTTAATTCTTCCTTCTTAATTAAATATGTATTATTTAATTAAACCCCCTTTATTTATCAATTAAATAATTTATTATTTAAAAACCCCTTTATCATACTTTTCCAACTATAATTAAATATCTTTATTTAATTAGTCATTTAACCCTCTTTATCTATAATTAAATATTTATTATTTAATTATTCAATTCCACCTTTACAAAAGTTAATTAAATAAATTACTTTATTTATTTAATTTAAGTCTCTTATTTTTGAATGTTGAATTAAATTAATATTTAATTCACATTTAATTCATTTATGTCACTTTCCTCTATCAATTAGTTATTTAATCGTCCATTCACCTTCTGACTTGAGATCTATTTTTAGTTCTCCAGTTATCTCTGAATTCAACACCAGTTTATCTCTACAAGAAGACTCTCTGTCACAACTAGTCGATTAACTAGTTCTAACTCATATGCATGTATGCATTTATTAATTAAATATCTTTTATTTAATTAATTAATTTAATTATGCATTCAAATTCCTCATCTCCGAGTTCTGACTTTGTCTTTGACATTCAAAGTCTATTTCTTCTATTTTCGAAGATTCTTAATTGAAGATTAAGATCTTGTTCTATTTTTAGTCTTTCCTGACTCATGTTCTAACTCGTGTTCTATCTGAGATAGAACTCACATTGCATGGCATTCATCAATCTCATCCGTCGATCTCTCTTTCAATATGAGCTGATCGTTCAAAAACACAAAATCTATAAAATGGCCTGTCATTATCATTATTCCTACTCCCGAAATCACATACTTTTGAGAAGAGACCATTCTTCGATATTTTGCTTAGACATTCAAAATAGCTATACTTGCATTCAAACACAAAAAACTGAGGGCAAGAATACTAAAAAGGCAAAATGGAGAAGAGCAATGGAGATAATTCGAAGGAATGAATGCATATTCGGTGAGATCAATTCAGTTTGTTTAGTTTTTATCATGTTTTCATATTCGTTCTTTATTGTTAGATTTTCAGATTAGTTTTGATTTAGATTAGGATCTCACCTGTCGATCTTGCCTTCAATATGAGTTGTTCGTTCGAAAATACAACATCTATAAAATGGCTTGTGATTATCATTATTCCTCCTGCCGAAATCACATACTTTTGAGAAGAGACCGTTCTTCGATATTTTTCTTAGACATTCAACACAACTATACTTGCATTCAAACATAGAAATCGGAGGGCAAGAATACTAAAAAGGAAAAATGGAGATAATTCGAAGGAATGAATGCATATTCGGTGAGATCAATTCAGTTTGTTTAGTTTTTATCATGTTTTCATATTCATTCTTTATTGTTATATATTTAGATTAGTTTTGATTTAGATTAGGATTAACAATTGTTTGTTCTAGTTGTAGATCTTATCACAAATTTATTCTAATGTTATAGTAACAACAACAAAAAAAAGCCTAAAATTGAGATTTTAATTTCCAATAAATGAAAATCATGTTCTAATAGGGATTCATTCACCTATAAGGGTGAATGGGTCTTGGTTAGATACTTTTGAGATGTTTTTGTTGATTTCAATGTGATTTTTAATGCTTTTCAGATGCCAAAAGGTTCATGTTTGACCTAATTGGGGACCTATTCTCTAGTAAAGGTGAATGGTTCCTTGATTAGGATTTTTAAACTATTTTTGGATGATTTTCAAGCTTTCAGTAATGTCTTTTAGTTCAAGATCTAAGGTAGTAAATTTCAGTTTCAGATTTTCTAGAAATGCAATGCGAAAATGCACAGAAATAATGTATGCAAAGACCTTGGTCGGAATGCAATTTTTCTTTGATTTTCAAGTGCAATTTTACAAGATCTAAATGATATGCACAATGACTAATTTATTTTTGTATTTTTCAGATTTAAAGAGATGCAAAATAATGCAAATCTAAACCTTAAATGAGATGCAAGTTTTAAATGCAAAACAAGAAACCCTAAATGAGATCTAATTCAATGAAACTGAGATGCAAATGAGTGCAAGATCTAACCTAGGATGTAATAAAAGACTTCAAAATTAGAAAATTGCAATATTTAATAGGTAGGGCTAACCAAAATGAAACACAGAAGAAAAGAGAGTTTTATCAAAGTGAATGGATCAAGATGACAAACCACTAATTTTAACTTTGAAACATTCAATTACAAAGGTCAAAATTTCAAAATAATAATAAAAAAATAACCCTAACTATTATAGCAATTATGATGGAAGTTTTTGTTAGAGTAAAGGTTTTAACTTAATTATGTTAATTAAGTTGCCTTTATTCCTTTCTTAAGATTTCACCTTTAGTTTGCATATTATGACATTTAATAATTATATTAATTATTAAATGATTACCTATTAGGGTTTCTTTTAGATTTTGCACATTCTCCTTTCTTAAGGATTGATCATTGTAATTTTACTCTCTGATTAATACATCTTTTCAGCTTTCAGAACACCTTTCCTTTTTGTCTCCAATGTCTTCTTCTGTGATAGGGCATTTGCATGCAGGTGATCTTCAGGGTCTGTGAAGTTGGATTTCTCAACTTCTACATGGTATCAGAGCTCCAGAGCTGCAGCTTCCTATTCATGATTTGAAGATATTCTCTCATAGCATTTTTTTCTCTGCAAGGGTTTCAAGCCAGGCTGATTTTTTATGCATCTGGGGGTAGGCAATTTTTTTGTGCATTTCTGGGCCAAACGAACATTGCCATCACATTCAGAACAGCCAAAAACCCCTAAATCGACTGTCAAATCATTGAAATCAGACATAGTGACTTTGGGAGGCAATTTTTTTTCATTTTTGGGTCGTACGACCTGGAATGACATGCAATCTGAGATTTTTTTTTTTAAATCACAAAATCAATGGCGCAGCCATTATTTAACCGCTAGTAGCTAACTGCTAGTGGTTAGCCTAACCGGTAGGCTTAACCCTCAAACCATTTTTTGGAGCTATTTTCACGAAATCGGGTGTATTTTTTGCATACGATCTCCGTTTTGCAAAAGCAAGATATCACCGGAAAGCTGGTTCCAGCACCGTTCTAGTGGTGCTGGTTATTTATTCTGATTTTTCTATTTTGTAGTCATTTCTTCCAGTCAAAGTTAGAACTTGAGTTTTTCACTCCCGGGGGCATATCTTTTGCGCCCGTGTTCCGTTTTGCGCAAACGAATAGGCATTGGAAAGGTGTTGAAGATTTATTTCCAGATATATAGTCTATTTGATCAGATAATTTACCAGGTAAATTTTATTCAGCTTTTTTTGTTTTTACACTTTTCTCAATTACTTGGATGTTCTGGCACCTACATGGGTTTTGTTTGCATGGGATGGGTTATATTAATTTGATCTAAATGCAGTAAGGTCAAATTTCTCAATTTTTTTCATTGAAGAGTTATCATGAGATTTTCTACTCATCCTTCAGTTGTACCCTTTAGTTATAGTTCTGGAATGGGATAATTATGAGTCATGGGCAAAGGGTATACTTACACATTGTAGGTGGCTTCATCTTTTGCCTTATTTGTATGATCTCATACCTGAACCAACAACTTTAGAGGGAAAATTAGCATGGGATATTATTAGAAATAACATAGTAGGACTTATATTGTCTAGTGTTGATCATGACACTGTGTTGGCTATATCGGACATTGATTGTCCTCACCCACTTTAGACACATCTTTGGGAGATCTATGGAGACCCAAATCTCTCTCCATTCCTAGAGGATCCTGCTTTAGATTGTCTCTTAACCATTGCTTGGAGAGAGAATACACCCTTTGATCATGATACTTTAGAGGAGCTTGTGTATTTAGACACCCTTACATATTCCGATGGATCAGAGGCTTGTCTCATAGTTCCTACTCTTCAGACTAAGACTTCATCAGCATCTCTTTTTGTTCCTGATTCAATGCAGTAGAGAATCATACATCTTCCAGACATAGCTACTTTGGACTCCTATGTTGCAGACATATCTTTCTTGTTTGTGGAGTCCTATATTGTAGATTTGGAGGACTCTTATGAGGACATTCATTTCCTCTACCTTGACAGTCAGGTTATCACTGTACACCCACCATTATCAGTGCATTTAGAGGTTGCATTTTAGGATTCTCCACATTAGTTTGGATTTGGTATCATTTTTTTCAGTTCAGATAGAGAGATTCTTCAACATCCTATCATGGAACACATCCTGAGATAGATTGGTTCATCACTCTTCATAGGATTTCGTCAACATCATCCTTTGGATCCATTTCTTCCCAAGGGGAGGAATATCATTTGCTTCTTTAGGATCTCTTTTTGGATTCTACATCAGGCATCTACCATTGTGACAGGAGTTTCTTCATTGTGGGGGGGCCTTCTTCTCTCTTTTTATCTCTCCTATGGAGACCATTGTACATGTACTTATATGATATAATTTATCTATGGGGGGTATCATGTAATCCACCTCCTATCCTTCTTTCATTAGTACATCATATTCCTTTCTTTGCATTCTATTTTGGGGAGGAGTTTTGTTCCCACTGGGTTTTCCCCTTTACCCTGTTTCATTTAGTTTGCATTGCTTTTGTAAATGGGTACTTGATCAAGCCTAGTTGTTAGGACCCATGTTTCCTTTCATGCATTGTAGTTACCTTTGGTTTTTTGCACATGTTTGTAGCTGCACTCTTACTCATCTTAAGGGGGGATCTTAGAGTAAAGGTTCTAACTTAATTATGTTAATTAAGTTTCCTTCATTCCCCTCTTAAGATTTCACCTTTACTTTGCATATTGTGACATTTAATAATTATATTAATTATTAAATGTTTACCTATTAGGGTTTCTTTTAGGTTTTGCACATTCTCCTTTCTTCAGGATTGATCATTGTAATTTTACTCTCTCTGATTAATACATCTTTTCATCTTTCAGAGCACCTTTGCTTTTTGTCTCCAATGTCTTCTTCTATGATAGGGTATTTGCATGCAGGTGATCTTCGAGGTCTGTGAAGTTGGCTTTCTCAACTTCTACAATTTTTAGAGCTCAAAATGGTGTGTACCTTACTGCAAGATGCCTATTTTTAGGGCCCAAGGGATTAATTTTCCTTTAGTGGTGAATGGGTGCCTATTAGTGTTTCTGAAACTCAGATCTAGGTTATTTTCCTTGATGTCTGCACTCTCAAATCCCTTGTTTCTAGCTCCCAAAAACCTATAATAAATTATGTAGCTTCCTTTCTTTGTTCTTGCACTATGAGGGTCAACTTTGCAATTTGACAAATTTTCTCTAAAATTTTTCTCCACTTGATCTTCAACCTATAAATATGAAAACACAAACTCAAGAGGATTAAAAATTATTTATTGTTAGTGAATAGGGGTTTTCTTAAGTCAAACCAAGTTTAGGTAACTAAACCAAATAATGAAATAAGGAAATTGAAGCATGAAACATGAAATTTGTAATTGATGATACCTTGGATGTTGTCTTGGAGTGTGAATCTATAAACTAAAATCTAGTGTCCATGAAGAATGTAGATTCTTAGATGTGAAACAATGCTTGCAAGTAGATCTTCAATGTTGCATGCACCATCTTAGCTCAACAACATGCATGAATTCACTGTCTTAGACATGATGAAATGATCTTGAATTTTTGCAACAAACTCTTGATAATCTACCTTGAAATTCCTTTGAAATTCTCTTGTGATTCTCTAATTCTTAAAAAATTGAATGCTTAGGCCTCTTGTAAAATTTCTAGGAGAAACAATGTGAATTAACCCCTTATACTAAATCTAGATATTAATCCCAAAATTAAAAAAATTCAAGTCAACACTAGATCTAGAAATGAACATTATTAAAATCTTCCCATAATCAAATTCAAAAAATGGGGTCCTCATTAAGAGAGGATCCATTTTCCACCTAGGGCGAATGGGTCCTAACACAAGTTTCAAAGACCTTGCCTTCAAGGGGTGAAATAACATTAAAAAACCATGTCAAAAATGCCAATAAAGGGGGGTCGTCTAAAGGGAGGACCCATTCACCACCTAGGGAAAATGGGTCCTAGCACCAAAATATAGGACCTTGCTTTTTCCCAATTAAATGTTTTACAATTTGAATTATGGATGTTGGGATAGTTCCTTAGAAGGTGTCACAAATAAGGCTTAAATTTGAATTAAAGGGGATAATTAAACATAATTAACCAAAATTAATTAATGAGACCCTATATAAGTGTGAAATTGTGTTACAATACATTACAACACCGTAAATAGATTATAATTTAAGTGAATTTTATTAAAAAGGGTCCTAAGATCAATTTGAATGAGTACAACACATTAAAACATTACACCTAGTGATGCATGAGCATCCTTGATTCTTGGAAATCTTGCATCAACCAAAAATATTTTCATTTAGTTTTGTTCTTGTTCAGTTCTTGTTCAGTTTAGGTTGGTAGATCTTGTATTTCATCATATTTTCTCACCAGATCCTATGGATCTATTTTTTCATCGAGGAAATGTTCATTTTCCTTATTCTAAATTTTTAGCTCGATTGGATCTTTTTTCGGCAAGTTATCGCTTTCAGAGTAAGTGACAATTTTTCTAACTAGCCACAAAATAATTTCAAACCTAATAGCTAGTTTGATCACTCATGGATCTTTCTCATAGCTTGCAGATCCTTACGAGGTGTTTCAAATTGTTTCATGGATTGTCCACAACCTTAATTTTAGGTCCACACTTCATCATATGCACTTTCCATGGAGAAATTAAAATTTGAGGTTGACCTATTTATGCACACATTGTGTTTCCTTCATCGGAGATTTTAATGATCTTTGGACGATGATGATGTTTCTAGATTTGTGGATATGATATAATCTTGTAATCGATCATTATAATATAAATCAATAAAGATTAAGTAGATAAAGAAGAATATAGAATTTGATCTATAATATTTTTGCTCACATTAAGGATCATGTGTGTTGTATGAGGCATGTGAGACAAATATATAAGCTCGAATGTTGTCGACCGATTATAATAAAAAAAAAATTTAATGAGAATGTTTTAATCTGCATTTTACTCCATATTTTGTGTTGCTTCTACTGTTTAACTCTTGTTGCATGGTTTATATTTTTCTCTTGGAGGACCCTCCTACCACGATTTCACCATCTAGACAAAGTTAGGTTAATTTAATGACAATTATTCCCAAATTAAGTAAGGAAAAGGGATACTTTTTCTGTTAAATATTTTGCAACCAATGGAAGATAAGATTATAAAACATGCTTGTAGAAGATATACTTGTAATATTTGGAGAGTTTTCTCTAAGAAATAAAATGAGAGTGAAAGATATCAATTATTTTTTGAAATGATGTGAAGTATAAATTTTAGGTCCATCATGAAGATTCTTGGGTTGATAACATCAAAGGCATCAAGTGAAAAATATATTGCGTAGAATCTAAAGAGTGTGTATGAGAGTGTAGGTAAGACCTCACACACGAAATAGTAATGTCACATGATGTGTCATTATGTCAACAATAGTAAGTAATAAAATGAAGAAATTTCATCTCATTAGAAATACAATTCAAGAATTGATAATAAATAAATAAAGTTTATCAAGAGCCTTTGGAAGATGCCAATGAATTGAGGACACCGATGAAAATAAATTATGGGAATTTTCGAGAAGACTACCACAAAAAGATACACCAATTGTTGAATCATTGAGATCACTAATTGAATAATTTTCGAAGAATTACAAAATGGTATCTTCGAATCAAAGGGAGGTGGTAAGAAAGAGAATCAGTAGTCAAAAACATGAACCACATCCAAAAAAAAAATTGGATATGACTCAAACATAATTTTTAGGTGAATTTCTAGAGATGTTTCCTCAAGTTAAAAAATTTCAATGATATTTTCAAATGATAAAACCTTTCTATATAAAAATAAATCACATTCACTACTTGTAGTATTAAAACAATGAAAAAGTATGTTATGATAGGCGAGTTCACCAAAATGATATACATGGACCTATTTTCCTTTGTTTTATTAAAAAAATGAGATCCAAACTAAGAATTGATCTACAAACCTTAGGTGAGTCAGCTCATTGAGGGAATCTAATAATTTCCTTATGATTGAGGGTTAGGGTTTTAGCTTGAACAACACTTTTGGGAGGAAAAATAAAAAATAGAAAATCTACTCAATTATTCTCATTCACAATTGAAACACCAAATTAAATATTAATAAAAAGAGAAACAATAATTCATTGTAGATCTGAGAAGGGTAGAATAATGTGTACTAGTCACCAAAAGGTAGTTTCAGGAGGTTGACTAGGACTCATTCACCCATGGGTGAATGGGTCTCTAATCAAGGATCTCAACCAGCTTCCGAGAGCCTCTTATTGCAATTTGTAGCTTCTATTTGATTCAAGTTTCAACATCAGAAGTATAGAAATCATATATATAAGTGAGTTTTGTGATTTCATGACAAATCTTCTAATTTTTCTCTTCAAGATATCTTCAATCCTTCTTCAGCCTAAGATCCACAACACAAACACAATAGGGAAAAATTGTTTATTTTTGGTGAATGGGGGTTTTCCTTGGTCAAACCCCTTTTGGGTAATTAAACCTTGATTTGATATAATGAAGTGTGAAAGGAATGATCAATGAAAAATACAATGTTGCAACTCACCAAACCCTTGAATAAAATTTTGGAAATTTTAAATGTTGATCTTGATCTTGCATAAAATGACTTCAATGGATGTGGATCTTGATGCTTGAGATATGACCTTGAATGATTTATTTCATCTTTAAAACCTACATCACATTGTTAGCTCTAAAAACATGCATGATGCTTAATAATTTGGCATGCTAGAGATCTTGATTTGTTGTAATAAATCATTGATGTATTTGCTCTTGAATGCTTTTGATCATAAACTTTTCTCTTGTAAACTTGCACTTCAAACCTATCTTCTTCTCTTGAAAATTAGAGGATTTGAATGATAAAATAACCTTTTATTTATAGGTATGTATTCGTAACTCCCCCAAAATTAAGCATTACAAGACAACATTGAAATTTGAATTTAGAGACATTAAATACCACCAAAAACATAATTTAAATTCAGGTTTGAAGTCCTAGGGTGGACCCATTTGCCTAGGGGAGAATGGGTCCCAGCTCCCTATTCTTGGAACACACATTGCTCAAGGTAAAGTGTTAGTGTTGGAATTAATTATGATTGGGTTTCCCCTTCAAAAAATGTAATATATTAGGCTTTTAGATCTAAAATATGGCTTATTGAGGCATAATTAAGTCAAATTTAATTAAGAGGGCCCAAAAAAAGTGTGAAAATATAAAGGAGTACATTTTTCTACACTAAAATTAGTCCCCACTTTAGTGAGTGGATGACCTTGCATCAAACTTAGACTAAAGTAGAAAATCAAGAGAGGTTTAATTATACAATCATTGGAAAGATAAGATGACAAAGTTCAAAGGAGGATGATCAAGCCCCAAAGATTTAAGATCTCATGGAAAACTAATAAAGGCACAAATAGACACATACCTTTGTTAAATATGCAAGAATTAGATAATATACTCAATCATACAATTTCAAAGACTAAAAGAGAGGAAAATAAAAATAAAAATTGGTGGATCAAGCCTCAACTATTTTTCCAACTCAATGTGGATCAAGCCTTAGTTGTTTGTCCAAAAAAAATTACAAGTAAAACCCGTTGTCCACTATACAAAGAACAATGCACTCTCACACGGGCTAGTGAAATCCATTTTCCAGTAGGTGAGCCCCAAAAAAGTGACCAATGAGAGATTCTTATTAGGCTCCCATTGAACTAACCATATTAAATTTATACCTCCTGATAACTTTGTAAGGTGACACACAATATGAACTTTGAGCTTCATAAGTATTAGCAAGCTATGTTATGCTAAGCACTTATGAATAAACATGGCCCTACTAGTAAGCAAGGTATTTTATGCTTGGTGGCCATGAAAAAAGGTTGTAACTTCAAGCTTCACAAGGCTAGTAAGTTGCATTATGCTAGGAACTTATGAACAAACATCCTAAATGGGATATGTTCAAAGGGTTCTTTCTTAGTTCATGAAAGGTCTCATCTTAGGAAACATCATTCCTAATGTCTCCAAGAGAGGACAAGTCAAGGATAAGAGATTCACAACTTAGGGAATGTAATCCATAGCATTACCACTAAGAGGAATTTCAAATGATCAGAAAGCTCATAAGCTTGGAGGACATCAAACCCAATGATGCCACCAAGAAGAAGACCATACTATGAGTTATGGTCAAATGTCAAAATGATATTGCCAATGTATGCCAACACTGTAAAGAAATTGCTAAACACTATGCTATGAGAAATTAGTTTAAAGTACCAATGATAAATGATAAACAAGACATGAGAGATTATTTGGAAAGCTCTATGTCAATCATATGTTTCCAAATGAAGCTATGTCATGAAAAGGAGTTGCCCCCAAATAAAATCCCAAACATATAAGGGATCCACTTATTTGAGGTCAATGTATGTATTTTCTACAATGTTATTATAGATCTAGAAAACATCATCATTCCTCAAATACTCATAGAACTAGAAGAATGACACATACAGAGCAAATTTTGTTTATTTTGGGTCAACATGGAAGAGACTTAAATATCTTGATGCCTTGCATCATCCCCAAAAGGAAAACACAACACAAAAGAAAAGATAAAGGTTTATGACATATAGAAGAATGTAGTTACAAATAGAGGAATGAAAATAAATAAATTTCAAATCAAATGATACGGGGGATCACATTACAGACATGAAATCACACAAAAAGAACATAAAAAGAAGAAAAATAAAATACTATTAAAGCACATGCGAGTCAACCTATAGTAGATCAAATACATACCAATCATGTTCATCATATGCATAAGGAGAATAACTAGCCAAATGGACAATGACAAGTGTTGTACTAGGAACATCACTAGGTTCATGATGTGGTGAGTCACTCATTTTAGGAGGATCATCACAGTTGATATCATCTAAGATCATCGAAGAGGAAAACAATAAATTCAGCTCATTATGCACTTCCTCATAAATTATAGTAGTCTCATCAGCATCATCATCATCCAATTTAATCATAGCAGGAGATCTAATGATAATATCCATGGAAGGTGCTTGTTCTTGTTGTGGTAGAGATATATAGGAATTTCTTATTTCGGTGAAGGTGGATCATCATGCATTGATTGAGTTATTATTTGATTTTGATTTGTTGATTCATGATTTTATTGTATCACACGACAAATAGCATGATGTCTACACTTACACTCTCTCACATTTCAATTTTTTTTTCTTTGGTTTTCAAGTTGTGATTGTGTAGGAGAGAGTTTCTCAACCGTAGGTTTATTTTCTTCCCACAAGGCAGCAATAGAAGGAACCATGGGAGGTTGTTCAAGCACTTTCTCTTTAACTTTATAAACTTGTTTGATTTTATGAGGCACAACAAGACTTATTTGGTTATCATGTGGTATCTTATAGGAAATAGCTGGAGGAAGTGTTATGTTTTGGTTTGTGTTATTTGGAAGGGCTTTTGGTTCAATCATGATTTCATCAAGGATAGGAGGCTCAATCATGATTTGATGCATATTACTAAGGGATAGTTATTATATGCAGTTTTCCTTAAAATTTTGATAAGATTTGAAAAATAGTTCCTCATGACACCTAATAGGTTCCATAGGTTCAGGCCAAAATAAATCCAATGAGAAATTCCCATGGGAAGACACTAGATTAAAGCCACTATGATGTATAGTAAAGATATTTTTTCTAAATGGAAACTTTAATCATTTATGCACTACCAATGAGATTAATTTCATGGAGAAAATACATCTAGGTATCCTAGCTTCACTTGAAATTGATCTGACATTAGGATGATGGAGAATGAGACATTCAATATTTTTAGTCCAACTTGTAAAGGAAGATTTTTTAAACCTATCATAGGGCAAGAAAAACCATTATGTGTTTCAATCCATGCTTTTGGTTTTTCAGAAGTACCTTGATAAAGTTCATGCACAAAGAATAATTCTCCAGTTATCACATTCTCTACAGAGATGGGATCAATTAATATCCCATTAGTAGGCTTTTCATTCATTCTTCCAGTTATGCAAAGAGGACCATTGGGTGCATGTTTACGTATGCCATTTTGTGGGAAATAATTGTCAAGGGACATATTGGTTATTCCCTTACAAGGTTTAATTTCAATGATTCCAATCTTACTATCCATAGGATTTTCCTCATCATTCAAGTTGAGATTATTTGTGTCAACATTCATCACATCATTCTTGTTTTCACTAGCTTTAAAAAAGTAGATGTTATGATTTGGCATAGGATTAGTAAAGACTTGAAATTTTTGGTTGGGAGGGGTAATGGACTTATTACCTTGATCATTAACACCACCAATTTTAACATGATTATAATTTATGAGGTCTTGCACAATATATTTAAGACTCTTATAATGTTCTATATCATGTCCATTTTGTCAGTGATAATGGAAAAATGAATTTTGTCTATAGTTTGGAGGTAAAGGCTTAGTAGGATCAGGAGCTCTAACAAGACGTAAGGAAATTAAGTTCTTGTTTAAGATTTGTAACATGATGGAGTGGACGGTATCACGTAGAGGGGTGAATTGTCTATTCCTTTCTCCAAATGTATATGGATTTATTGTATTTATAGCAGCCACTTTGGTGTAAACATTTTCAGTTGGTTGAGGAGCATTGATTGTTAAAAATACCTTATTTAGTTTCTTGAATGGTTGGTAGTTGGTTTCAGGTGTGGATTCATATTTTTCAGGATGGTTAGAGGGAGTTTTCACTTCACGGAAACTAACCGAATTTTGGTAATCACGAAGGGAAATACACAATTGTGTGAAGGAGTGAAATTCCATCATCCAAATCTTATCTTGAAGCTATTTTTGATTTTTTTTAATGAACATTCATTGAAGATTAGGATTGAGAATCCTAATGATGATTTGTGAGTAAAGCAATTAATAATGAGCAATAAATTCAGTGACCTTTCATCATCCTTTTGCTTACATTTCATTAAATATGCTAAGGTCATCTTAGGACCCATGTGCACTTACAAATTATTAAGAAAGGCATCAAAAAGTTCATTGAATGAACATATTGAGTTATTCAGTAAGGAACAAAACCATTCCAATGTAGTGTCTTTCAAGGATATAGGGAAGAGTTTAGCCAAGAGTTAATCCTCAAAATTGAAGTCACTACATAAGGTTGTATATATAGAAACATGGATAACATGATCTCCTTTCCCACCATATTTATGAAATCTAGGAGCCTCTATACCTTTTGGAGTTTGTGTTCTCAATATCTCCAAGGATAATGGGTCTCTTTTGAAATATTGTGAAGGTTGGCCATTTTGATTTTGGTTCAATTTAGCAGGTTTTTGTTGGATGGATGAAACACTTCGCAAGATTTGGTTAAGGATGGGATTATTATTTGTGTTGTGAGATGGAGGTGAATAGGATGGAGGTGTATATATGTTTGGAGGACAAGTGAATTGTATGTTTGTGAGGGGGGATGGATTATGAGATATTAGAATTGAATGCACAAAGCTAAAGGGATTCCTAATGGAAATACCTAAGGTAGTATTCACATTGATAGTAGGTTGTATGGCTATAGTAATAGTTGGATTAGTGTATGTCAGAATAGAGGTCACAGTTGAAGAAGGAGGAATTAGATTTCCACCTTTACTCTGGGTATACCCAAAATATTGAGCACAAGTCATTGTAGGGAAATGTTTATATAAATGATGTGGGATATGCTATGTATAACTTCCATTCCTTATTTATTATCAATCATTCTCCTCATGTTATTTATCGTAGGAGTTGTAGTACCAACAATGTGTTCAAAACTCAAATTTTTTTACAACTTGTCAAATTCTTCATCCATTTTTCTAAGGTTCTCTTGAGGAACATTAGAAAACATTGATTCAACATCAGTAACATTGTTTGTTGGTAAGGAAGTCATAGGAAATGAAGTGTCAAGGGTATGGTCCATAGTGGGTTGACTAGTGTCAACTCTATGAGTGAAAGAGTTAGAAAAACCAAGATGCATAGTGAGTGATGTATCACAAGATGACATGAGTCTTGAACTACATCTCACAATAGTATTAGCAATAGGACACTAGGTTTTGAAGCTTATACAAGTTTCACCAAACCTAAGGTGCACCCAAAATGGAGAGTAGGCACTAGATAAATGCATCAAAAACTCAAATATAAGAAATGTAATGCAAAGAGATAGCAATTTATAAATTTTAAGAAAGATAGTTTTTTTATTATACTATGCAAAAACCTAAAAATGATGTCTTTTAATTCCAATTTTGATATTGAAATGCACTTTAATTTGACCAATTAACCTTAATTTGAATGATTGTAGAAAATAAAAATTATGGAAATTTAAACAAGAACCTAAATACAAAAATAGAAAATGTAGACAAAGGGTTTTTAATTCCTAGAAATTCAGAAATAAGCCCAATTAGGGACTCTTTTTCCCATGGGCGAATGGGTCTTGCTTTAAGGTTTTGAAAAATCAAATTATGGATTTATCAGTTGATATTTATGCTGTCAGATTTTGGTTGCAAATAAGTAGTTACAGTTTTTTATTTATGGAAAATCGGATCTAAATGCAAGTGTAAAATTATGTTAAATGACAAGAAAAAGGACCTAAGTTTAGATGCAATTTTGATTCATTTGTTTGATTTAAGTGATTTTTCATGCAATGATATGTAAAAACTATACAAAATGAATGATATTTTTGAAATGTCCATATTCTAAAGAATACAAAAATGTGAACCTAAAACCCTAAATGAGATGCAGATTAATGCAAGTGAAGAACCCTAAATCAAATGCAAATCAATGCAATGCAATGAAATATAATGAAAATCCTAGATCTAGGGTTTGAATGGAATCCAGATTTTAGAATTTTGTAGTACAAATTCAGGTTCACCACAACGAAACAACATGAATTAGGTTATGAGAGGGGGGTTCCCCAAAATGATATAGATGGACAAGTATTTTCCTTTATTTCATTAGGAAATGAGATCCACACAAATAATTGACTTACAACCCTTAGGGCAGTCAACTCAATGAGGGAATCTATTGATTTTCTTATGATTGAGGATAAGGTTTCAACTAGAATGATAGTCTGAAAGATGGAAAAAATATCATAAGGAAGTATCATTTTTATATCAATGATGATCAAACAACTCTACAGAGCTCATGTAATATTTTTTCAGGAATTCTACAGTTATTTGGCTAGAAGGGGCATATCATTTAGTTAGAATATCATATGGTCTAATAACTATACATCACAATTTAAGAACTCACAAATTTTCTATTGGTTGAGAAAGATGCATAATATTATAGGTGTTCAACATATGTGGAAATATTTTGAGATTGGGCATGGAAAGGGGAAGCATGATGGTATAGGAAAATGTATCAAAAGAGTCATATCATGAGAAGAGTTAAAGTATAAATACAATGTAAAGTTGACATATGAAATATCAATCGTTGAGTGGTGTAATTATTTGATGGGTCTAGATAATGAAGTTAAGTATTCATTTCATATATTTTTTTGTTTGATAGATGATACTAACACTGCACAATATGAGGATTGTTTTACACTAATAGGATCAAGTGAGGTACAATATTTTAGAAGCATAAATTCAGGTTCATGGGGTATCCATACATGGAATATGGCATGCTTTTGTTCTTCATGTACAATTAAATCCTAGAATGAGTGCGAGTCAAAGAAGTGGGTTGAAAAATGGTGGTTAAGTTTTCTTAGCCCACTTGACATGTACCAGCTCTTGACAACACTAAAATTGACATAGATGGAATCATTGGTTGAATTTGACCACATATTAGATCTAGTTATACCAGGTCATTATTGTTCTCACCCCTTTATTGTTTGTCCTTGATGACAAAGATAAAAATTGTGCTATGGCATTTACAGTATAGGTTCAAGTTGATGATATCTTGGTTTGGTTGACATATCCTCATATAATTGCATTAAATTATTGATCCACATTATTGAATTATTGTTGTCTATTATGCTTCAGTTATTACAAGGTTGGATTGGTATTCAGTTTGGTTCATTTACAAGATCTTCATGCTTGTTCCCATTTAGGATGATCATGTTTCTGGTTATGCATGATATTCATTTGCTGATGGTTATGACTATATCGGACTAATAGTGTTGATAAGGCATGGTACAGGTTATTCACATAGTGTTCATTGTGACAGGGCATGTTTTTGTTTCAGGGCATGCATTAGATTCAGATATGTGTCTTAGCTATCATGACAGATATAGGTTATTTAGGTTGATAATGTTGTTGCTAATTTAGTTTCAGGTTCACATATACTCAATAGACTCTAAAACCATCTTGAACTCACATTATCTAGGAGCATTGAATACAATATTAGGTTCATGCAACATTATTTTTTAGATGGTATTATTGATATATTTGGCATATGAATTTTGTCTAATGCTTCGAGCATTAAGGTATTATCACCATGACCTATATTAATAAAAGTCTTTTTTCAAGGATCATTTTTCTTAAAAGTATAGAGGGGTTGGCATTTAAATTGAAGTAAACCTTACCGGGTTTCCTTATGCATTTATTAGAGGTGATACATCTCCTATCGGTCTCTTGATATTTTAACTTTTGTAAAGTCTATTGAATCTATTTCTTGGTAGATTATCATGTGCATGCGACAACCATCATTTTGTCATCTACCTTGTCGTCATTTTTGAAAAAATTGGACATGGTATAAATTTTATTAAATTAAAATATCTTTTAACCATTTATGTGAAATATTTGGAAGTGATTATTGACAATGAACTCATTAAATTTTATTAAGTTGCTTTTTTGATACTGCGGACTCCAATGAATCATTATCTTTTGAAAATTCATTGAATGACTTGAGATGAAAGGGAGTTAGGGAATTTTTTTTTGGTTTCTCATTTTTAGGGTTCAGAACCGTAATTGCCACCATGGATTCAATGTAACGGTTGTTCCTCATTGGTTTAGCTGGCTGAAACGACATTGACAGGTAGAAATCTCAATGTTTAAACAATGAAGGGTATGGCTGCTAAGTTTGATGCTTTTCTTTGGCCGGAAGCTCGAATCTAGGAGATTCATAGTTTTTTCCTTCATCTAGGTTGGTAAAATGGTCCATTATAGGTTCTCATGTATTCCTTTTATATTCATGCTTCCTCAGATATCTCCTTCATCATTTGTTTTTTTTTTTACAAAAGAGAGTTACTAGTTTTTCTTGAATCTGTAAAAAGATAAATGGTTACTTAATTATCTCTATAAAAAAAAAGGCATGATTTAAGTTTGGTTATACTGTTCCCATCATGAGTATTCTGAAATTATTGTTTATTTTGGTATTTAGTGAAGATATGAGTTCATTTATATCTCTTGACCGGTATTTGCAGTGATTGTTGTTTTTTTGTTTTCTATTAAAATGGTAAAATGTGTGAAGGGAAAATATTCTCTGGTGAATTTTTTGTTTCCATCTATCACTAATCATTATGGGTTCTTTGGAAAACAAATCCTTAAGGGTATTATTGTTCTATCATTCTACTTTGAAAAATAAAGTGATATTATTGGTGCATACATTATTGTGTTTTTGTATTCTTGGAACAAATGATATTATTGGTGCAAATTTTGTTGTATTCAAAGATCTGAGAGAAAAACAGTCATGAAATTTTATCTTATCTAAAAAACTTCAGTGAAGGATCTAAACATAATTTGTGTATTTCCTAAAATATATAAAAACAACGATTAATCACTGTGGGTCTATTGAGAAATTTTAAAAAGAGTTAAAATGAAAAAGCTTTGTAATGAAACCTTGAAAATATGATGTAAAAAATAAAAATCTAATGTCTCTATTATTTTGTTGATTCAAGTTGAATCTTCAAGATATTAAACAAATTATAAAGAGAGGAATATGTGAGCTAAAATGAAACAAATAAATCCTCTGATATATTATTACTATTTTGATTTTGTAGAAGGGGTTGGTTCTCCTTGGAATGGGTGTTCCTAAATGTATAAGGGGTTGGTGTTCCTAGATTGGGTTCTCTAAAGTTTTCCAGTAAGGCATTATAAGTAGTGGTTTTTGAATTTGAGCGAGTGAGGCAGTTTAGGAGTGGTTTTTCTACTCTAGGAGGGTTTTCCACTCAAAAAATTGTGTCTTATGGTCTCATTTCTTTGATGTGATAATTCTTCAATATTGTGATGATTTTTTGAGTGATTGTTCTTATCAGTATCAACATTGTTGAATGTTAGTTTCTTCATCTCTGCAAATGGTTATATCAAAATTTCATGCACAAGTGTTCTATCATTGTTGAAAATTTTGATTCAATAGAAACTATAAAAGTATTCATTTGATTCATAGCTCAAGAAATGTTATAATGTGCTAATTTTTTTTTGTCTCAATACCTATTTTGTGTCATTTTGTTACACTGTTGTTGTAGTTTCTTATAAAGCTGCATTTAAATCAGTTGGTTAAGAAGTGATTCAATAATGTTGGTCTTCATTTACACAGTCTCTTGAGTTGTACCTGTACTGTCATCATGCATTGATTGTTAAACAATGTTAGTCACAATTGTTTTGGTTAATGCAAGATATATCACTCAAATCATATTGGAATAAGTTTTCTAATGGACTGATTTAATGTTGTCATATCTTCATTTACCCATTTTCATGAATTCTCTCAAAGTGATTAGTCTACTCTATTGTCAATAGAAAGGATATCATAATTAAAATTCTTGGCCGAAGTTTAAGAAAGGTTTAGACACTAATTCACCCCCCCTCTTAGTGTCTGTCCATACTCCAATAGTCATATATTTTTTTAAATTCCTAATGTTAGACTCAAAATTTATAGTGTTTTTGTAATGTTGACTAATTTAATCTAATTTGTTGCACTTATTAATGTAGGGTGCATGTTTATGTAGTTATTAAAAATGAAGACAATGAAGAAGGAACAAATTACTACTTGTGTCATGTATTGAGGGAAGAAATAAATTAGAGGCCTCATTTATAGATGGAGAAAACATCGAATACCCTATAGGCTTGGTGGTTGTTACTATAACATGGCTTCAAAGGTACCCACATAATAGTGTTATTGTTTGGTTGTTTCAGGACTTTAACACACATGAGAAGATTCTTCACTACTCAAACCTTGTCATGGCATCCAATGTTCATTTGGTACAATTATCGGGGTAGAAATTTAAACAAAACCTTGTGTAAGGTGTGTGAGTCTGACCATGAGGAAATATTTGACACAATAAAGACTAGAGCAAACCCGAATGGTTTTTTGGATTAATTTGTAAGTATTCACATTGAATTTGTAAAGTCATGTTCTTGATATTAATTTATTGTAGCTGATAGTTATACCTTTCATTTCTATATTTCAAATTTACTTATTTTTTGGTTCCAAATTTCATATGGCATAGGAAGAACATACTACCCCTCATATACTTACATTTTTTAAATTTTTTTTCTACTACATCTTTACATATATATAGTGAATATTGGGAAGATTAGATGCATATTTATGGTTTCACCATTTGACCATGTTGAGACCTAAATTTCAAAAACTTGACCTTTGTATTGGGCATGTGTAGGATCATCATGGAAAAAACGGGTCCTTAAGTGGCAATAAAATATAAAAAAATTAGAGTTAGGCAACTTGACATAAAAAGTTAAATAAGTTAACTATATTATTTCAAAAATATGTAAGAATAGAATCTATTCCAAATTGAATGCAATTTCTATAATAATAGGTTTATTTTTATTTTTTTAAAATCTATTTGGTGCAAATTTGAAATTTCAATGCAGTAGTACTTAAATTTCAGGGGAAAAATAAGATGTAGGTGTCTGTCTGACCACCCTAACCACAATAAAATGATAATATTTTTTAATAAGATTTTAGATATAAGTAGAAGAATCATGCCCTGATGTGATGCATACTGTTTTGTAATTTGTTTCCATGTAAATAATTAATTATGATTTTTTATTACAGCTTTTAAAAAATATTAAAAACTTGTACATCTAACCACCTTAACTTGGTCAAAACTTCATCAAATTCATTTTTATTTTTTTAATCCTATAGTATGTGAAGCATAGAATGTGACACATATTTCAGATTCAAAAAATGTGATACCCTTTGAAATCTATAGATGTTTTTCAATCATCCTATCAATCAAGACTTTAGTGGTAATTCAAATAGAAAATGAATAATACCAATCTATTAAATTCAAAGTAAAGCATAATTTATATTGGTGGAAAGCTAAGAATCTCCTTTAAAAACCCTTTTTGTTTCATCAATTTTGGGTAAAAGAAATGTTGTGAACCACATGGGACATCATATCAGTTACATATCACCACTTTTTGGCCCATCATGATCCTACACATACCCTATCCCTAGATTAGAATTTGGAGACCCTTCCTCAATCATCATTTCTTCTGAAACATCAACCATTTCCGTCATATCCATCCAAAAAATATCATCTTTCCCTCATCTTAGAATTTTCATCCATTATCATAAGTTAGTTATCACAACCAACATCAAATCCTTGTTATCAAAATTTCCATCAAATCCTTGCTTAGGTGATTATCCAAGCCTAAGTAAGCAAATTCAAGCCTTTTCGAAGTTATTATCCAAGACTAGGTAAGATAAATCATCCTCTATCCAGTCCTTAGTCAAGTGATTATCCAAGCTTGAGTGAGAAACTCTGAGCCTTTCCTAGATAATTATAAAAGTCTAGTCTATAAGAAAGTCCCATTATCATCAATCAATGATCTATTTTAGCTTGAGACAATATTGGTCTTGTATCTCCCTTTTCATCATTATCCCCTTTTCCATCCATTTTATCATTATCCCTTTTCCATTCATTCTATAATTATCCCCTTTACATCCATTATCTCAAATCCAAGGTCTACCCAACCATCCTTAATCATCCTCATTCCATTTCATTATTCATAGGTCTCTCTCTTGTATTCCTATCACAATGTCCCAAGCATGAAAGAGAATTATGGCCTCCCAAGATTCCCAACCATTATATCATTATGCTATTAAACATTATGTCCCTTCTCCTCCTATCTCAACATATATCCCATTTAACCCATCATACCAGCTCCAAATTTCTAGTCCCATCTCATATACCCATCAACACCTCCAATATTCTAATCCCATTTCTCCTTCTTATCAATACCAACACATATCATCCTTAAAATCTCCCATATCCAATTATCAAGAAATAACCACCCCTCAAATTCACAAGTACTTTGGCCATATATGTGCAACAAATATAGGATACCCTTAAGGGACTTCAACTAGGACACCACTATCTTTTGATGTGTTTCACTATCAAGTCAAAATGCATATTATTTGATAAATAACATTCACTAACTTTTGTTGTGTTCCACTATCAAGGATAAATACATATTTATGTGATAAAAATTACATTCACTATCTTTTGTCTTGTTGAATTATTAAGTAAAAATGACATAGTGTGGTTCTCATAGTGGTTTATAAGTGTTGTCAAGATCCATTTAGGTATAGTGATGAGTCTCTATATGAGTATTTGTATTGTGAAAGGGGTACTTTATCTAACTAGTTCATTCTTAGCTAGTTCTCCACTAAAGTCCTCTTCACACTAGCTTAAGTACTTTACATAGGGATAAGGTGGTTGAAGGTGGTTGATCTTTAATGACATGAGTTGTCACACCTCATAGGATGCCAATACTTGTCATAATATGGTTGCATCTATCTCTCCCCTTGGCCTATATATTAAAGGAATTTCCTTTGTAATTCTCCATTCTCAAGCAGAATATAACTTTGCATTATTGAGAGGAATAGATTTTATTCCTCCTCATATTTTTTTCTTTTCTTTTCTTTAGTCATTATATTCCTCGTTATGCTAGTTAGCAAATCTCACATGGTATTAGAGCCAAATTTGAGTTGTCGGTCAGGATTCATTTAAAAAAATTGAGAGTGTTAAGATTTTTTTTTTTAAAAATTGAGTATGCTCTTATCTTGCATCCTCAAATGATCTGGAGAATCCGAAATGTGTGAAATAAATATATATATCAATTTCTGGGGGGATTCATATTTTGACTTGCTAGTTGCATGTTTTCTTTTTGGGAGCTTCAATCTAACAATCAGCTTGCATTTTATTTATTCTAATCAATCTTGTAGGTTACAACATGCCTTTGTTTGTCTTAGGCAGCTGATTCAGTCTATGTATGCCATTTTTTGGTTGCTCGGGTAATTTTTTGGTGCTAAAGCTGTCTATTTTACACTACATCCACATATTTTGTGCAATTTAAAGAAAATATGCCATCTGGGTTTTGTTCATAGTAGAAAAAATCATTTGGATCATTGCTATTTTTTAGATGCAGGTTATATATATTTTGTAAAATTGACGTTAGAAAGCTACAAAAAACCCCCTCTCCATTGGAATTTTGGAAATTGCAGTTCAACTTCCAAAGGTTGTAACTCGGGCTCTAGACCTATGATTTGTGATCTTTTTTTTTTTTTTTGGCTAATTTTTTGTGCTCTACATTCTGGTGCAAAAGTTTTTGGATTTTAGTGCACGATTTTTTCAAAAACCTTTGATTCTCACACGTGATTCTATGTAGTTCTCATTTTTGGGACTTTCAAAAGTGCATAAATTTTGCATACTACCTCGGATCGAGGTGATTCATTTTTTGAAAGTGCATGTTTTTTCATGTACTTCACAATGGTACTAATAATTTCATTTGGGTTTGTACCAAAATTGTAATTTTAGTATATGTTTATTTTGTGAGGAGTTTTTAAAAGCGTTAAAGTCAAGTCCACTTAGCATTCTCTTGCTAGTGTCCATTGTAACTACACTACTTATAAAGTGCCACATTATTTTGCTTGGGGGAGCTTCTTCATTGAGTAATTCAGGGGGGTCTCTTGGTGTGATTGTACTTGTGCATCTCTTTCTGCTCATCCTCTCTTCCTTTCACAATGGCCAATTTTAAGCTTCCATTGTTAACTCCATACAACTACAATACATGGAAATAAAATGAATGGAACTTCTTAATTCAACAAGGGTAGACACCCTATGTTGAACAAAGGATAACTAAACCCTCACATGCTAAGGAAAAAATACTTTGGATGCTTGAACAAAAAAAATCTCTAGGTTGTCTTAGGAGTTTAGTTTCTCTTGATATAATGTTTCAACTTGATGGAAAATGTAATTCACATGATGCATGGGAACAACTAAAAACCTCTCTAAGAGACAACTGGTGAAGTTAGGGGATATCAAATTGATAATCAACTAATGGTGCTAGATTCTAAGTCTTTTGACAACATCCAGGACTTTGTAACAAAATTAAATTATTTGAGAGCACAAGGTAAAGCTTGTGGCATAGAGAAAAATGACATTCAACTTGTCTTGAGTACTCTTAAAAAAATTGGACTTGAATATTCTTCTTTTGTTTCTCTTTTTCATACTCATAGATTGGCCATGGGATCTACATATACAATGTCTTCATTTTATTCATTTTCTAAATTGTTAATTTAAGAACAAGGCAAGCTTCTTTCCATGGGGCTCTTAAAGAAATCTCAATCTCAAGCTCTATTGTCTAGTCAGTCAAAGGAATTGAAAGAGTCACAAAAACCTAACAAGAAACATAAGAAGTCATAGAAAGATCAAGCACAGTCTTCATCTACCTCAATAGTAGATTCCACTTCCTCTTCTCAAAGGGGAACAATCAAAATAAGGAAAGACCAACTTGTTGCTACTACAAGAAAGTTGGTCATGAGGAACACTCTTGTCATAAGAAGCAAATCGATGAGCTAAAGAATCTTCTAAAACAAGAACATTAATCTACTTTCTTCACAACAACCCTCTATTCCTTCAAAATTAGGCAAAGGGAAAGAAACTGCACTAGTTGCTACTACATATTCTTCTCAGCAGTGGATTCTTGCCTCAGGTGCCTCACATCACATGGGTTCTATCAAAGAACAATTTTCTTTGTTGAAGCCTTGTTCGGTGCCCCACATTCTCATTAGGGATGACTCTCTTGTTGAAGTCATCGAGAAAAGTTTTGTTGATGTCAAAACTAGTACATTTAAGGATGTCCTTTGTGTACCTAATCTATTAGCTAAAATTCTCTCTATCTATCAGATTGCCCAGAATGGTAGAAAATTTGAGTTCACTTTTGATTCTATCACCATCAAGAGTCTTGAAGATAATGCACTCCTTGCAGTTAGTAAGGCTAGTCATGAGTCTCGACTATATGCTTTCTCTCATTTTGTACCTAATTCACATTCAACTAACTTGCTCACTCATTTAGATTGTATGAGCAAGTTATGGCACGAGCGGTTTGGCCATCTCAAATTTTGCTATCTCCAACAAATCAACAAGAAGGATATTGTCACAGGTCTTCCTAAGATTAGTTTCTCAGATGGAGGTTTTTCTGGTTGTGCGTTAGGAAAAAATCCCGAGGACAAGTTTGACAAAGGGAAGGCTTGGTGGGCTTCAAAAATCCTTTACTTGGTTCACAGTGATGTGGTGGGTCCATTCCCATCCATGTCTTTTTCTCAAGGCTCACTACTTAATCAAATTCATTGATGAATATTCTAGATACACATGGGTTTACTTTATTTGATAGAAGGGAGAACCCTTTGATAGATTTTAGGAGTTCAAGGCTCACACCAAGAAATAGTCTAGGAAGGTTGTCAAGATTCTTTGCACTAACAATGAGAGAGAATATGTGAACCACCACTTTGAAAAAAATTTCACTCTTGAAGGGACATATATTCAACATACTGTAGCATATACACCTCATAAAAATGGTGTGGCTGAGAGGAAAAATAGGTCCCTGAAAGAAATGGTCGATTGCATGATCCACACATGCTCTCTTGCACCTGAATATTGGGTAGAAGCTATCAAATGTGTTGCTCACATCCAGAATAGAATTCAAGATAAAGAGTTAAAGGGAATGAATCCTTTTGAAGCCTGATGTGGTAGGAAACTTATTATGTGACACTTCAGAGTTTTTGGCTCTCCTGCATGGGCTCACATTCCTTTAGAGAAGCGTAAGGCCTTGGAACCTCAAATTTGGCCTTGTATCTTTGTTGGTTTTCCTGATGGTGTCAAAGGATATTAGCTCTTGGATCCTGAAACACATGAGATATTCATTGAGTGAAGTGTGCAGTTCGAGGAAAGCTCTCCTAGCTCATCCTCTCTTCTTTCTTCCTCTACTGCGGATTTAGATAGTGACTCAAATGATTTTCCTTCAACCGCCTCTACTCACAAAGCTCACCATGAGGTTTCCTCCTCCTCTTCACAAAGTTCAGAGTCTGAGAATGGGGACTCTCCTCCTCCAGGTCCTCACATTCCTTGTTGGGCTCTTCAGACACTTGAGTCAGTGGGTACTCTTTTTTGGAATCCTTCAAACACTCAAAGAACTCGGTCACAACATCAAGACATTCCACATTCCTACACTGCCACAACTTTAGATGGAAAGTCATTTCGTGAAGGATCTAGTATTGCTGAGTGGGATTTCACAATGGAGGAAGAGTACAACTCTTTAATGTGGAATAAAACATGGGATATGGTTCTAGTTCCTAAGGGAAAAAAATTGGTTCAGTGTAAGTGGATCTATCGAACCAAATTTGTAGTGGATGGCTTAGTTAACAAGTATAAAGCATGAATTGTGTCCAAATATTTCTCTCAAGTACCAGGTATTGACTACACTGAGACCTTTTCTCCTATTTCCAAAATGAACTCCATTCGCTTTCTACTTTCTATTTCTACGGCTCATGGTTGGGTTGTACATAAAATGGATGTGAAGATTGTATTTCTTCACAAATATCTACCTGAATAAATTTACATGGAGCAACCATAAGGATTCATTCATGATTCTTCACTGATTTGTAAACTAAGGAAGTATCTTTATGGCCTCAAATAGGCTCAACAAAGCTTGGTATGCCAAAATGGACTCCTTTCTTCTCTCCATTGGGTTGTCTAGATGTCACTTAGATCCGAATGTATATATCTTGTAGCAGGAGGATGCTCTTCTCTTCTTAGATCTCTATGTTGATGACTTGATTGTCACTGGGAGTACTTCCTCCATCATCTCGACTGTCAAGACTACTTTGCATGAAAAAATTTCCATGAATGACTTGGTTCTCTTACACTAATTTCTTGGGATCGAGATCACACAGACCTCTTCTAGGGTCTCACTTACACAACCCGAGTATTCTCTTGATCTTTTGTCACATTTTTATAAGGTTGATTGTAAGCCTACACCAACCCCCTTTCTATTTGGAGCTAAAATTGAGGCTAAATTTTCCAAACCAATAGTTGATGCTACCATGTATCGAAAACTTGTTGGTAGCCTCATCTACTTGACTCATACTCGACCCAACATTTCCTTTGCAGTTGGAATTGTTTCACGGTTCATGACAGAACCACATGAGCTTCATTTGAAATCTCCGAAATGCATCTTGCACTAGATTCAGGGATCTCATTGGTATGGGATTCACTATGCAATAGGCACAAGTTCATACTTACATGCATACAAAAATCTTGATTGGGCTGGTGATATTGATGACTACAAGTCCACATATGGCTACAATTTTCACTATGGTTCTAACCCCATTTTTTGGTAGAGCAAGAAGAAAAATGCCATTGATCTATCTTCAACTGAGGCTGAGTATTAGAGGGTTTTTAATGCTACCACTGAGGCTATTTGGCTTCAAAATATCCTCACTGAACTTTGCATCACATTTGAAAAGCCATCAATCATCTATTGTGACAACCAGAGCACCATCCATATCTCGCATAACTCGTTCCATCATCAACAAACCAAACACATCAAGATCCATATTCATTTTCTTCAAGAGCTGATTCATGAGTAGGTCATTGATTTGTGATATTGTCCTACAATAGATCAAGTTGCAAACATATTCACCAAACCCTTCATTGAGAACAAGTATGTTCATCTTTGATCTCTCTTGGGGGTGCATCTCATCTCTTATTGGGGGGGGTCACTTAGAACTTTTTCATTCACCCTCTCATAGGTAGGAGTGTTTTCCCACAAGGTTTTATCCTTCTTTATCATTGAGAGGTCATTATGTACATGGTTACATTATCAGGCCTAGTAGCTAGGAACCATATTTTCATCTTTGTATTTCATACTTCTCCCTAAGTTGCACTTAAGGGGGGGTGTTAGTGCGAAAGGGGTACTTTATCTAACTAATTCATTCTTAGCTAGTTTTCCACTAAAGTCCTCTTCACACTACCTTAAGTACTTTACATAGGAATAAGGTGGTTGAAGGTGATTGAGCTTTAATGACTTAAGTTATCACACCTCATAGTATGCTAACACTTGTTAAAATATGGTTGCATCTATCTCTCCCCTTGGCCTATATATTCAAGGATTTTCCTTTGTAATTCTCAATTCTCAAGCTGAATATAGCTTTGCATTCTTGAGAGGAGTATAGTTTATTCCTCCTCATATTTCCAGTTTTGATTTTCTTCAATCAATAGATTCTTGGTTATGCTAGTTAGCAAATCTCACAAGCATAGGTGGGGTTTTGTAGTCTCAACATAAAAGTGTTACTGGTCAAAAAATAGTATTGGGTTAGAATAGTGTTCTTTAGCATTTTTTAGGTTTTAGCTTGAAATGTATATGCATCATCCACATTCCAAAACTAGAGGAAACATGTACTAGAATATATGAAATAAAAATAGAATCAACTAGAAAGAATTGAAAATAATTAGGTCAAATTGAATGAGATACATAATGTATTGACTAAAGAGAATCTTCCTTCTCTTGAGAATATGATGAAGGTGGGTGTGTAGTATGTGCAATGGGAAAATGACAATGCATAATTGGAGCAACAAGTATTAGAATACATGAAATGAGAACAAGAATATTCTTTGAAAACACTTGAAAAGAAGTAGATCAAAGTGGAATGTGAAAATGAACTCAAGAGGTTTTGTATTTCATAAGAATTTGTGCAAGAAAATAAAGTGAGAGATGATGCTATAGGTGGATTTGAACAAATGAATTCAAAGATTCTTGAACTTAAGACTTCCATGGAGAAAATACAACTGGAAATAGATGAATTCAAATATTCTTCAAATTGAAGAAAAAAAATTGAAGACTAAAATTAACCACTTAGAAAAGGAATAAAGAGATAAGAAAAAGATTTAATCACCAAAAAAAAGGAGGTTAATGTTGTTGAGAGAGAGTTGTAATCTAAAAGACTAGAAGTTGAGAAAATAAAGACAACCATGGAAGGTGTTCCTTATGAAGGAGTGTGAATGGAGAGATTAAAAAAGAGACTTTGCAAGAATATGAAGGAATTCCAAGGTTGAAGGTTGATATTTGTACCTATGGGCTCAATTAGAAAATGTTCAATTTGGCAATAATAATGTTGTAAAGCATATTCAAAGATCAAAATTTGAGTAAGGCACCAATGTAGATGCTTCTTTGTTCATCGTGAAAACAAATCGATAGTTATAACACATCTAAATAGGTAGGTTTATGCTAGGAAAGGTCTTGTTTCACACCCAAACATGTCAAAATAGTCTGAGCTACAATGAACCGACAATATCTCTTAAGAGACCAAAGTGCAAAAAGGAAGCAAACATTTACAAGGTGTTTCTCAGAAAATGTGGCATTTAGAAACATCATTTTTGAAGATATGGGATCATGTAGGAAACCTCTACAATAACCTCTCTTGGTTTTCGATATCTTTGATTCGTTTCCCCGTGGTGTGTAGTTTTCAGTTGATAGAAAAACTATCAAATGCATGTAGTATAAAGTTACAACGTGGTGTAATTTGTGTTTTGTTCGTCATGTAACCAAACCGATAGTTGCAATGCATTTGGATGGGTAGGTATATGCTAGGAAAAGTCTTATTTTGCACCCAAACATGTTGGAACAGTCTAAGCTGCATTACACTGATGATATCTCTAAAGAGCCAAATTGCACAAAGGAAACAAACTTTGATGAGGTGTTTCTTGAAAATCGTGGCACTTAATTTTATTTGTTTTGAAGATACAAGATCATGTAGGGCCCCTCTACAAAAAATATCTTATTTTTTGATATCTCTGAGTCATTTTCCCATGGTGTGTAATTTTCTATTGATGGAAAAAGTGTCAAATGTATGTAGTGTAAAGCTACAAGGTGGTGTAATTTTCTTTTTGTTCTTCATGAAACCAAACCGAAAGTTCCAATGCATTCATATGGGTATTTTTACGCTATTAAAGGTCCAATTTCACACCCAAACATGTTGGAACAGTTTGAGCTACATTGTGTTGGTGATATCTCTTAAGAGATCAAAGTGCAAAAAGGCAACAAAATTTGATAAGGTATTACTTGAAAACCGTGCCACTTAGAAACATTATGTCTTAAGGAATGAGATCACATAGGGCCCCTCTAAAATAACCTCACTCAACTTTTGATATCTCTAACTCTTTTTCCTGTGGTGTGCAGTTTTTAGTTGATGGAAAAGAGTGCCAAATGCATGCAGTGTAAAGTTGCAAGGTGGTGTAATTTTTTTTCTATTTTTCATGCGACCGAACCAAAAGTTCCAATACATTTGAATGGGTAGATTTATTCTATCAAGGTAATTTTTTATACCCAAACATGCTAGAACAATCTAAGCTACATTGCACTAGTGATATCTCTTAAGAGACCAAAGTGAAAAAAGGTAGAAAAAAATTATGAGATATTTCTCAAAATATTTGGCACTTAAAAAAATTCTTTATAAAGGTACAAGATCAAATAGGGACCCTCTATAATAAGCTCTCTCAATTTTTGATATCTCTGAGTCGTTTTCCCATGGTGTGTAGTTTTCTGTTGATGGAAAAAGTGTCGAATGCATGTAGTGTAAAGTTACAAGGTGGTGTAATTTTCATTTTGTTCATTGTGCAATAAAACCGACAGTTCTAATGCATCCTGATGGGTAGGCTTATGCTAGGAAATATCTTATTTTGTACAAAAAATTGTTGTAACAGTTCAAGCTACATTACATCGACGACATCTCTTAAAAGACCAAAGAGCAAAAAGATAACAAACTTTGACAAGATGTTACTTAGAAACCGGGGAATTTAGAAAAAAATTGTCCAAAGGTTTGGGATTATGTAGGGGCCCTCTAAAATAAACTCTCTTGGTTTTCAATATCTCCAAGCCATTTTATCATGGTGTCAAGTTTTCAATTGATGGAAAAAGTGTCAAATGCATGCAATGTAAAGTTGCAAGGTGTTGTAACTTTCATTATGTTTGTCATGTGACCAATATGGTAGTTCCAAAACATTTGAATGGGTAGGTTTAAATTAGCAAGGTCCTATTTTGCATCCAAACATGCCAGAATAGTTTGAGCTACATTGTACGAGTGAAATATTTTAAAAAGGAAAAAAAATCTGACAAGGTGTTACTCAAAACTCACGTCCCTTATAAATATTTCATCTGAGGGTATGAGATCATGTAAGGCCCCTCTAGAATAACCTCTCTCATTTTTTGATATCTCTAAGTTTTTTCCCTTGGTGTTGAGTTTTCAACTGATGGAAAAAGTATCAAATGTATGCAGTGTAAAGTTGGAAGGTGATGTAATTTTTGTTTTTTCATTGTGAAACCAAAATGACATATTTTAAAGGGTAGGTTTATGCTAGGAAAGGTCTTTTTTTACACCCAAACATGTCGGAATAGTCTAAGCTACATTGTACAAGTTAAATATATTAAGAGACCAAAGTGTGTAAAGGTATCAAAATTTAACGAGTTGTTACTCAGAAACCATGTCACTTAAAAAAAAAAAAAAATAGCATATAGAATCGTAGGGTCCCTATACAATAAATTCTCTTGGTTTTTGATATCTCCAAGCCATTTTTGAGTGGTGAACGGTTTTTTTATGCTCCAAAAACCTTTAGATGTAGGTAGTGTAAAGTTGCAAGGTAGACCACTTTTTGTTTTGTTCTTCATGGGGAAAAATAATTAGAGCCAACACATCTAGTTTGACACATATATGCTAGGCATGGTCACCACACATCATTCTGAAAGGTTCATATTCTTTCCTATTCAAAGGGTACCAACTTCTCACCTTTGAAATGTCACAACCAAAATCATATAATCACTATTCATGAGAACCTAAATTAATTTATTTTCAATATTGACTAAGGTTATATTATTAATTGAATTCTTCAAGGATCTTATAGATTTCTTTCTCAAATTAAATTCTCTCATTTTTATGTTAGTGATTATCAACCTAAAAATCATTTTGATAAACAATGCTTATAATAAACATGGATTAATCTTGCTGAAGATGCATTCAATCATGAAGCAAAAAAATAGATATACACAATACATGAAGTATGAGGCGTACACATGAATACTTGTAATATGTGAAGCATGAAGCATATGTGATAATACATGTAATCATGAAGCATACATGTGAAAACATGAAGTATACAAAGGAAGCATACACAAAATGGTAGATGTCTTCCAAGAATTTTATGAAGCATACATAGAATGGTAGATGTCTTCCAAGATTTATATGACAAAATTCTAGAGGTATGAGGTCCATGCAATAATGTCTTGCTCATTTTTAGTTGCATACTTGAAAGTTCATTATATAGTTACATGAATTTCCTTACCATGTTACAATGATCCTTGAGAGTATGGCCTTAGATGTTTAGTGGTAGAGAGACCTAGGTATTAGATTAATTTATGCATTATTATATTCATATGATTTATTTAATTTTCAATAATCTTAGAGGAGAATAATGTTCAAATTTAATATATTTAAAATTATATAAAGGAAGAGTACATGTAATACAATTGGACTTTAAATATTTGAAGTAAACCATCTACAAATATCCATTCAAGCATGGATTTATAATGTAAATATGGACATCATCAATAAAAAATATGTGTATTAGCCAAATAGCCATATAAGAATACATCAATATATGTTGAGATAAGTATAACATAAATACAAAATAGTCATATAGGCATACAATGTCAACTATATGCAATACAAAATATATTTCCACAAATTCCATATAGGCATACAACAAAGGAACCTAGTAAAGAGTCATTCCCCTCTAGGTGAAGAAAATAGATCACATGCAACCTTTGATCTTCAAGGGGATAGAGATGCATATGAGTGTGGTCTACTTCAAAAATTGAGGGCTAATCCTCCTATTTAGTTCATTGTGGAGCCTTAGTTGTTACAATAAAAAGTATATACATTAATATATAGAAATTACATTTATAAAAAGAAATATTTAACAAAATAATCACTTACTACCTCCAAATGATCTCTCTCCTTATTTTCCATAGTATCAAGCTCAAGATGTGGGATTCCAATGTCCTATAGAAACCATCCAGATAGAAATTAAACTACAAATCAATAATCATTTAATTTTTTAATAATAAACAACTATAACAACAAATATAATTTGAAATTTACTAATCTGCCTCATATCACCATGAAAGGCATTGAGCTATCAATTGTAGAAGACTCACCATGCTCCATTTCCATATGATCATCAAGAGGTGTCTTCACCTGCATCATCTGAAAATAAAACATTATTCAATTATGAAAACTAGAATAGTGATGTAGGTCATGGCTTATAATGTATGAGAGTCAACAAAATTTTGAGTACTTTGGTAGATATGTATGGAAAATTTGGTAGCATGGACAAGGCAGTGAATTGTTTTGAATTTTTTTTATTGTACTTTGATTGAATGCTTTGGTCTACATGTATGGAAAATGTCTTAGCATAGAAAAAACAATGAAATCTTTAGAAAAATGCCTCAAATAAATGTGGTCTATGATATTTCTTACTATTGTGCTTTGATATTTTTTTTCCAAGCATCTATAGTTTTTTCAAAAGCACCTATTTTAGGATTTTAGCCATAGTAGAAAGGAAGTGAAATTTTTGATCAAATTCTTTGGTATAAATGTATGGAAAATGTGGTAGCATAGACAAGGAAGTGAGTTGATTGAAAAAATGCCTCAAAGAATGTGGTCTCATGGTGATGGAGAGACATTTTTTTAAACAACTCATAGCCTTCTCTAGGATATTTCTTAATATTATAATTTGATAGAATTTTTCCAAGCATCCATAGTTTATTCGAAAGAACTTGTTATAGGCTTTTAGCTATAGCAACAAGGGAGTGAACTGTATGATAAAATGCTTTGGTGTACATATATGGAAAATGTGGTAACATAGACAAGGCAGTAAACTATTTGAAATAATGCCTCAAAGAAATGTGGTCTCATGATGATGTCCATCACCATGAGACCACATTTCTTTGAGGAATTTTTTCAAATAGTTCACTACCTTTTCTATCCTATTTATTGCTATTATGCTTTGATATATTTTTTCCAAGCATGGAGAGTTAGTTGTGGAGATTTTATATTTTTTCCCCTTGTAGGTTTTTTTTTGTCCTCGGCTCTAATTGTATGGGTCATGGGTTTTATTTTTGAGCATTGACTTGTTACTAATGGTGGTCGGTCACTCAAGTGGTGTTTTATCCCTTTTTGGTCTTGACTTTATCGACCCCTTTTACCCGTCCTTTCGATCTTTTGTGTCATGAAAATATTACATTTCCATAGTGTCGGGCTGATGAATTGTTTTAGATTAACCTCTAAATAATATTTTCGACCTCGACGGTCATTTCCCCATCCACGTACTCGGTACCCTTCTTTATAAATAAATTTTCCGCATGTGCAGATTGCCTAACCATCAGATGAAATGATTTTAATCTTAACCATTCCTCATAGAACTCACAAGGTTTTTGCTAACATCATAAATATGGTGTGAGGTGTGTGATATGTTGCCACATGTCACATTTGATGGTGGGGACCATTTTTTCTCACTGACCGATGATGGATGTTGATGTTCACAACTATATTTGTACCGACACATCATGGTTGTCCTTCATTGACCTCACGCAATTAAAACTTCAGTTTCAATAATGTTGCAAGGTGTGCGATTTGTTGATGCATGGACTTTGATGTTGTAATTTGGACGACCAAGGTGGGGCCCATTCCATGCTGATGTGGTGTCCGGTAGGTGAAGTTCTTGTTCATTTGATGACTGGAGAATCGATGTGGCATTTTCAAACTGTTTTGACTTAATCTAAGCCATTCTTTTGACCAACATTGATTTTGATCAAAAAATTGTATTTAAAATAAACTAGTGTTGTACTATAGCCATTTTATCTTGCACGAGTGAATAGTAATGGTTTATTTTGACTCTGCTCCCATAATTAAATGCCAAAAGTTCAGCGAATTGCTATTTTCGTGTTGTATCTCTACACCAAGGAAGAATTGCCTAGTATTGAGAGAACCAAGCCATTGTTGTGATTTTCCAATCTCATTTCCCTTGATGTTCTGTGAGTGAAACAATAATTAGCATGTACGCCATTTCTTGTAATTTCAAGAGATTTTATGGTTGTTTTTTGGACAATTAGTGATTGTTTCCCCTTATGTTCTTGAAGTTTGAATAGATTTTATTTTAGAGCTTTTCTAGATAATTGATGGGGATTCTAGAATCGTGAGCTATTTTTCTGTGTAAGGCTAAAGGGAGAAAATTTTAATTTCTTTCCATTTGAAAATAAGAAAACCCTAGTTTGAGTTATCTTTTTTCTAAATTAAATGGAACCCAAGGCCCGAAGTTCTGGTTCTGAAACCACTACCAGGTCTTTCTCCTAAGATGTTATTGATTTTTTGAATCCCTCTACTAACAAGAAGCATGAGGGAAAGGTTTTTTCTATGGGTCCCTACTCTTGGAAGGGCTAACAAATAAATAGTGTGCAATTCGAGATGTTGAGTTACCATATACAGTGTGGAAATTGTTCTCCAATTGGTTTGGGAACAGGAATTTGTTGGTCCCTTTGTGTAGCCCATGGAGGCTAGATTTGGATAAGTTGGTGGTGCCTGATTTCTACTTGGATGTATATCTTTTAAAGGATATTGCAGCGAGATATGACCTCGTAACCTGAGTTGTCTGAACTCATGATGGTGTGCAGATGAATAAGGTAACTAGAGAATAAGTCACAAATATTTTCAAGTTGCGCAAATGGAGTCAAGATATGGTTCCTATCAACCTTGAGGTTTTTAGAAAAAAGTATAGAAATACTAAGGGTTTTTTTAAAACATCCCTTTTAATACCTCATTTGGCTATCTCAGGAAGAGGAAAAAATCAGAAGAAGGTAGTGCTAGGCAAGAATGAGCCTGAACCTTTTCCTGTGGACTATTTCTCTAGTTATTTCAAGAAGATTTTTTGTGCTTTATGTCAAGTTCTTGGAGTCAGTTTAAGGACAACATTACCTACTATTATTATGTATATGACAGTAAATCTTCAGCACTTGGGTTTCAACATGGTGTATGATTTTTCCACTTACCTAGTGGAGAAAATGCACATGGGTCTGGTGGATTTAAAGGAGGGGAGAAATTGGATTGGACTTAGGTGGTTTTCCTTGTTAATCCACATATTTTTGTATAGGGATCAGGCTATGTTTGAAAAAGATATGGAATTGAAGAAGAGGGAAGGTAGTATTGAAATGCCTATCCAATATTGGACTAGGATTCTTGACATCATGATCACAAATTTGACTATGTACCTTTCCATAATGTCTTTGGATATAAATTAAGGAAGGATATGGTTCGTGACCCCCCATGGATTCCAAAGGAAATTCTATAATGCCCCGCCACACAACCCTAAAGGAATTTGTAATTAACGACTTAAGCGAACAATTTTATTTTTTTAAAGTACAATTAACATACACATTCACTTACTAATTAACAACAACCTCTAAGGCTACAAGGTTAGGATTACTTAAACCCACAAATACATATTACATATAGCCATAGCATTATATACTTTATGAAATAAACATCATACATCAGAAGGATACCACATAACATAATAAGATAAATATCCAAGATATAATTTCATAATAAATTTACTCCAATAGTTACATCACTCATTCCCAGAATGAGGCAATAGTACAAAAGTGTTACAATTACAACATTCCACCTCATAACATAAGAGGGATAAAATAACGTATACAATTTAATATATTACATTGTAAGAATAAAACACAAGAACCACAATTTTTCCATCTAGATGTCTCGCCACCAAGTACTAAAGATGGATGGGGACAAAATGGTGTATGGTGCATGTTCCACCCAACCAAGTGGTACTTGAAGGCCCACCCCCCATGCCAGGAGATAGTAACAAAGTAACATGGAAAAAGATCTACAACCACTAACCATAGGCAGACTCAACTAAGTCAACCAAACACAAGTACAACTCACACATCACTGATATAGGTCACATTGATTCCAGTCATAAAATAGATCAAGTATGTTTAGAGAACCATACACATAAAACAATTAACAAAAAATATCCTAGATAGAGTGTCATCGCATAGTTATTCATGAGACCTCCTCTGGAAATTCTTCATAGGCTCCAATAATCCTGGTGACCTCAACCAAACCCTAACCCTCATGCTCACTCATGCAGCATCAAATACCTCTCGTAAGGACAAGATAGATGGCCATGCCATTTCAAGACTTCTCACTCATCCCAAGTCTAAACAAGCCCTTGTGTCTATGAGTGAGGCTTAAACTATCTTGATTAGTGTGAAAGGCATCCTAATCATCTAAGTACATTAATTTAGTTATCACTTGATTAAATCACTTCTGAAGGTTACCCAGTTTACCTCTTTGGGCTCCGACACCTAACAAAAGCCACTCTTCTAATGGACAACATGCCATAAAAACCATACTCCAAGAAAAACACAAGTGCATACAACCTAGGCATCATAACCACTCCAACACAAGGAGGAAACAAATAATACAACTCACTCCAAACATCTTGGAGGAAACAAACACATCGTCCACTCCTTTCACAAGAGGCAGAAACATCCCCGTTCATGGAAACTAGGTAAAAACTGAAAAGGCTCCATGCACTACCCAAGGGAAAAACAACTGGTTGACATAATGATTCGACAACCATCTTAGATCCTCTAAGTTCTTTTGGAAGACTTACAATTTTGGGCTAACACTAAATCCCAAATCCCACAATGCAACTTGATGAAATAGCTAACAAAGCGTTCAAGTCATTAAGAAAACCTAAAATTTGGATTTCTTAAATCCATCCTCAATCAATAGGTAACATTGACAAACTCAAAGGCATAATAACATGGTTAACTCAAATAATCATATAACCCTTTACAAAATATGGGGAAAATAAATCTAAAAGGAAATCGTGAGGATCTTGCTATTCTTGGATATACTAAATCCATATCTCTTTCATATTCCAATCATAATGATTTAATTACTCTAAATAGAAAATAAATAAATTGAAATAAATATTTGTCTTTTCCAATATAACCAATTCCTAAATTTACTTTTAAAACCAACATAACTCTATGCAAGTAAATCCTTTCAATTTTCTATCTAAACATGCAATTTATAAAAGATATTTTTCCTTATCTAATTTACCATGCATTCAAATCTTATCCTTTAAAACTTCATTCAAAATTAGATCACCTGCAATTTGTAGAAATAAGATAAATATTGAATGTACACCTAATTGAAAATATTCATATAATATATACTTTAAATATATAATAATATATTTAACTATATATACCCTGTATATATACACTAAATATATCTATTAATATCTACTAAATACCAAATTGTTAACCCAAAATAAAATACACTTTATTAATAATCTACAAAATATATATATACATATAATGTATACACAAAATTATATATTTACATATCTAATCATGCACATACCATATATCCACATATATTAAATATATATCCATATTAAAATTTCACTAAACATATATATACATAACATATAACAAACACAAATTATATCTTATTAAAAACTTACAACTCACATCCCTTTCCATGCAAACCCATTGTTTGGGTGAACTTAAATAATATAAAATTTAAAAATGAGAAAAGCTAAAGGTTAGGGAGGGGTCGGTTGTAGCGGAACCCTCGCCCCACTCCACAGTATCGGTGGCCTATATTGGTACTGGTAGACTATACTTAGTACAATGGTTGGCGGTAATCTTGGGGAGGCTGCACTCCCCATGGACAGTGCATCCTCACTAAGTGGTGGGTGTGCTACCCATGGGTAGTGCATCCTTCCCATGGGAAAGAGTGGGCGGTGGGGGTACATCCGTCCCCACCAACCACTGTGACAAAAGTTCTTTTTTTTTTTAAACAAAAGAAAACAATAAAAAATAAACCAACTCATGTGAAATTCAAAATATTTTATTTCATTTTTTATAAAAAGAGACTTCAACGAATTTTCTCGAAATTCGTTTCCCAAGAACGTCGTATGGACGGCGATAGTAAAATAAATAAAAAATTTAAATACAATCTTCAATAAGATATATATATATATATATATATATATATATGTATTAACCGACATTTATTTACTAGTAAAATTGAGAAAATAAATAAAAATAACCAATTACAGGAAATTAATAAAATTTTCTAGAATGATTTTCTAGATTTTACATATGTTTAAAAACTGATTTTATCAAAATCAAACCTTTAAATTATAAACAATAAAAAAATAGAAATACTAATGGGGATCTAAATTTCTCCATTACAAATTTTCTACAGAGAATTTGTTTTCAAAACATGATTCGATTGTTTTCTAAAAGGGTAAAATCTCTTACAACAATCTAAAAGTTTGATGCACAATCTAAGGTTTAAATTTAACAATGATTCTACAATTTCCCCATTTACTGAATTAAATCCTACAGTAAATTTACACAATCTTCCTCAAATTTTAGATTAATTTAAATCTAATTTTCATTAACAAATCATAATTCTCAATGAAGTCAAAAAACAAATTTCTTAAACAATATATATTTGTTTTGAACAAACAAGAACAAGAAAAACATAGAACAAAACCTAGATTTCAAAGCCACAGGAAAAGATGAATTTCTGATGCAAAGCCTCCTCCAAAGACCTCCTGAATTTTCTTCAACCATGCAATGAATCCAATCGAAAACTCAACTAATGCAAGCAAACTTTCCTCAAATCAATTATCCAATCAAAACTTCTTCAAACCCCTCTCTATACAATTTGTTCCAAAAATTCTTCTCTACCTTCAAGAAACTTTCTTCTTTCCAAGATCTTCTTCTTCTTGAATGAATGAATTTTCAATCAACTCTCCTTCTTAATTAAAACATGCACTTCAGTCCTCAATCAAAAATATTTTAAACAAACTAAATCTAATTACATGCAAAATTGAATATTAAATATCAATTTAATTTTCCATTTTCGAAAACCCACTTTCAATTTAAAATGCAATTTCAAATATTTTTCAATTTTTTCTTTTATTTAATTTAACCAAATAAAACTTAATTAATTAATTTTAATTATTTAATAACTAAATTCAACCCTTTTGAGATTAAATTTAATTAATTAAATAAATTTAATTTAATTAAATTAAACTTTATTAATAACTTTAAATATAACTTCTAAGCATGATTTTAATTTAATATCAAATAATCACCACTTTAACAAATGCAAACCTTTTAAGAATTAATTTAATAATCACACACTTTATAGAATCAAATAACATTAACATAAGTTAAATCATTACTTTATAACCAAGACTAATGCCACACTAAGGCTAGGGCGTAGACTTGACACATGTTACCTAACTACTATCTCCCATTCAACTTAACCATTGGATCGACATGCTCAAACCTATGAAACCAGGTGGAGTCAATGTCATGTACCTACAAACTTGAAAAACATAGTAACCGACATCATATAATATATCGAACATATAATACACACCATGAAGAAGAAATCTCAGATTCGCAGGGCGCTTGCAAGCGAGTGATGCGAACCCATCCCTTTCAGCAATACACTCATCAAGACTGAAATTTCCATAGTATTCAATAATCTCATATACAATTACATGTTATATCAACTACATCTTTAAACCAATTAAATCATGTAAAATAAAGCATCAGATAAACCAAATCACATCACATAATATAGTCTATTGCTCAATGAATAGAAACCAAATACACACACAAGATAAAGTATTTGAATATCTAGAAACATAAATCAACGCAAAACAAGGACATACTATCCAGTCTAGAAAGAAAAACGGAGGGGTGTTACAAATTCATAACTTCTTGAGGCCGATGGAGCTGAATAGAACATAATGCACAATTGAGGAGACATTATCTCCTATCATAATACAAAAAAAATTAGTGTTTTTGGGCACCAATGTCAATCCAAGGGTTCTACCAAGGGAGGTACCTCTTAGAATTGGATTTCTAGAAATCAGGAGGCAGTTAGGAGGCGCTCAAGAACTACACTTGCTAGTTGAACAAAAGAAAGGTTATTCCTTCCTCGAATATCCAACATTTATCAATTTTTTAATGGAAAAGAGAGGATGGAAGGAGTTACACATATTACTTTGGCCTTATAGGCTAAGGACTGTCCACCCCAAGAATCGTGATCTAGAGGATTTTATCTCTCAAATGAAGGAAAAACATTGGACAAGAACCTTTGTCCACAATTTCTACTTTCCTGAGGACATCATTAGGAATATTTTTGATTTGGAATTACAAGACGAGAGAAAGGAAATGTACATCACCTACTCTAAAATAGTAAAAATTAAGAAGGAAAGAATATCTGGTTTCAATCCCATATGTAATGCTAAACATGAGTTTAGTAGGACAATGTATGCAATTGATAATTTTCAAATTTTGGTTGGGGTTTTGAGAGATGAAAGGGTTGTTGAAGAAAGGGGAAAATCACAAGCTATGCAAGAGTACCCTAAAGTAAGATTAGAGGAGCGGCCTACTTATCAGCCCCAAAGGAAGATAAAGGTGTTTTCTAGAAGAAGGCAAACTAGGGCTAAAGATGTTGCTAAAAATGTTGCACCATCTTCTTCAGGGTAGTCATTGCCAAATATTGTTGATATGGATTCTCCTCTGAGGTTTTCTGATCAGGCTTTCCCACCATCACCAAAAAGGTAGAAGGTTGAAAGAATAAAGATGGTTGATTGTGATGGTGATGAGGATGATGACATTATTGTGACTCTAGATGAAATGCATCAAGAGATGCCATTAGACCCAGTTGAGACTGCAACAAGTTCAAGGGTAGTTACTTTGTGGTTAGGAAAATATGAAATAAAAGGAATAAAAATTAAGGATGATTTGAGGATAGAAGCCTATAAAGAGTTCATTATGGATGAATCTTTTATTCAAACTAATACTTTTAAATAATTTTTATGGAGGGAACATCTCTCACTATATTATGAGAAGGTGGCACATGAGAGAAGTCTACTTTCAAAGCTCCTAGAGAAGGTGATTCAATCTAAGGTCAAAGAAGAAATGAGAGAAAAATTCAAAGAAATGACACGAGAGCAGGGTCGGGAATTGGTACAAAAAAGTGGAATATTGCTACTTCTTGAATGGGATATCATTGATGTTGTTGTGTTTAACACAATAAGAAGGGCCAATAAGCCACTTCTTGCAATTGATGTAGAGGCTACACTAGCACTCAAAGGATCAGCCTTTAGTGAGGAATGAGTGCTTTGGCAATCTGGTCTCTATCCACTGGGTCTAAAAAACCAATTTTTGCAGAACCATGTAACTTCAGTGGTCACTTGGTTGTGAGGAGATTTGCTGACACCCCAACATTGGAAGCTACTGATATGGTCATGAATGTTGCCAAATTCACCAGAGCAACTCTTGAAGATTTGACCATGGACCGAGATACTGTGAGAGGCCAATATAATGAAATTATTATTGAATAGAATAAGAGTCAAAAAAGGGTAGAAAATTTAGAATTTGAATTGGTTTTATTGAAGAAACAAATGGATACCATGAGGTCTCAAAAGCAAGCCAGTTCTAGCCACACTGTTTCTGACCCACTAGTAGATCAGTCTCAACCTTCTGTACAGGCACAGTCTTTGGCTATTGTTCCATATAATATGAGACAAGTTCCTATTGAAATTTAAAGGGCTACTAGACCTGGAGAGGGACTCTCTAGGGAGAAATTGATTCATTAGGTTGAGGAGTATAAGGAGATGGTAAAGAAAATATGGGATGCAACAGGGAGAAGCAATTAAGTAATAGTGGACATTATTTTGAAACATTTAAATAGAAGGGTCCAAAAAAAGCTAAACAATGTTGATACAAAGTATGTCCTAATGTTGCAAGCACTAAATTTTTTCCAAGGGATAAAGAATTGGCTATCCCATTGCTGAATAATTCAAGCACTAGAATGGAGATGTTGAAATTCATGGAAGTAGGAGCAAAACAACATGGGGATAAATATCCTACTATTATAGAAACATATCAATTGTTCAAAGGAATTGTTGAGCAGAAGTTTCAGGGATTTGCAGCCCCTATGGAGTCCAAGATTAAGTTGTTAAAGGATATATATAATGGAAAGGACTTGACCCCATTGCTGCATATTTTGTGCAGTCAAGATAAAGTCAAACCCCTGTAGGTTTCGAAGGATTAGATGAACAATATAATGATGGCTCAAAAACATGATATATGCAAAAATGTTGGCATCCACATGTTAGAGAATACATTGGAAAATTTATCTTTTGTCATTAGTTTCCGAGAAAAATTTGATAAAAAGGCCACATCGATAATGGTGAAGTATGCACATTATTGAAACAATCTTGATTAGGTTGTGGCTTTCAAATGGCCCTCCGAGGAGGATTTTGAATTATGGAAAGGGTGTTCACTGATGAACTATAATAATGAATGTTGTAGTCGAGAATTACAACTTGGTCATGTATAATATAGATCTGGCCTTAGATATTATATTTTGAAATTTCATTCTCCTTTTTACTTCAAGTAAAAGGTGTTGAGGTGAAATAAGTAGTATAATGGTTAAGCATGCCTTTGATATAAAGTGAGTGGCCTTTGGAGTGATATTTTCTTTCCTCCATATCAACTAATGATGATTCTTGTCTTATGCTCTTCACTCGCATAATAGAATTGTAACTGAATTAGGAATTAGCGGTCCAATTACAATGGACATGTGTACTCTCCGACCTAAAGCTTATTGGCTCCTTTATTTTATAAAAGGGAATTTTGGGCTAAGAGAGTGTTTTGTTGAAAATATCCAAAATATGAGAAATAAGAGTCTAGTGATATAGAGAGAATGAATTATAATTCTAGGTTTTAAAGTTTCGAGTCAGATTGGAGAACTTAGTTAATCATGGGGTTCTTGAGAATGTTTGTATCAAGCTTCTAAATATTTGGAGTTTATTTTATCTCCTATTATGTTATGTTACATGGATTATTAATGAAATATTGATCCAAGATGATTTTCATTGATCTTCATTTGTTCTTTACTATGAATTATGTTTAACTATAGCTCTGGTTCAAAGGATCGGTTAAATGCTTCAGTTAGCCAGTAACTTCATGCAATATAACAAATAGGACTCATAAATAAGTAATAAACTTAGGTATAGATGTATGGATTGTAGTGCAATTCATAATATATCACTAGTGGTCAAGATGAATTTTACCTTGTAGTTCAGTTTTCTCTTTTGACTATGTGTGTTGGGATATGGCACTAGAATTCTAATCACATTTTATTCTCGCATTTTTTGTGTTATGGCCTCAGGATATTTTACTCAAATATTTCCTATCAATTTACTTTAAGTTGAGTTTGTGATTCTCTGTTAATTGGACCTGAGCCTTTTCAAGGAATAGCCAATTTCTTGAAGGATTTCATCCTTTAACAATAATTGGGGATCTATCTATTGCTTACCTGTGCACCAATGAATTTTTTAAATGATGTATGTTAAGAGAACATGTTAGGGAATACCCTCCTAGATTTTACAGAGTCCGAAGTGTAGGAGAATTATCCTTAATTCTATTCTCGTTAAGTTGGCCATACTTTTCCTAGAATTTTATTATTGAATGTGGCAAGTTCATAGGAGCTTCTAGGAAATACATGTGGGTTGTAGTAAAAAATGCCAACAGAATCGTGACTCTGCTTGGGAACTATCAAATGAAAATTCTCTAGTGCAAAACTGGTTTTTTTAGAGTAATTTTTTATAATATACTTGTTTCACATTGTGTGCCTAATTTTTCATATTCGATGCATGTGTCTAGTTTTCCTAAGCTCTGTGTTATTGTGTTGATTAATGTTCAAACTCTTGTCCAAAGTCACGAGTGCAAAAGTGAAGTATAACCACTCAATAATTCCCAATATTTTGGGTGGCGAATCTAATATCTTGAACACAAATTTTCATACAAAGTAAAAACAACAACGTGAAAAGGAGAGCCCTCGTACACCAAAGACCATGAAGAAGACTAGAAACTATGCAAAAAAGAACCTGAAGCCAATGCTAGAGCTTGAACCAGGAAAAGAAATGGGTAAAAATAAATGATACCCCAAGTAAGTCTGTTTCATCTCATATCATCTCTTCTCCTACTTTAAATGCCAAAATGAATAGTGCTTTTATTAGTGGATATTCCTCAAAAGTTACTATGTCTCAAATGGATCATGGTAGTTTTCCTTTTTGAAATGGCTCGAGAAGTTGAAGCTGATATGTTGAAAGAGGAGGAGCAATGGCAATTCTAGGAATAGGATAAGCAAATCCCAAAAGCTACAACACCTCGTACTATGTCTATTTTTTCCATACAAAATTTCAAACCACGAGGGACCTCTTTGAATGAGAAAACATGTTTGCTTCAAGATGAAGATCAAGTAGAGGAGCCTTACTATACTCCAACTCCAAGTGAGGTAGGAGATATCCTTGAGAATGAAATAGATATAGACAAGGATATGAAAACCTTAATTGAATAAGAAAAGAGGTTGCAGGAGGCAGAGGATAATAGGGATAAAATAAGAAGAGAGAATCTAGAGAGATTCTGGGCTAAGCAATTTGAAAGGAATGCCCAGAAAAAGAAAGTTGAAAAGATGAGGGAAGAAGTAGCTAAGACAAAAACCTTTGAGGAAAGGGTGGCTAAGGTAGCTACTGATAGGGATCAAGAAGTCTCTAAAGCAACAACCTCTATTGGAACTTCTACTACTCCTACATATACCCCTTCTATATCAGCTACCAAAACTTCAGATCCATTTGCTGGATCCAAGAAGACAACCTTTGTCAACCACGGGAAAGCTCATGTTGACTAACTTCAGAAAAGTGCATACAATTTTTCAAATTATAAAAGCCATCTTAATACTAGTGATGAAACAAATAATGAAGCTAATCCTAGACCATTGTATTTTCCTCAAAATCCAAAGCTCCTAAGATTGCAATTGATAAATGATCAGTTGCATGCTAATCTAAGAAAAGACAAAATAGAAGTTGCTAATGCCAAAATGGTAAGAAAGATAGATTTCCTAAAGATATCTATACCCACTCCCCATGTTTCTGGTTCAGGAAAGAGAAAGAATGAATCACTAAGCAATAAATTTTAGAAGCAAATACCTTAAGGTGGGGGTGGGGGTAACCAAGGTGGTGGAGGTGGAGGTAGTCATAAAAACTCCATTTCTTACTCAGAGGATGAAGGGGGAAGCATTGGAAAGAATAAAAAATAGTGTAGTGGTGAAAAGGATAAAAATGGGGATGATAAGAAATATATTGAGCAACAAAGCACCCCCAGAAGTGGACGTGGTGAAGGAGAACCCCAAATTGATAGATACAGAAAATTATGTTTTGGTAATATTTAGGGGTATCCTAATCGAGTCCTAGATAATGAATGGAAGCATCTCCCAAAATTCACTGGTAATAATGCTTTTAGTGGGGAGGACCATTTGAAATCTTTTCAAGGCTTTGTTGAAGAATTTGAGCTATGGGATGATGATGTAGCAATGAAATACTTTATGCAGTCACTAGTTGAAGATGCTAGGGATTGGTACATAGGGTTACCTGATGCTAGTATTGATTCGAGAGATGCCATTTTTAGATTTTTCAGGGAACAATACAAGGATCAGACAGACCCCTTATTTAAATTAAATTATTTCAATAACATTACCAGGGGGCATAATTAATTGGTTACTGAGTTTAATGCTCGTTTCCAAAAGGCTATGACAAGAGTTCCTGCATATTTGAGGCCTAATGATAGTGCATGTTTGGTTGTGTATTATAATTCTTATGATGCAAAAATGTGTTATTTATTAAGAGATAAAGACCCTCAAAATTTGAGGCAAGCATATAAGATGGTGATGAACATTGAAAATAATAGAAGAGCTTCTGGTAAAGTGGGGAGAAGAGAAGATCCTAAAACTTTTAAAGGCACCAAGAATCAGACTGAAAAGGTTGGTAAAACTACTATCGCTAATGAAAATATAGATCAATTCCTTAACCTAATACAGAAACAAGCAAAAAATGACAAGCCTCATTTTCAAAGAAATAATAGGCCCCCCAGGCTACACAATTATCCTTATAATACCAACTAGAATAATGGAAAACCTCTGCAAGGAAACCAGAGAAATAATCAAGTTTTGCCTGATCCTTTACACAAGAATTCTTTGAATTCCACAAAAAATTTACCTTGGTTTAAAGTATGTGGAATGCCCCATTTTTCACAATAGTGTACAGTAGCACAAAATATGGTAGAATCTTAGGATGATTAGGGAGATGCTCAGTCTCCCCACGATTAGGATACAATCGAAAATGTATTATTAGGACTAGTTGATCTAGCCTATGATGATTATACCTTAGATGATCAGCCATGTGGCATGGATGTTGATGTCCAGAGACAAAATAATGATGTAAAACATCAACAAGTTTTTCCAAATGAATGAGACAATGATGACTATTTTGTGAATGAACTGGAGGTGGATAATACTGTTTTGAGAAGACCTCCAGATGAAGAAATTGAAAATTACATTGTTGCCTTAGTTGTTAGGGAAAGGAATAACATACATTTGAGAAACATAATTGTTCGAGGTGATTCAAGTAAGCCTTGCCCCCTGTTCATAAAAGAAAAAGATGTAACTGGAACAAATATCAATTTAGAGGCTAAGAATGTTGTTCCAAAGCCTAAGGAATTAAGGGAGCCTTGGATATGGGAAAAGAAAGTTGATACAACCAAGAAAAATAATGAAGCTATACCCCATAACATCAAAGACAACAATCAACACTCTTCTAATGATGAAACTCCCAAAGGAAAAGAAAAGGTAACTTCTGAAAACACAAATTTTGCTGAACTACCAAAGTACACTTCAATAGATATGTTCCAAGTACTTTCACAAGTTAGGGTTACTGTTCCTTTCTTATAAATTATGTGTATAGATGAACATAAGGATAAGACTGTTGCACTTATTAACAGTATTCCTACAAGTGGAAAAATTAAAGTGGTTTCTGATCAAGTAAAATCAAAAGAGGATCAAGAAAAAGAAAAAAAGTGTGGAAGAAAATATCATAGAAAGTCACCAAATATACTTAGGTACCACTATTATTGCTAATCCTAACCATGTCAATACTTTTTTCTTAAGTCTGATTATTGATGGGAAAATTTTAAGAAATTGCGTGATTGATTCAGGAGCATCCAACAATGTGATGCTAGTAAAGATTTTGAACTCTAATTTCATACCTGCACATAAGCAACAAACAAACATAATATTAGATCAATATGCAAGGTTAAAATGAGGATTCCCCATGAAATTAGATTGAAACATTAATATAGGAAGAAAAAATGAAGAACAATGCAAATGAAAGAAAATAAATCCTATTTTAGTGAACAACCATCAATCCCATGGGAGATTTGGTGACAAATTGATATGTCAAAATCAACCCTGTCCCAACTCCTTTGTAAGATTTGATGATTTGATCCACTTGATGGTTGAATTCCTGCATAACCTAGCTAAGAACTTGATAAAAATAGATGAAATGGATATGCTTGAAGATGGATTTGAGTATAATAAATTTACTCAAATTATGGATGATAGAATGAGAGAAAGATTCTATAGTTTATAGATTTCAAATTGGAAGAATGAATGAAATTGAGCAATGTGGGATCATTCAAAATCCAATGGCCAAGTGCCACTTGTCAAGATGTGAATGGTTGAAGGTTGAGCACATTTTGATCAATATGCAAGGTTGAATTTTGAATTTGATGAAGTGACATGTTTAGGGTGGATGAAAGAAATGGATTTAATGTCACTCGGCTCAAGGCCAAGGACATGTAAGAGGAGTGAATTCTTTGTTGGATGTACAAGTCCAGTTGGACTTTTTGAATTCAAATTTGAGGGAATATTCCCTTTTTATGCCATGTGAGGTAAAATAGATGAATTAAATAAATCAAAGTAATTGATTTATTGTGCAAGTTGCATTCTCTAGAAGATTTTAGTGATAGGGATTAACTTAATCAAGAATTTGATTAATTAATGAGGGATTAGATGATTTGACAATTTTGAGTTAAATTGATGAATTGATTTAAACAGAATTAAGTTGATGAATTCATTTAAATCAGAATTGAGAGGAAGTTCTTACTTAAATAAATTATTTTAATTTATTTAACTAAGTGAGATAATGTTAGATTGAATCAAATAAGGTTTAATTTATTAAATTTAATAAGAGGAATTTAGAGACTTTAATTAAACAAAATGATTTATTTAATCAAACATAGACATAAAGTTAATTAAATTAAATTGATTAATTTAATCAATGGAGGGGAAAGACTTAATTTAATAAATAATGATTTATTAAATTATAATACATAAACTGATGAAATGTTGAGAGTATGATTTAAAAGGAAATGTCGTTAGTAATCAAGATCAAGTGTGTTCATCAATTTTCCATGTCTACAAAGATAATGCATGCAATGGGTCTAAAAGTGGATAGTACATATGGTAAGTGTTATGCAATGGATTCTTGGGAAGTACCTCTTATAGGTATTATAAATAATGTTTCATATAGACTAGCAGTGTTTCCTGAGAAAAAACTACATATGAGTGTTAGAGTGGTGGATATTCCACCTACTTATGGCATGTTGTTATCTTGGCCTTGGAGTGATTCAATGGGTGGGAGTATACAATGTGATATGTCTTTTGCTACATTTTCTATTGAATAGAAATATGCTAATGTAGATAGGAAAAAAAGAGCCCCTAACATGATTGAAAATGTGGAAGAATCACCAGAACCTATTAGGATTAATTTTGTGGAAACTAATCTAGAAAACTTCGGGGTTGAGGAAGATAAAATAGAAGAAGAAATCCAATCAACACTCACTGAAAAGGAAGTACTAAATATATCATCAGAAGGTGATTTATGGATAATGCATTTTGATGGTGCTTGTTCCAAAGATGGCTCAAGAGCAGGAATTTTCTTTACTTCCCCACAAGGTAAAACATTTAAATATTCTTTCATGTTGCAATTTTCTTGTACCAACAATGTTCCTGAGTATGAACCTCTCATACTTGGTTTGAAGATAGCTTCAAAGCATGGTATTAAAGAATGAAATTTTTTGGGAGATTTTGAGTTAGTTGTTTCCTAGATTAGATCTCACTTTGCAGCTATTGATAAAAGACTTAGGTAATACAAAAATGCAGTGTGTGATACTATTGAAGATTTTTGTGCTTTTGGTGTAGAATGGATTGAAAGAGGTCAAAATGCTAAAGCTAACTTGTTAGAAAACATAGCTAACAAACTAGATGATGTCACTTTTGGTGGCATCTCACAAATCAAAGTACATACCAGGCCTATAATACCTAATAACATTTGTAACTAGGAAGTGTTTGATGATGACACAAATTTTTTGAAATTATTGCATTGTGTGGATTAGTATGAGAGCTAGGAAATTGATTTTGTCTCATTTGTAACAAAAATTGATGGGAAGGAAACCCTGTTTGGGAATGAAGTGATTTAGCTCAAGACAAACACCATCCCTAGGGGTCTTGCTGCACTTGAAAGGGTATTTGATGGCCCTGATATGTCAAATAATAAGCAAGAACCATCTCATAAGGATGATCTAGAAGAAATAAACTTAGGAACAAAAATTGCTCCTAAGAATGTTTATGTTGGAAAGAAAATGAAGCCACATGGAAGAAGCATGTTGATTACCCTACTTAGGAAATATAGACATGTTTTTTCTTTGTTGTATGAAGACCTTAAAGCATATAGGGAGGACTTATTCCAACATGAGATCCCATTGAAACCTGATATGAAGCCTTTTAGGAAAAAACAAAGACCAATTAACCATACCCTGCAACAAAAAATGCATGAAGAACTTGCTAAGCTAAGGGAGGTAGGAATAATCAAACCAATTGGGCACTCATTTTGGGTCTCTAACTTGGTACTTGTTAGAGAGAAAAATGGAAACATCAGGTTATGTGTTGATTCTAGAAACCTGAATGTTGCTTCTTTAAAAGATAATTACCCATTGCATAATATGGAGGCTATGTTACAAAAGGTTACAGGATGTGAATTGTTATCTATGATGGATGTATTCTCTAGGTACAACCAAGTAATGGTTAAAGAGTCCGAGAAATTCAAGACTGCGTTCACCACACCATGGGGGACATATGTGTATGTAAGAATGCCATTTGGATTAATAAATGTTGGAGAAAATTTTCAAAGGGCTATGGATCTAGCCTTTGCTGATTTTATTGATCTGTTCCTTTCCATTTACCAAGATGATCTTATTTCCCATAGAAAAAATGAGGAGGATCATTGTCCTCACTTAGAGAAATTTTTTATCAGAGCTCTGGAATATGGGATATCTTTAAATCCTAGGAAGTGTGCCTTCGGGGTAAAAGAAGGAAAATTGCTAGGGCATCTTGTTTCAAAAGATGGGGTGCAAATTAATCCTGAAAGAGTGACTGCTATTGATAGAATTACATATCCAAGAAATGTAAAAGGAATCCAATATTTCTTTGGACAGATAAATTTTCTAAGAATATTTGTTAAAAAAATTTCTGAGATTGTTCGCCCAATATCTAAGATGCTGAAGAAGGGAGAAAATATAGTATGGACAAGAGAACCATCCAAAGCTTTCTAGGCTATCAAAGTTGCAATTAAGAAGGCCCCTGTCCTCAAGTTGCTTGATTATTCAAAACCATTCTAGTTGTTTAATTTTACCTCTTTTCACACTATAGATGGTGTGTTGTAGAAAAACAATGATGGCTTTGAGCAACCAATTGCATTCTTTAGTAAATAATTGCAAGCTACAAAATTGAAATATGATATATCTAAAAATCAAGAATACGCTCTAGTAAAGGCACTTAAGAGTTTCAAAACTTATCTAATGGGATAAATTATTGTGGCATATGTACCAACAACAACAGTTAAAGATATTTTCACCCAGCAAGAGACTAGAGGAAAAAGATGCAGATGGATAAAGAGAATCCAAGAATTTAATATCGACGTACAAATCACTAAAATTGTAAGGGGTCAATGTTTAGCCAAGTTAATGGTAGAATAAAACCTAGAGGAATATCAAATAAACCAGATAGAGAAAAATAAAATTGCACCTATTTGTGATATGCAAAATTGTGGTTAGTATAGGTGGATTGTTGAGTATCTACAAACAATGCAATGTCCTGAAGGTATACCTCTTACTAAGAAAATAACCCTTAAATTGCAAGAAATTAGGTGTGCTATTATTGATGGTGAGCTCTGGTGGAGGAACCCTAAAGGTATTATACTCAGATGTGTGGATGGAGAAAAAATTGAGGATCTATTGATAGAAATGCATAAGGGAGTTTGTGGAGGCCATTGCATGGCTAAGAAAATGACAGATTCTAAGACCAAGATATTGGTGGCCTGTTGTGTTCAAGGATGCCCACAGATATGTTAAAAAATGTGATGCTTATCAGAGGTTTGCTGGAAAGTTAATTTTTTTTGGAAATTTGTTATTGATACCTGTGTCAATTTCGGTTCCTTTCAAGAAATGGGGTATTGAATTCATTGGGGAGATATCTGAAAAATATAGTGGAGGAAATGCATGGATATTGGTGGTAACTGATTACTTTACTAAATGGATTGAAGCAATCCCAGCCAAAAGGGCCACAAGTAGAGTTGTTATTGATTTTCTGACTGATAATATTTTAAGCCATTTTGGGGTACCTAAAAGAATTGTTTCACACAATGCAATGTGTTTTAGATCTGAGGAATTTGTTAATTTATGCAATCATTACAGTATAAATGTTTCATATTCTTCCCCTTATCATCCCCAAGGAAATGGACATGCAGAGTCCAATAATAAGAGTCTAATGAACATCATCAAATGTATGATTGAGAAGAACAAAAGGGCTTGCGATTCAAAATTAAAATTGGAACTATGGGCTGATAGGACAACTGTCAAGAAGGCAATGGGTCATTCACCTTTTAACCTAGTCTTTGGGATGGAAGAACGTATCCCACAAAACAACCTGCTAAAGATGTATGAATTTATCCAAGAATGTGATGATGATATATGTGATGAGATGAAACACTGAATGGATGAATTGAATCAATTGGATGAAACTAGAAGAGACGCTCATAAGAGTAATGAAAAAATATAACTTTAGGTAAAGTACCTTTATGAAAAAATAGTAGTTGAGAGAAAAATTGACATTGGAGCAATGTTGTTGCTCTAGAATACAAGATCAGAAGATAAGGGCAAGCATGGAAAGTTTGATCCCCTTTGGCTAGGCCCATATATAGTTATGGATACACCTGGAGAAGACTCATATTTTTTACAGTTACTTGCTGGTGAAGTTCTTGAACTGCCAACACATGGATAGTTCTTGAAATACTATTTCTCTTGAAGTAGCTCTTTTTTCCATGTACATTGTATAGTCCTGTAAGTAGTGTATATAGGTGTGTTTCCTTCTGTTTTTCCTTTTGTCTCCTTGTCTCATCCAGAAAATTCCTTGGTTTTGTTCCTCTTTGTGTCTGGTCTATGAAACTAGAGATTCTGGAATCTTGTTATGCCCATAGGGGGCATACATCCCTATTTGGAGCCACTGGTGGAGCTTTTCAATTTTTTCACCTTGAAGGGATTTTTTTCCTTGGTTCTAATTGTATGGGTCATGGGTTTTCTTTTCGAGCATTGACTTGTTATTAATGGTGGTCGGTCGTTCAAGTGGTGTTTTATCCCTTTTTGGTCATGACTTTAATGACCCCTTTTACCTGTCCTTTCAGTCTTTTGCGTCATGACCATATTATATTTCCATAGTGTTGGGCTAATGAATTGTTTTAGATTAACCTCTAAATAATATTTTCAACCTCGAGGGTCATTTCCCTGTCCACCTAGTCGGTCCCCTTCTTTATAAATAACTTTTTCACATGTGCAAATTGTGTGATCGACGAATGAAGTGATTTTCATATTAACCGTTCCTCATAGACCTCGCAAGGTTTCTGCTAACATCATAAATTTTGTGTGAGGCATGCGACATGCTGCCACCTATCATGTTTGATGGTGGGGACCAATTTTTCTCGTTGATCGATGATGGATGCTGATGTTGAAAATGGTTTTTGTACTGACGCATCGTGGTCATCCCTCATTGACCTCACATAATTAAAACTTTAGTTTCAATAGTTTTGCGAGGTGTGTGATTTTTCAATGTGTGGATGACGATGTTGTACTCTAGACGACCAAGTTGGGGCCCATTCCATGCTGATTAGTGCCTGATACGTGAATTTCCTATCTATTTTATGACTGGAGAATGGATGTGGCATTTTCAAACATTTTTGACTCAATCTGAGGCATTCTCCTGGCCAACATTGATTTTGTTCAATGAATCATATTTAAAATAAACTGGTGTTGTACTATAGCCATTTTATCTCATGTGAGTGAATAGTAATTGTCAAGTTCAAGTCTACTCCCATAGTTAAATGCCAAAAGATCAATGAATTTCTATTTTTGTGTTGCATCTCTACATTGAGGAATAATTGTTTGGTATCGAGTGAAGCAAGACATTGTTCTAATTTTCCAATCTCATTTCCCTTGATGTTCGTTGAATGAAACAATAAGTAGCACGTATGCCATTTCTTGTAATTTCATAATATTTTATGGTTGTTTGGTGAACAACTAGTGATTGTTTCCCATTCTGTTCTTGAATTTTTAATAGATTTTATTTTAGAGCTTTTCTAGATAATTGTTTGGGATTCTAGAATTATGAGGTATTTTTTTGTTTAAGGCTAAAGGGAGAAAATGGCACCCAAGGCCCAAAATTTATAGTTCTAAAACCACTAACAAGTCTTTCTCCCAAGATGTTATTTATTTGTTGAAGCCATATACTAATAAGAAGTAGGAGGGAAAGGTTTGTTTCTATGGACCCCTACTCCTGGAAAAAGCTATCAAACAAGTAGTGTGCAATTCAAGATGTCGAGTTACCATATATTAGGTGGAAATTGTTCTCCAATTGGTTTGAGAATAGGAATTTCTTGGTCCCTTTGTGTAACCCATGGAGGTTAGACTTGGGTAAGTTGGTGGTGCCTAATTTCTACTTGGATATAGATCTTTTAAAGGATATTTCTATGAGATATGACCCTATAACCTAAGTTGTCAGAACTCATGATGGTGTGTAGATGATTAAGGTAACTAGAGAAGAAATCATGAAGATTTTCAAGTTGCACAAATGGAGTCAAGATATGGTACTTGTAAAAATTAAGGTTTTCAGGCAAGAGTATAGAAATACTAAGGGTTTGTTTAGAACATCCCTTTTAATACCTCATTTGGTTGTCTCGGGAAGAGGAAAAAATTAGAAGAAGGTAGTGATCGATATGAATAAGCCTGAACCTTTTCCTGTGGACTATTTCTCTAGTTATTTCAAGACTATTGTTTGTTCTTTATGTCAATTTCTTCGAGTTAGTTTAAAGACAACCTTGCCTACTGATATTATGTATATGGAATTAAATCTCCAAAACTTGGGTTTCAATGTGGTGTATTATTTTTTTACTTACCTAGCGAATAAAATGCACATGGGTTTGGTGGCTTTAAAGGAGGGGAGAAATTGGGTTGGATTCAGGTGGTTTTCCCTGTTAATAAACATGTTTTTGTATAGGGGTTAGGCTATTTTTGAAAAAGATATGGAATTGAAGAAGAGGGAAGGTAGTATTGAAATGCCTATCCCATATTGGACTAGGATTCTTGACATGCATGATCATAAATTTGATTATGTAACTTTCCATAATGTATTTGGATCTAAATTAAGGAAGGCTCTAGTTCGTGACCCCCCAAGGATTCGAAAGGAAATTCATGACTTCTTGAGGTCGATGGAGAGGAGACCTGAATTGAACATAATACATAATTGGGGAGACATTATCCCCTATCATAATACAATAGCTTTTAGGGTTTTTGGAACCAATGTCAATCCAAGGGTTCTACCAAGGGAGGTGCCCCTTAGAATTGGATTTATGGAAATCATGAGGCAGTTGGGAGGAACTCAAGAACTATACTTGCTAGTTGAACAGAAGAAAGGTTCTTTCTTCCCTGAATATACAAAATTTTCTGATTTTGTTATGGAAAAGGGAGGATGGAAGGAACTACACATATTACTTGGGCCTTATAGGCTAAGGACTGTGTGCCCCAGGAATCATGATCCTGAGGGTTTTATCTCTCAAATGAAGGAAAATCATCGAATAGGAACCTTTGTACACAATTTCTACTTTCCTGAGGACATCATTAGGAATATTTTTTATTTAGAATTACAAGAGGAGAGAAAGTCAATGTACATCACCTACTCTAAAATGGTAAAAAGTAAGTAGGAAAGAATACCTGGCTTCAACCCCATACCTAATGCTAAAGATGAGTTTAGCAGGGCAATGTATGCCATTGAGAATTTTGAAATTTTGGTTGGGGTTTTGAGAGATGAAAGGGCTGTGGAAGAAAGGGGAAAGTCACAAGCTATCGAGGAGTACCCTAAAGTTAGATTAGAGGAGAGGCCTACTTATCAACCCCAAAAGAAGATAAAGTTTTTTCTAGAAGAAGGGAAATTAGGGTTGAAGATGTTGTTAAAAATGTTGCACCATCTTCTTTAGGGTAGTCAGTGCCAAATATTGTTTATCTTGATTCTCCTTTGAGCTTTTCAAAGTAGGCTTTCCCATCATCAAAAAAAAGGTAGAAAGTTGAAATAATAAAGATGGTTGATTGTGATGGTGACGAGGATGATGAAATTATTGTGACTCTAGATGAAATGCATTAGGAGATTCCATTAGACCCAGTTGACACTGCATCAAGTTCATGGGCAGTTACTTTGAGGTTAGGAAAAGATGAAATCAAAGGAATAACGCTTTTAAAGACTTTGTATGGAGGGTACATCTCTCACTATATTCTAACAAGGTGGAACATTAGAGAAGTCAACATCTAGAGGTCCTAAAGAAGGTGATTCAATCTAAGGTCAAAGAATAGATGAGAGAAAAATTCAAAGAAATATTACTAGAGCAGGGTTGGGCATTGGTACAAAAAAGTAGAGGATTGCTAGTTCCTGAATGGGATATCGATGATGCTATGGTGTTTGACACAATAAAAAGGGCCAATAGGCCACTTCTTGCAACTGGTGAGGAGGCTACATTAGAACTCAAAGGATAAGCCTTTAGTGAGGAATGGGATGCTTTAGCAATATGGTCTCTATCCACTGGGTCTAAAAAACCAATTGTTGCAAAACCATTTGAATTCAGTGGTCGCTTGGTTGTGAGGAGAGTTGCTAGCACCCCAATGTTGGAAGTTGCTGATATGGTCATGAATGTTTGCCAAATTCACTAGAGAAAATTTTGAAGATTTGACCAAGAACTAAGATACTCTAAGAGGCCAATAAAATGACATTATTATTTAATATAATAAGAGTCAACAAAAGGTAGAAGAGTTAGAAACTCATTTGGCTTTATTGAAGCAAAAAATGGATACCACGAGGTCTCTAAAGCAAGCCGGTTCTAGCCACACTATTTCCAACCCACTAGTAGAGTAGTCTAAATCTTTTGCACAAGCACAGTCTTTGGCTATTATTCCATATAATATGGGACAAGTGCCTATTGAAATTGAGAGAGCTACTAGCCCTAGAGGGGAACTCTCTAGGGAAAAATTGATTCATTAGGTTGAGAAGTATAAGGAGATGGTAAAGAAAATCCAAGATGTAGTAGGGAGAAGCAATTCAGTAATAGTGGACACTGTTCTGGAATATTTAAACAAAAGGGTCCAGAGTAAGCTAAACAATGTTCATGCAAATTATGTCCTAATGTTACAATCACTAATTTTTTTTCCAAGGGATAAAGAATTGGCTATCCAATTGCCGAATAAATGGAGCCCTAGAATGGAGAAGTTGAAACTCATGGCAGTAGGGGAAAAACAACATGGAGATAAATATCCTACTGTTATAGCAACATATCAATTGGTCAAAGGAATTTTTGAGCATAAGTTTCAGGAAGTTTCCACTCCTATGGAGTCCAAGATTAAGTTGTTAAAGGATGTATATGATGGAAAGGAATTGCCCCATTGCTGCATATTTTGTAAAATATGGATGAAGTGAAACCCCTATAGGTTTGGAAGGATCAAATGAACAAATAATGATGGCTCAAACACATGAGATATGCAAAAATGCTGACACCACATGTTAGAGAATACATTGGAAAAGGTGTATTTTGTCATTGGTTTTCTATAAAACTTTGATAAGAAGGCCACATTGATAATGGTGAAGTATGCACCCTATCGAAACAAGGTTGATCAAGTTGTGGCTTTTAGGTGGCTCTCCGAGGCGGATTTTGAATTATGGAAAAGGGTGTTCACTAATGAACTAGAATTATGGATTTTATAGTCAAGAATTGCAACTTGGTCATGTATAATACAGGTTTGGCCTTAGATATTATATTTTAAAATTGCATTATCCTTTTGACTTCATGTACAGGGTGTTGAGGTGAAATAAGTACTATAACGGTTAATCATGTCTTTGATATAAAGTGAGCGGCCTTTGGAGTGATGTTTTCTCTTCTCCATATCAAATAATGATGATTCTTGTATTATGCTCTCCACTCGCATAATACAATTGTAACTGAATTAGGAATTAGCGATCCAATTACAAATATACATGTGTACTTTCTAACCTGAAGCTTGTTGGCTCCCTTGTTTTATAAAAGGGAATTTTTGGCTGAGAGAGCATTCTATTGAAAATATCTAAAATATGAGAAATAAGAGTCCAGTGATATAGAGAGAATGAATTGTAAGTCCAGGTTTTAAATTTTTGAGTCAGATTGGAGAACTTAGTTAATCATGGGGTTCTTGAGCATGTTTGTATCAAGTTGGTGAATATTTGGAGTTTATTTTCTCTCCTATTGTGTTATGTTATATGAATTATTAATGAAATATTGATCCAAGATGATTTTCATTGATCTTCATTTGTTCTTTACTGTGAATTATGTTTAAGTATAGCTCTGGTTCAAAGGATTGGTTAAATTCTTCAGTTAACTTGTAAGTTCATGCAATATAACAAATAAGAATCATAAAGAAGTAATAAACTTAGGTATAGATGTATGAATTGTAATGCAATTCATAATAGATCACAAGTGGTCAAGATGAAATTTACATTAAAGTTCAGTTTTCTCTTTTGACTCCGTGCGTTGGGATATGGCACTGGAATTTTGATCGCATTTTATTCTCGCATGTTTTGTGTTATGGCCTCAAAATATTTTACTCAAAAATTTCCTATCAATTTACTTTAAGTTGAGTTTGTGATTCTCTGTTAATTTGACCTGAGCCTTTTCAAGGAATAGCCAATTTCTTGAAGGATTTCATCCTTTAACAATAATTGGGGATCTATCTATTGCTTACCTATGCGCAAATGAATTGTTTACATGATGTATGTTAAGAGCACATGTTAGGGAATACCCTCCTAGATTTTACTGAGTCTTACTTGTTAAGTTGGCCATACTTTTCCTAGACTTTTATTATTGAATGTGGCAAGTTCATAGGAGCTTCTAGGAAATACGTGTGGGTTGCAATAAAAAATGCCAACAATTTTCTCAAAATAACCTATTTTAGGCTTTTAACCATAGAAAAAAGGTAGTAAAATACTTGATAAATCTATTTAGTAGACATATATGGAAATTGTGGTAGCATAGACAAGGTAGTGAACTATTTGAAAAAATACCTCAAAGATATGTTGTCTCATGATGATTTTTCCTCAAAGAAATGTGATCTCATGGTGATGGACATCACCATGAGACAAAATTTCTTTGATGATTTTTTTTAAACAATTCATTTCTTTGTCCATGCTATTACTTACTATTATGCTTTTATAATTTTTTTCCAAACATTCATACTTTGTTCAAAATCACCTATTTTATGCTTTTATCCATAGAAGCAAAGCAGTGAACTATTTGACAAAATGCTTAGATAGACATGTATGAAAAAGGTGGTAGCATAGACATGGCATTGAGCTACTTGAAAAAATGCCTCAAAGAAATCTAGTCTCATGGAATTCCATGACAAGAAAATTCAATTGGCAGCTACTCTTAGTCATTAGTTATGGAATGTGAAGTAATTGCATAACTGCTTATGTTGACTTTGTAAAAAACTATATTGTAATTGACATTTTGTCATCTATCAGCACCTAGTTATTAGTTATAAAATGTGAATTAATTCTTTGAGTTTGAAATATGTGCAATGCAATGTAATCAGTGATATGAATATAAACTACAAATATTTATTTTCTACAATTCATTAGCTTAAATCTTTATTAAATATTACCTGATTGAATCTTTGATGTCCACCTCCACTTGGAGGTGTTGCTGTCAAATATCCAAGATTAACCTATTCAACATCCCAAATCAGATATAAGACTACCATTCACATAATACTACTAATCACATGTAATATTTATAATTATTTACTAGTTATATAACTTGACAGTACATTTCATTCTATAATAAGGAGGTGAAGGACTACTAAAAATTGAATGAAAGCTATGACTTTGAAATTTTATTATAATCATTAAACTTATTTAGTTATTCTTGCATATCAAAAATGAAATTTAATAAGTTAAATTCAATGAACTTGCTAATATTTAGTTGACTATCAAGGTTTAATTCCACATTAAGGAGGGCATTTTTCATCACCATTTGATCAACTGCAGATGTACCCTATGCACCTATGTCCCAACTATGTGTTCTGTCATAGCCAAAGGGTTTCCCACAAGCCTAAAAAATATGGGGTGGACCTCTACTGCCCAAAGAATTTCCCCACTCACCCTATACTATATGAATAGCATGGTGTATGATGCTATGGGTTAGGGAACTAATATATTGCAATGTCTCAGCCTCAACACTCTACTTCACAATGGAAGGGATAGCCACATGCTCATATATTGGTCTAATGAGTGCTCATCTCACTAACCATTGTGGTTCAAGTCATTCCACCACTCTATCTTGTGCGAAGAATCCATCTCTACCTTAGAACTCCCAAAAACCAAAATAGTTTAATATTTTATTGAGGATAAAATCCCAGTAGATTATCCTCAAAAAGTATTTTGGCACCTCATTGTTGTTGCATGGTGGATGGTCAAAAACAATCCACCACCTCTGCCAAAAATGGTTCTTTATCCCTTGGTGATTTCACCAATGGATAGGGAACCTCTTGCTGGAAGGGTGTAAAGGTTGATTTATTTTAGGGTATTTTAATGAGGAACAAAAGTAATTTTTTTTAATTTTCTCAACTTTTACTTGTTTATAAGATAATTGATGAGAAAAAATTGTTTATACTCTCTTTCTTATCCAACCAACTAGTTATTTTCTCTTTGATTGAATCTGCATTTGATAACATTGATTTTAGTGATTGACCAAGTGTGGATCTATTCAAGGTTGATCTTATAGGATCTTTAAACCTTGCAATTATATCCTCAATCTATTTTTTGTTTTTTTCAATTTCCCCCATTATATTTTCTTGAGTTCCTTGAGCATATTGAGGAATTGTTGGAGGTATTTGTTGGGATTGTTCTTCAATAGGTATTTTAGGTTGAGGTGGAGTATTTTGAGGAGAAGGAGGTTTATTATCATTTCCTATAAATTAAATAAATTTACATAAAAAAAATGAAATCTATCTATTTAGAAAAAAATTCACACAAAAAAACAATCAAAACTTACTCCTTTTACCTCCCCGATGTTGTGGTGGAATTTTGGTGAAGATCCAACAATGATTCGGTGATGAAATTTATCTTAAATAATGTAAACATGTTCTTGAGGGTTTGAAGGTTGCGTGTTAGCAAAAAAATGAAGAAATAAGAATTATTGAATGTTTATTTTTTTGTTTATACAAGTTATAATGTACTTGCATTATAATGTGAGTGTGTCATGGACTTGGTGTTCCCAAGACTTAGGGTTATAATTCTAGCATGTTATAACATTATCAAATAATGAATTTAAAAAAGAAAAGAAAAAGATGGTTGGCCTTTTTTTGGTCCCCCACCTTTTTGCACCTGCCCATAAGATAGAAATAACTACCAAAGAAAAGACTAAACCTGTCCTTTTATAATTTCTATATCACAATATAGGGAGTTACAAGGAGTATATACACATAATGGATATATGACCAATTTTATTTGATTTTATGATATTGTATGTGATGTATGTCTTCTAGATCCTTACAACACGTAATTTTTTCTCTTATTGTATCCTCTATGGTATACATAGAATACTCAAGGAGTATTGGGGTATAGATATCCAAACTATACTTCCCCTATTTCTCTTCCCAATAATCAATAATAAACTGAAACTCACCACTCATAAATGGCTTCCTTGAAGGACTAAAGTCATAAATGATCTCCTCAAGGCTTGAATGTTTCTTTCTTGATTTTCTTGAAGACCTAAAAGGGTTAGATCTCACAAAAAATATAATAACATAAACATGAATGAACTCATACACACTTTGATATGATTCTTTGATATTGAATTGCAACAATAAATCTTTGAAATACTGCTCTTGAATTTCTTGATAATGCTCTTGACAATAATTCCTACTCAATTTTCTCCTAGTTTTCAAATGATGTAATAAATAGGTATTTATACAAAATAATTCTAATTTCCCAAAACTAAAATCCTAACAACCGACTTTGGACATTTGAAATTTAAATAATAAAATATTGGCATTGACATATTTCATTTTGCATCCAAAATAGGGGGACTAATTTTCCCTAGGTGATTGTGCCCTAGTGCTATATTTTAGTATTTAAGGTATTTGGGGGGGGGAGGCGAAATATTAAATAAATTCTTCAGCATTCCACATGTAATTTGTCAAAAAATAATAAAATAGGCCATGGAATGCATAATATAAGAAATTAGGTCTACAATTAGGCCCATTTACATAGGGGCAGAAAAATATAGTGTCAAATTGTCAAGGGTGAAAATTTACGACACTACAACAACCACTATTCTTCTACCAGTATCATGTCTTCTTGTTGTAACTATATATTTATATATAGCCATGCAAGTTTCATCCTCCTCAACCCCAAATTTTCCACCATTTCTATACACAAAAACAAATTGTACTACCACTATCTACCACAACATCATAGCATTTACCTCCTACCTTACATCTATTTTACAATAAAATCCTTTGTTTGTTCTCACCCTTTTCATCGCACCTCAAGTATCTCTTCCAGATAAATGAATCCCCATGTTTAGGGTCCTAATTTAAAATAAGTGACATTTATTATAGATATATAGATCATGAACTATCTCCTAATCTCTTTCCTTACCACTCATACTCCTTATGCCCCTCTTATCCAAACCTAAAATATGTTCCTCTAAAGAATTATTGGATTTTCCTTACATATGATTCTCTACCCTAGTGAGAATATACTCCACTTGTATGATAGATCTCTCTATAGTATATTTCATCTTGGTGGTAAAATCCATCACCATCTATACCTTTGGAGTATGTGAGCTACTACCAACTCCCTAATTCTACAAAGGAAATACCATATTATTTCTCTTTGTGATAAAAAAAAAAAAATTACCTTCCCTTTTGTTGTGGTATGTGATTCCTCTTCCTGAACCCTTGGATTCACTTCTCTATCATTGCACCTCACTTGTTTTCTTCCTCTTCTCTTTGGGTTTTTATTTTTTATTCCAATTTTTTATTTAGCTTCTTCTCTATAGTGATAAAAAATGGTAGGTCTCATCTGCAATATATACATTCCATGTACCCAAATCCTCGTAGACGGAATCCCTTAGCCCATTAATGTATTTTTCCCATTTTTATCTCCCTCTTCATGGTTTCTTGAACTAATTTGAAATTGGTAGTACTCAATGTATTCCTTTATATTTATGTTCCTCTATTGCAAATGATTCATCCCCTTTAGTAGCTCTGATTGATAATTGGGAGGAATGAACTTGGCTTTCAACTTATCCACCATCTAGTGCCACTTTCGAATGCTCAAATTTATTTTTATATTTCTCTACTACAAGGATTAGTTTGACCATATTATAGCATGAACATTCATATTAGTGCTTAATAACTTGCTCTATTTTAGGTCCATGATGTACTTAGACTTAAAATGTTTCTCCAAATTACTTATCCAATCTATTAGCTCCTTAAGTTCCATAATTCCTAAAATTATCAAAATATCCACTCCAATATTATTTATAATGTTAGTTATGGCCTTCAACATCTTATCTTCCTTTTATTTTCTTTCACTAGATTTTGTGATATATTCTTCCTATTCTTGGTCATTCTCCTTGGCTCTAGGGTTAGAGTTCCTACAAGGGTCTTGCTCAAATGCATTCATCTAGTTCTACATAGCATTCCAAATTTTCTTCATCTCCTACATTCTACTACCCATATTATTACCACCTCACCCTCACTTAATAAACATATTATTCTACTAAAGATACCTTAGGTAAATGATCTATCCATAGTAATCCATTGTAGATTGTCTCATAGTCAATTATTTTATTTAAAACCCTCTTGAGTAATTCCTTATCTTGAGAAAACTTATTTAAATCCTATAAATTATGAAAATGGTCATAACACACTTTCTCTTTTGTTATTTATGCATCAATTTACATCAACACTCTTCACCCCTTTTTTTAAAATTCATTATAAAAATTATATTAACTAGGTGTGCTCACATCCACATAGAAAATCCAACACTAATCCATGATCCAAATCAATTTGATACCATATATTATAGCTAGAGTAAAAAAGGTCTAATGATGTAAATAAACATCAAAATAGACACAAAACTCATAAAAATAATTAAAAAATAATATTTAAATTCAATATTGCATAATTATCACCATAGTTACAACTTATTACTCTATTATGATGGGCTCTCATATTTTAGGCTACATTATTTTTATTGCACTTTCCATAAAAAATTAAACACAATTAGAAATGACACCTAATCATATGTACATTGCACTTCCTAATTCAAGGGTAGTGTTTGGCCACTCAAAAGGGTGGATTAGATTCCAAATACCAAGACACGTGTTGATTATTTGCAAGCTACAAATCTACTACATGTAGCTAGATCAAAGCCTTTCCAGGACATGCATGTGCTCAAGAATCTCTAATTACTCATTGGGGAGAGAAATAAGAATTAGAGATACATTGAAGAAATAAGATTAGGTCCCATTCTAGTATCTCTTCTTGGTAAGTCGTATCCATGAGGGATTGATATTTTTTTTTGCAATATTTTTTGAGAATTTTTAGAATAGATTGATAGCGAAAACTCAAAAATATATGAGGAAGAATAGGGGATTCTACACCTACTTCCTATGTCACAAGATACTGCAAGGTTGTTATCCAAGCTTACATTGATAACAGCTAACCCTCTCTTCAACATTAACTTTTTCTAATGGAAAATACCTTTGGTCAGTTATCTATCAATAATAACTCCTTGTAGATTGACTCTTAGTTAGTGATTTTATTTACAACCCTCTTGTATACTTCCTTAGCTCAAAAAATGATATTTAATTCCTATAAAGTATCAAATGATGATAACACACTTCCTCTTCTCTTACTTATGCCTTAATTTACATAAATAATCTCCACTCCTCTTTGCTAAAATAATTCTTAAGACTATATCAAATAGGTGCACTAAAATCCACACCAAAAATACAACACTAATCCATGATCCAACCATGCAACCAAACATAAAAATATACACAAAACACATAGAAACAATACTAAATTCACATTTACTCAATATTGCATGATTATCACCATAGTTACAACTTCTCACTTAATTGCAATGAGCCATTCTTAAATGTCACTCTACATTCATTTCATTACACTTTCCATGACAATTCAAACACAATTACATTACTAAATAGCCTTGATTAGTCCATAGGCTATATGTGCGAACTTTGGTTAGAATTTTCGTTAGCCTTCTAGTGGTCGGGAAAAAGGTAGATGATGTTTTTTAGCTGATAGGATATATGTGTTAACTTTGGTCAGAATTTTTGTCAACCTTCCTAGTTTTTAAGCCTTTCGATGGTTGGGAAAAAGGTGGTGGATGTTTTTTAATTAATAAAAGTTACTTGGCACACATTGGGAAGAATGTGGTAGATTTTTTTCCATGTGGATAAGGAAGGCTAGTGAAATTACACACACGTTGGAATCAACATTAATTGTTGTATGGTTTTTGTGTACTAGCAATGTGTAATGCCCTGCCATGTAACCCTAGAGGAAGTTGCAAAAAACTACTTAAATAGGCTAATTTTATTTTTTTAAGGATAATTAATAAGAAATTTCACTACCCATTGCCAATAACCTCTAAGGTTAGGAGACAAAGGTTATTTAGAACCTCAAAAAAAAACATGAACATAAACCATGCCATTCATTTGAATAATAAGTAAACACAAACATTCCAATTAAGATAGTTTACATCAAGCATAAGAGATAACTTTCCATTTCATTAATCCATTCATTAAAAAATAAGGTTACAAAACTCATTCCTTGAATGAGGCAAATCCAATAAATAAGATTACAATTACAACTTCCACCTCGATAACAAATGAGGGGTAATAAATTACAAGAACAACTGAAATTAAATAAAGTAAGAACTGAAACTGAAACCAACGAGCTCTCCAACTAGAATTCTCATCCACATGAACATGAATAAATCCCAATGAATTTAGGTGCACGCCACCCAACCAAGTAGAACCCAAAGGCCCACCCCACATGCTAGGAGATAGTAACAAGGAATCCTAGCCAAGGACATCTACCTCTAGTCATAGGCTAACACAAAACTGAAACATCCAATCACATGTACCACACAAGTAAAACTCAAAATACCATCCAAGAACAACACAAGTACAACTCTACATGGTCACATTGCTTCAAGATAAAAAGAAGATCAAGTATGTTAAGAGAACCATACACGTAATAATTGAATATCAACTATGGTCACATCAGGTATGTTACGGAAACCATACCCATAAAATAAACAAGTACCAATTATGGTCATATCAGGTATGTTATGGAAACCATACCTACAATAAACAAGCACCAACTATGGTCACACAATTCGTCATGAGTTACCCACTGCGGATCGTCAAGATGATGGCCCTAATCAATCCTCGACCCTCATACTTACTAATGCAAAATTAAAAACCAACTGTTGTCCTAGAAAAAGTGTCATCACACAGCTCGTCATGAGTTACCCACTACAGATCGTCAAGATGGTGGCCTCAAACCTATCCCGGGCCCCCATACTTACTAATACGGGATCAAATACCTTTCATATAGACAAGATAGATGACCTTGCCATCCTAGGCCTTCCCACTCATCCCAAGTCTAAACGAGCCCTTGTGCCTATGAGTGAGGCCAACTTATCTTGAATAGTGAGAAGTTAGTCCTAATTTTCTAAGTATTGTTTTAGTTATCACTTGATTAAACAACTTTTGAAGGTTACCCAATCTTACCTCTTCCAGGCTCTAGCCCCTATGGAAGCCACTCTTCTACTTGACAACACACACACCAACCAAACATCAAGGGTACCAAGGTGCAACACACAAGATATCACAACCACGCCTTTCATAGGAGGCAACATAAAATGAAACGCACTCCAACACTAGAGGCAAAAAATCACATAACAAGGTCACTCCTTGCAAGGAGATGCGGATCCCATAATCCACTCCTAAACCATGGAGGTATAAACATCCTCATTTGTGAAAACTGGGTTATTAACTAAATATGAACCAAGCACTACCCAAGGGACTCGCAATACATTGTCAAACATGACACAACAACCCACATGACGGAAAACCCCATCAGGAAGACTTAATAAACCCGACTGAACAAATTTCCCCAAGGCGATAACAAAGACTCAAATTCAACCAAGCAATTAATCTAGAATTAACCTGCTTCAGATTTCCTAAATCCAATCCTTTTAATAAAATTCAATAGATTATTGACATAGTAAAATTAATATAATAATTTCTCTTCTATACAAAAGATAAAATTTAACCAAATATCTAATCCTTAATTGCATGAAAATAATAATTAGATAAAATAGTTACTTCATTAATTCAAATTATATCGTTTAAAATAATTATTTATTTTTGCAGAGATAGATCATTTTAAAATCCATTAATTTCGCTATTTAAAACATATTACTTTCATCTCCATTAATTTGCCTTTTCAAATATATTATTTTAAAGTAAAGAATAATAATTTGCTTAAGAACCCATTATTTTAAATCCCTCTATTATATTTAAGTCAGGATATTAATCAAATCATTGGCTCAATATTATAATATATGTATATTTTAAATCTATACATATTTAATCAATTAAATCCTATATATAATAATATTTAATATTATATAATAAAATATAAAACATTAATATATATTTTATCATTTTTAATATATATTAATATTTAATATTATACAAATAAAATATTAAAATATTAAACATATTTTATTTATTTATTTGATTTTTCTTTTTATAAGAACCCAAAAGTATGCCTCAGGCCATGCGCCTCTTTTAGGGTTGGTCGTGCTTAGGGCCGGCGTTTCTTTTGGAATGGGCGACCGTGGTTTTTTCCATGGCCGTGCGGATCTTAAGAGAGGGTGACATTGACAAAGGGCAGGGGTTTTGCAGGGCATCGGTGGCTTACACAGCTGGCCTCGATGGTGGCAACGACTATGCCAAGCATAGTCATCCACCCTTGTGGGTGGCGCAGTTGTGCTTAGCACAACCGACCACCGGTGGCGGTGGTGACTGTGTAGGCATCGGCGGCGGGGTGTGTGGGGAGCAAGATGGGTGTGGCTCCCTCCACCCACCTCCCATGGGGTGCGGTGGGGGTTGAGCCCCCAGTGACCTCTGCAAAGATTTTTTTTAATTTTGTTTTAATTTTGTTTTAATTTTTATAATATATTTTTTTTAAACAAAACCTTGTGGATTTAGAAATTTGTGCCTCTTCCTAGGGGCATTTTGAAACATTTTCAAGAGCATAACCTTTAATATAAAATATTATTTTATATATATAAATATATGTGTGTGTGTATATATATCAATATATATACATATATATATATATATATATATATATATATATATATATATATATATAAATCCACAAAAGATATTTGCATGATTAATTGAGAAAGAAAATATTGAAAACCCAATTCTAGCCAAGAACACAAAAATTTATGAGAGAACTAAAAAAAAATAGGGGTTTAAAATATGCTACAATTTTTAACATGAAGTTTTCAACTTAGATCTGGTTTTTGAATTTTCCATCATGCATTATAAACACAAAACATTTATAACTATACTTACAAACAATTAAAACTAAAGAAATGAACCTGGTATTTTTAATCTGAGGAGGTCCAAATGATGATTAGCTTCCAACCTTGCTTCAAAATCCAGTTCCACAAATTTTCACAGCTTCAATCCAAAACCCACAAAAATACAACAATTCTTTCAACCTCTATTTTCAATTTTCCAAAACTTTCATAATCCAAAATTGAGAAGATAATTTCAATAATAAAGAAATTCCAAAAATATCTCCAAAATACTAGTGCAACCACCCTCATCAATTTCAGAAAATAGAAATAGAAAATATCTCATTTTTCCAATTTTTGAATTCAAACTTCTAAAAATGCAACTTAAATCATTTTCTTTTATTTTCAATTTGAATTCCAATTTCCAATTAAAATATCAATCAATTCAAACAAGAACTTAATTCAATCTAATTAATTTAATTAATTCAATAAAATGAAGCTAATCCAAGATTAACTCATTTTATTAATTAAATTAAATTAATTAATTAATTAAATGACATCTTCCAACAGAAAAACTAAATTAATTTAATCAATAACTTAAATACAAAAACTCATTTAATTATTTTTTTCTAACTTGAAATTAAATAACGAAGAGTAGGAACAAAATTCAAAGCAACACAACCCGACAAACAACTGACGACATACTAGGACTAGGGTGACGACTTGGCACGAAAAACCTAGCTACTATCTCCCAATCAAATACCATTGGGCATTGAACACGCTCCAACCTGTGAAACTAGGTGGAGTTGATGTCTTGTACCTTTCAACCTAAAAATAAAGTAAACAACAACATATAATATGAACAGCATAAAATACACATCATGAAGAGGAACTCATAGGATCATAGGGTGCTTGCAAGCAAGTGATGCAATACCGTCCCCTTCACCAATACAATGCAACTAACTGAAAATGATAACATATTAATATAATTCAAAGCATAAACATCATTAATTCGAATATCCATAATGCTAATCCAAAACATGGCATAAAAATAACATCATATTAAAATACCATCACATCAAAAGATAACATTAACGTCGCTTACAGATAGTGATCAAATAGAAACCGAGTATCATAGACAAGGTACTAATAGAAAGCACACATAATAAGGCATTTGAATATCCAGAAACACATCAACACAACATAAGAACACAAGGACACACTGTCCAACTAGAAGGAAAAACGGAGGGGTATTACACGATGGTTGTAATAACACTTTCCATTTAAAACCTTGGGAAACATAGAGAATGTCTGCGTAATTTTTGATAAGGCTTTGTTGGTCTTGTTCTATTTCTATATTTGCTATTAGATATGTGAGAGAGGAGGGAAAACTTTTGTGAAGGTGCAAGTTTGATCAAGTGTTGTCCAACTTCTGTGAAGGTGGTTGGAGGATATTTTGTGTTTTTTGCATGGGGTGATGGTTGCAAAAGCAAAACAAAAGTGTTGCCTATGATAATATTTTTCCCATTTTTTTTAGGCATTCGAGAAACAAGGTAGTGGAGATAAAGCTAGTGGGAAGAGGTGCATATTGAAAAAACCCTTTGCGATATTGTTTTGAATTTATGGTTCGCATTTTGTTGTAGGCTATTATTTTTCATTTTCGATAAGGTGATGTTGATTGTTTCAAATTTTGATAAGGTGTTATTGAAAAAAGACTATATTGTTTGTAAAATTGAATATTGTTTCATTTATGGTTCGCCTTTTGTGGCTATGGTTTTGCATGGTTTTGTCATTGTGCATTTTATTGTTTTGTGGGTTTCTCCATCTAGGTCACTGTTGAAACCAATATTGTTTGATTTATGGCTTCCATTTTCTGGCTATGGTTGCAACAAAATAAAATAGTTAATTTTATATAGTTTATGTTGATTTCCATTAGGAATTGTTCATTATTGTTCTCTAGCTTAGGCTATATTTTTTTATTTTCGATAAGGTGTTGTTGAAAAGGCTATATTATTTCAATTTTGATAAGGTACTGTTGAGAAAAGTGTATATTTTTTGATGGGTTTTTAACAGTGAATTTTTATGTTTTGTGGTTTTTTCCATATGGGTCGTTGTTTAAACCAATATTGTTTAGTTTATAGCTTCCATTTTGTGTCTATGGTTGCAACGCAATAAAATTTTTAACATTATATAGTTTTTTGTCAATTTTTGTTGTCTATCTTGGGCTATATTGTCTTATTTTCAATTTAAGGTGCTATTGAAAAGGCTATATTGTTTCAATTTTCGATAAGCTGTTGTTGAGAAAAGACTATATTGTTTGTTAAAAGAAATATTTTTTGTTTATGGCTCACATTTTGTGGCTATGGTTTTGCATGGGTTTATCACTGTCAATTTTTGAGTTTTGTGGGCTTCTCCATTTGGATCGTTGATGAAATGAATATTGTCTGATATTGTTTCATTTTGCATAGGGTCCTATTGAAAAGGCTATATTGTTTCAACTTCCAATAAGGTGTTGTTGAGAAAAGACTATAATTTTGCATGGGTTTGTAAGCTAGCATTATACAGTTTATGTTGATTTCCATAAGGCATTGTTCATTGTTGTTCTTTAGCTTAGGCTATATTCTCTCATTTTTGAGAAGGTGCTATTGAAAAGGCTATATTGTTTTAATTTTTTGATAGGGTGTTTTTTAGAAGAGACTATAATATTTTGTAAAACCAATATTGTTTCATTTATGGTTCACATTTTATGTGTATGGTTTTGCATGGGTTTGTCATTATAATTTTTTGTGTTTTGTGGATTTTTGCATCTGGTTTGCTATTGAAACCAAAATTATTTGATTTATGGCTTATGTTTTATGGTGGGAATTTTTGGTTTGTGTGTGGTGCTTATGGTTGTAAGGCAATAACTTAGGCCAAATTGTTTCATTTTCGATAAGGTGTTGTTGAAAAAATATATTTTATGGGTTTTTCCATCTGGGTTGCGATTGAGTCCTATGTTGTTCCACTTATGGTTTATGTGAAATGTTGATGGTTGCAAGGGTATTAAACAATTTATGTTATTTTCACTAAGGGATTTTTTACAAATCTTTGGCTAGATTGTTTCATTTTTTCCAAGGCAATACACTAGTTGATGCTATCATTTCATTTTCGATAGGGCGTTGTTGAAAATAGACTATTTTGTGGGTTTTTCCATCTAGGTTGTTGTTGAGTCCAATATTGTTTCATTTGTGGCTTCTATCTTGTGGTGATGGTTGCAACATAATCAAATATTTAATGTTATATAGTTTATTCTATTTCCCATAAGGCATTGTTGAGTGTTCTTCTCTAGCTTTGGCTATATTGTTTCATTTTGATAAGGCAGTCTTGGGAAAAGAATTTGTGCATGTGCAAGGTTTTTTTTGTTTTTTTATGCATGGGTTTTTTACTATGAATTGTTTTGTTTTGTAGGTTTCTCCATCCGGGTTTCTATTGAAACTAATATTGTTTCATTTATGCCTCTTTTTTTTTTTATGGTTGCAATGCAATAAAATAGTTAATGTTGTACAGTCTATGTTGTTTTCCATAGGGTATTGTTGAGTTTTGTTCTCTAGCTTTCACTAAATTATTTCATTTCCAATCTGCAATAAAATAGTAAATGTTATAGAGTTTATGTTGTTCTTTAGCTTTGGTTGTATTGTTCTTATTTTGATAGGTTAGTTTGGAAAAAAAAAATTCTAGGTTTATGTTGAAACCATTATTGTAATACCCCTCTATTTTGCTCTGTTGTGCGAACAATGTTGTTTCCCCTTTTATGCTTTAGTATTTTGTTGTACTTTGACTATGTACCTGGTTTCGATTAATCACTATTTTATCATGATGCATCTTGATGTGATGATACTTTATGTTGATGATTATTATGACATATTTTTAATTAGCATAAGTGGTTATTCAAAATTATGATGTTTTATGCTTTCAATTGTGGTGCTATGTTAGATGCGTTAGTTAGTACTACTGTATTGGTGAGGAGGATGGTATTGCATCACTCACTTGCAAGTGCCCTGTGATTCTATGATTTCCTCTTCACGGTGTGCCTTATTGATGACATATTATTGCATGTGGATATACTCTTTGTTCACAGGTTGACACATACAGGACATCAAATCCACCTGGTTTCATAGGTTTGAGTGTGTTCATTGCCCAACAACATTCAATTGGGAGATAGTAGCTAGGATTTTCGTGCCAATTCATCACCCTAGTCATAGTGTGTCGTTAATCTTAGTGTGTTCCAGTTGCTTTAATATTGTTCAATTTTCCTTGTTTTAGTTATAATTGGAAATTAGAAAAATGTTAAAGTATATGATTTTATAGTTAAGTTGGTGAGTAAATTAATCTAGTTATATGTTAGAAATGTGACTTAATTTATTAATTAATAATTAATTTAATCCTGTATTAGATTTATTTTATTAACTAATTAAATTATTATGTTGAAATGAATTAGATCATTCGTTTTGGAAATTTATGGATATTTGGTTTGAAAATAAAAGAAAATGTTTTAAATTCAATTTAGAAAATTTGAATTCAAAAATTGAAAAAAATGAGATATTTGCTATTCCGTTTTTGAAAATTTATGAGGGTTGGTGCATGGATATTTTGGGGAAATTTTTCCTTATTTGGTTTTATTCTTCACAAGTTTTGAAAATTGGAAAATAGAGGAGAGGAGGATTTGTGCATTTTTGTGGATTTTGGATTAGAGTTGTGAGGATTAGAGGAGTTGGAGTTGGAAGTTGAGCACCGTCTGGATCTCTTCACAAACTCAAGGAAATCAGGTTCATGTCTTTTAAATGGTTTTCTTTTGAGATTTTAAATTTTAAATGTTGTAGTTGAAAATCATGTGGAAAAAGCTTTTGAAATTTGCTGGTTGAATGCAAAGGAAACACAATTGGAATTTTTTATCTCCAAATTAGCAAGAAAAACTCTCTTTAAAATAGAATGCTTCAAAGAAAATGGTGATAATAATTGTAAATGTTTGTTTTTCTGGTTTTCTCAAGTTATTTTGTAATTTTTTTTTTATCATTGAAGGCTAATATATATATATATACTTTCTTTCAAATCATGCCAAATAGGGGGTTATGCTGGCAAAATTTTTGCAAATAAAACTAATTAAAAAAAAAAAAACCCCAGAAGTGGATTGAAATCCGCGGTTTTTGTTTGCCATTTTTTTTATATAAAAAAAACATATTATTTTAAATGGGGAGGCGTTGGGGGCTCACCTCCCCATCGTGCCCCCATGGGAGGCACGTGGGGAGAGAGCCACACCCAACGCAGACTACCCCAACCAACTCTGGGTCAGTTGCATACACAACCGACACCCACAGTTGGGTCGATAGTGTTTACACCGCCGCACCCAACAGTGGGGATCGAATGTGGATGCAGCCGACACCCAACCATAACACAACTGCCCTCCCATGAAAATTTTCCACCTCTCACAAAAAAAATCCGCGGCCTTTGAAAATGCGTTAGGGTTTTCAAGAAATATGAGGTCAACGAAAATTACATTTTTTTATATAATAATATTTTATTATTATATTCTATAATATTAAATTATTAATATTTATTATGGCTTAAATAATATATATTAATATCTAATATTATATTATATAATATTATATTATATAATATTATAACAATATTATATATATTTATATAATTTTTTTAATCAATATATAAATATATTACCTTTTTTTTAGTTATATATATATATATATATATACGATGTATATATGTATGATTATAAAATGATTTATTTAATGGAAAGAATTAAGTTAATTGAAGAAATGAAACATCGTAATGTTGGTTAAATTCATTACTTTGATTTTAAAATATTATTTTTATAGATGAATAACTTTGATATAAAATGATTTTTTTTCACAAGCTGATTGTTTTTAAATGATTACATTTAAATGAGGAGGCAATAATTATTTTACATCGCTGAATCTTGATTTATTTGATCATCTAGTTAATTTATCACTAATTAAACGTCAATAGGGAAATTAAATAATTAGTATTAATTTCTCTCTTATTTGAAAGGACGAATCTAATTCAATTTATTTAATGCAATAAATTGTTGAATGATAATGAGGAGATGAATTTAGTGAATCCAAAGTAGATTCAATTCTTCCCTTGATTTTGATTTGTTTGTGTTATAATTTGGAAAATGTGAGTCATAGCATTTGACAAGTCTTCCAATTGCTTTTTTAATTTCGTGGGTTTTCATAACATATTATTCAACCTTTGGGATTACCTTGGGTAGTGTGTTAACTATAGCCAGTTTGTTACCCGATTATCATGAGCGGGATTGTGTTGACTGTATGGCATGGTTAGGGATGTGATGTCTTTATGTCATACTTATGTACCCTTGGGTTGTGGAGTTTTTCCATGTGTCATCTTAGAGGAATAGCTTGTAACGAGGGCCGAAACACGAAGTGGTGTCAGGATAACTCATTGCAAGTTAGTTAATCTAGTGATAACATAATTAACTGATTAGAGTATCATGTAGTATCAAACACTTAATAAGATAATTATGCCTCGCTCAGGAACACAAGGGCTTGTTAAGACTTGGGTTGAGATGAGAAGGCCTGGAATGGAAAGATCGTTATCTTGTCTCTATGAAAGATAACTGATTCCACATTGGATTACATGAGGGGCCGAAAGTCGTTAGAGGTTACCAGGATAACCTGAGTTGGGGGTCAGGGCCTAGGAAGACTCACCAGGATAACCTATGTAACATTGTGATTACACTTCTCCTAAGTCAACTATATGTTCACATCAGTGATGCAACTGATTATGTAATTCTGGAAGCATTGTAACCATTGTATTAAGTGATGTATTTGTATTTATTTTAGTCCAGTTTTGTGTTAGCCTATGTCTTGAGGTAAATGTTCTTGGCCAAAAATCCTTGTTACTATCTCCTAGCATAGGGGGGTGGACCTTTGGGTTCCACTTGGTTGGGTGGAATGCGCACCTTACTCCGTTGGGTTTTTCTTTTTGATCGTGTGGATGAGACTTCCAGTTGGAGAGCTTGTATGATCCAGTTTCATTTCATGCCTTGTTATACTAGTTGATCTTTTGATATATTACCCCTCATTTGATATCAAGGTGGAATTTGTAATTGTAACTGTATTCTTTGGACTTGCCTCATTCGGGGAATGAGTGTTGTAACCTTATTGTTAATTATGAATAATGAAATTGAAAGTTATCTCTCATTCTTGTAGTAAATTATGTTAATTGTAATGCATTTTCTTATCTCTTAGTTATATAATTGACATGGTTTAAAATTCATGTTTTTTTTGTTGAAGTTCTATATAGCCTCTGTCTTGTAACCTTAGAGGTTGTTGGCATTAGATAGTGAGCTTTCTTATTAATTGTACTTAAAAAAAAAATAGCCCATTTAAATAGTTGTTTGCAACTTCCTATAGAGTTGTGTGGCGGGGCATTACAATTATTGTTTCATTTAAGGCTTTCACTTTGTGCTGATGGTTTTTAGACTTTTGAACACATTGTACTCTTTGGAACTTCTTCCTTGAATAACTTAATTTGTTTTTGAACACATTGTATGTGGTAACCAATGTTTCTTATTATGCTTAATATAAAGCTTATTATTCTAAGAATTCCTTTTTGAGGATGAAACAAATAACAACTATCTTCCCAAATAAAAACTATATTCCCAAAACAATAAATATGAATTTTTTGTTTTCCTTTCTAAATAATGTTTTGTTTAATATATAATTCTTGTTAACATGGATTCCACTCATGGTTCTTGTGATATTTAATTAGCATAAAAAGGTGTTGAGAGTCAAAGATTTAGTCATGGAATTTCAGAATAAAGACCTTAAGGTTCAATCAATATCATATTATTAGTTTTACCTATAATAATATGTTCACAATTCAATTATTCCATAATAGAATGACTCAAAGGTATATTCCTATTTATCTTATTGGTTGATATGTTCCATTCCAATTTTCTAGACCTTGCATTTAATACTTGTTGAAGTAATAAAATAGTTTATTCTATTTTCCATAAGGAATTGTTGATTATTGTTCTATGGCCTTGAATAAATTATTTGATTTATGGTTTCTATGTAGTGGTGATGGTTGCAAATTAATAAAATAGTTCATGTTCTTCTTGATAAGGCATTGTTGGTGTAACATCCCGCTATGCAACCTCGAAGGTTAAGAGCCAAAAGAGGACAAGATATATATTTTTTTAACAAGAGGAATAACATACACATAAAGTAGCTATTGATTCAAATATTCAACAAAAAACATGGCCAAGTATGGTCAAAAGTAAAACCTAAAGGAGAGGAATAACCCACCCTCCAAGGAAAATATGAACATGAGCAAATAGAATAGCTCCAAAAATTGTTGGAACTTGTTGCTCCAGAACTTGTTGCTTTGGAACTTGTTTCTTTGGAACCTTGTTGCTCCAAAACCTTTGCTACAAAACACAAGACAATAAACAAAAGGCATCGATGCTCCAGAACCTTTCTAGACCATAGAATGGAGGGAAAACACAACCATAGCTTTGATTTTTGGCATGAGAACATGGGAAGAAAATACATAAAAAACAATGATAGTACAAGAGAGTTTGATACCAACACTGGAACCCATAGGCCAAATATAAACAACACATTTCTTCTCATTAAATTATATGATTACATCCTTTCTCAAGAGAGTACAATATACATAAAGAAATATACATGAATACAATATGATAAAATAAGTACATGAGAGAGAGAAAATCCAACTTGTGCTCCAATAACCTATACACCAGTCCCCAATGGAGATGATAATGCATTCCTACAATGTGGAATCAAAAGAGACCACCCCACCATGCTCAAAGATAGTCACAAGGCCCAAATAGAAAACCAAGGCAAGGGTAACATATGGCCAACAATCACATTAGACATAGAGCAAACACAAAGTACAATGCATTAAGCTAATGCCACAACATGGAGATGATCATACCTTACATGTTGGGTACTACTCATGACTATAGATACAAGTTCAAGAGTGTAGATCAAATGGAAGGTCATCATGCATGCTCAAAGGGATGGAACCACACAAAAAAATACACCTCTCATACAGATGAGGGGACTCAACCATTCCCAAATCAATGTCCTACAGATGGTTAACTCAACGCCTCACAGACAGATCGGCCTTCTCGAGTGCATCGTTAGCCTTTCCAAATGCTTAAGGCTATGCACGAGAACTCATTATATTATAAGTGTTTTTAGACATTGTAATTATTTATTTATCACATGTTTACTACAACTCTACTACTATTTCCCTTGGCAGCCACTTACGAGCCACTCTATAAATCCACTCTAATGACCTTGACTTAAGTCCATCTCATTCAACCAAATGAGGAATCCAAAAAAATAAGAAATAGTGAAAAGGCCACCAAAATACATCATTAAAACCACTTAAACACAACCAATTTTTTTTATGGGTATGTGCAAGATCAAGGGGGTCCAAAAAGTGGCGATGTGAAAAAAGGCATTTTTAACATGCCCAAAAATGTGAAATTCAATCCTTTGACTTTTTGCAAACCCAAGTACAATATCCATTTTTGTTTGATAATATGAAACAAAAACAGATATCCATTATATAACGGATATTTGTTTAGTTTAAGTGATAGTTTAAAATTTTGTCACGTCTTGCCCTGAGTGATTGTTTTATTTTATATACTATAATAATTTTTTAATATATTTATCATATACATATTATTGAATATATTATAACATTATATTTTATTATAATATTTATATAATACTAAATATTATATATTAAATATAGTATTAAAATTATTATATTTTATTATATTATTATGTTATATTATATTATTATATTATATTATAATATAATATACATTATTATATATATTATTGGTTTAAAAAAACCACTGCTAATTCAATATGGTTGGGTCACAGATTTGACCATATTTTTAAAACGCTATAAATAAAAAAATGGATATCTATTTTGAAATGAATATCCATTTTCTATTTTATAAAAACAAAGGAAAAATAATATAATATATATAATAATATATATTATATTAAAATATATTATAATAATATATATATATATATATTATACATAATATATTATATATATATATATATATTATAGTTTTAACAAAATCACTTCCGATTGAATATGGTCGGGTCCTAGACCTGACCATATATTTAGAAAGCTATAATTTAGGAAACAAATATCCATTTTGAAACGGATATCCGTTTCCTATCTTATACACAAAAAATAAAATTTGAATGCTCATTTCATTTTTTTTGTTTGTGCGTGGGTTTACTCAATAGGGAAACTTGGATATCTGTTTGCTAGAGAATAACTAGCTAAAATTTGTAAGTATTTGTGGGTTTTTCAACTTTTTTATTCATTTTGCATTGTTTTTATTTTGAATTTTAGTTAAAAATAGGGTAAATTTGATAGATTTTTCATTGCATTAAAACCATTGTTAATTTTGAATTTTTTTATTATCAATTAACAGATTTAAAATGGATCAACATGAAAATACAAACCATGTAGAAGAGGAAAACCGAAACCCCACACAAAATGAAAACATTAATCTTGTAGAAATGAAAACCCTGATCGTGCACAAAATGAATACCCTCCAAATCCTACACCAAAACCATTTTCTAAATAAAAATGTGTCAAAAATACATGATTCTATTCATAGAAATTTAGATCAATTAAGAAAAGTATGTCGAATCTATGAGACTGTAGATGAGTTATCAAAGATGAAAAACACTTTGCATTTAATCATTTCAAATGTTGAAACTTTGACAACTTAGCATAGTAGATTTTCATAGTGGCGAGAGGAAAAAAGAAATATTTATGTCGATGGATTATCATATGATGAGGTGAAAGCACTTGATATTGATAAAAACAAATTAGCTCAGTTATTCATCAACCAGAGAACATGAAAACTTGTTAATATGAGGAAACCAAAATTTCCAATTAAATGGTGCACCCATAGAGGCATACTAGATAATTTGTAATGCCCCACCACACAACCCTAGAGGAAGTTGCAAAGAACTACTTAAACAGATTTTTTTTTTGTTTTGTTTAAGTATAATTAATAAGTAAGTTCACTAACTAATGCCAACAACCTCTAAGGTTATGACACAAAGGTTATATAGAACCTCAACGAAAACCATGAATATAAACCATGTCAATTATTTAAGTAACAAAATAACACATACATTCCAAGTAAGATGATTTTACAACAAGCATAATAGATAACTTTCAAATGCATTAAATTATTATAATAATTATAATATTAAAATATTATAATAATTATAATATTAAAATATTATAAAAATTATAATATTTAAAATATAATAGAATTCTATTATATTTATTTTCTTTTATTATAAAAAAAGAACTTCAAAAGGCCAAAAGAAAGAGCCTTGGTTCACGTGCCAACCCCTAGGGTTGAGTCATGTGAACCTCGGGCTTTGTGCGAGGGCAACTAGGCAAATGAAGGTTGGTTACGGCTTCCATGGTTGGCAGAGATGGTTTGCATAGGGCGGTTGCAAGAGGCGGTGTCATCGGGAGGAGGGAGGCATGGCGGAGAAGCCAACGTGCAGGGTGTAGGCAGAGGTGTCGTGCTGAGCGCAAAGGAAGTTTACACTGGGCGCAGGCGGTGCTGGTAGCGTCGACCACCCACAGTGGTGGTGCGAGCTACACATTCCATGCGGGCCACGGACAAGGGGGGGGGGGGGTTTCTTGGGTGCGCTCCCCCACACTGCTTCCCATGGGGGCGACGGTGGGGTGATCCCCATCCCCCAAAACAAAAAAAGATTGTCTTTTTTTTGAAAACTAGAACTTAAAAAAAAACCAGACTTCAATAAAATTTCAATCCTAGCAAAATTTATAAAATTTTGCTAGTATAACTTTACAAAATAGAATTTAAAAAAAATAATAATTATAAGAAGTATATATATGCACACACATATATATATAATTTCCATTCAATCAAGATTGAAACTCAACAATTTGAAGAACAATTTGAGAGAAAAACAGAATGAAAATAACAATTTGTAAGCAAGAATATTTTTCCAACTTTGAACAATCTTATTCAAATTTTTGAAAGAAATATTTCACACAGATTTGTTTTGCACACAAACAAAAGATTGCAAGTAGTTTCCCCATCAACACAAAGCCTCTAAATAAAAAAAAATCAATTAATACAAGATGAGAACCTAATTTTCTTGAAGTATGCTGAAGATCCTGATGGTGCTTTGAAACCCTTTCAGCTCCACAGATTCTTTGAACATTTTATCCAAACCCACAAAGTTGAGCAATCCTTCCTCTTCTCTTCTCAAATTTTCTCCAAAAACTCCATTTTTTTAGACTTGTGAATAAACTCAAAGATAATGTAAATTTCCCCAAAAATCCTACAACCACCCTCATAAATTCCAGAAAATAAAATACGAAATATCTCTTTTTTTTTTAATTTTTTAATTTTTGAATTTTCAAATTTCTAAATTGACTTTTAATTGATTTTCTCAATTTTCAATTCCAACTCAAATATGCATGAATTTCTAAAATGAATAATGTAAATCATTTCAACACAAATAACTTAATCAATTAATAAACTAGACCTACTCCAAGATTAAATTATTTATTAATTAAATTAAATTACTCACTAATTTAAATCACATTTCTAACATTATTCTAACTTCCTAAATAAGTTGAAACCGGGCAAATTGAACAAAATAGAACAACTAGACCACAATAGGAATGACAACACACTATGACCACGATGATGACTTGGCATGGAAATCCTAGCTACTATCTCCCAATTGAATTTCATTGGGCAATGGACACACTCGAACCTGTGAAACCAGGTGGAGTCGATGTCATGTACCTCTCAACCTACGAACAAAGAATATACCCACATGCAATAATGTCATAACTAATGCACATCGAGGGTGCTCGCAAGAGAGTGATGTGATACCATCCTCTTCATGAATACAGTAGTACTAACTGACAAATCTAACATAGAAACATATTCAAAGCATAAAACATCATAAATTTAATATCCACTTATGCTAACTCCAAACATGCCATAATAATCACATCAAAATATAGTATCAACACATCAAGATACATCATGATAAAAAAATGATCAACTGTAACCAAGTACAATGTCAAAGTACAACACAATACTAAAGAATAGAAGAGGAACCAACAATGTTCGCACAATAGAAAAAAACAGAGGGGTATTATGTAATGCCCCGCCAAGTAATCTTAAAGGAAGTTGTAATTAACATCATAAGCGAACCAATTTTTTTATTTATAAAGTGCATTTAACATACACATTCACTTACTAATTAACAACCTCTAAGGCTACAAGGTTAGGATTACTTAAACTCACACATACACATTACATAAAACCATAACAGTATGAACTTTATGAAATAACCATCATACATCATAAGAATACCACATAACATAATAAGATAATCAACCAAGATACAATCTCATAAACATTATCTTAATCCAATAGTTATATCACTCATTCCCAGAATGAGACACTAGTACAAATGTATTACAGATACATAATTCCACCTCTTACAAAAGAGGGATAAAGTATCATATACAAACTGAAATATTACAATGCAAGAAATTACAACAAGAACCGCGAGCTGTCCATCTGGATGTCTTGCCACCAAGTACTGAAGATAGATGGGGCCCCAACGGTTTTGGTGCATGTTCCACCCTATCAATGTGGTACTCGAAGGCCCACCCCCCATGCTAGGAGATAGTAGCAAAGTAACATGGACAAGATTCTACTACCTCTAACCAAAGGCAGACTCATACTGACATAACCAAACAAATGAACTAACAAGTACAACTCAATCATCATATAAGTACAAAACAAGTATAACTCAACTACAATACAAGTACAAATCAAATACAATACAAGTACAAATCAAGTACAATACAAGTACAACTCCAACATCACTGACATAGGTCACATTGCTTCCAAACATAAAGTAGATCAAGTATGTTCAAATAACCATACACATAAAATAATTAACAATAGTTGTCATAGATAGAGTGTCATCGCAAGGTTTGTCATGAGATCTCCTCTAGCCATTCTTCATAGGCTCCGACACAAGTAATCCTGGTGGCTTCAACTGAATCCCGGCACTCATACTCACTCATGTGGAATCAACTACCTCTCGCAAGAACAAGATAGTTGATCTTGCCATTACAGGCCTTCTCACTCATCCCAAGTCTAAATAAGCCCTTGTGTCTATGAGTGAGGATTAAATTATCTTGATTAATGTGAATGCATCCTAATCATCTAAGTACATTAATTTAATTATCACTTGATTAACTCACTTTTGAAGGTTACCCAGTTTACCACTTTGGGCTCTGGCCCCTATCAAAAGCCACTCTTCTAATGGACAACGCACACCCAAACAATCCACCAAGGGAAACACAAGTGCATACCAACTAGCATCATAATCCACTCCAAAAGAAGGAGGATACAAATAATAGAACTCACTCCAAAAATCTTGGAGGCAACAAACCCATAGTCCACTCCTTTCACAGGAGGCAACAAGATGAAACCACATAACAAGGTCACTCCATACAAGGAGACACGGATCCCATAATCTGCTCCTAAACCAAGGAGGCGCAAACATCTTCGTTCATGAAAACTGGGTAAAACTGAACAGACGCCATGCACTACCCAAGGGAAAACAACTGGATAGCATAAAGATTCAACAACCCTTATCCTCTAAGATCTTCTAGAAGACTTATAATTTAGGACTAACACTAAATCCAAAAACCAACAATGCAACTTGACGACATAGCAACCAAAGAATTCAAGTCATTAATCAAATCTAATATTTGGATTTCTTAAATCCATACTCATTCAATAGGTAGTGTTGACAAAGTCAAAAACACAATAACTAGATCATCTAAAATAATCATAACCCCTATTTCCCTTTTCATTACTGAAAATATAAAACAATTAAACTTACTTCCCTTTACTGAATACAGAGAATTAAATCCTTTAAGATAATCATGAGGAAGATACTACTTTTGGATATACTAAATCCATATCTCTTTCATAATCCAATCACAATGATTCAATTAATCTAAATAGAAATTAATAAATAACATAATTGATTGCCTCATCAATAAAACAACATCTTAATTTACTTTTAAATAGACACAAATCCATGCAAGTAAACTCTTTCCATTTCCTAACCAAATCTTACATCTCATTCAATTTTCTATTTAAAACATTTAGTCACTTTAATATAATAACATATTGTTTCTCTAACCATTTTCCATATACACTAATCAATCCACTTTTAAATCTCTATTCAATAATATATTGCATGCATCTCATTAAAATAAAATACGATAATGAATTTTACACTTAATATATATATATATGGTCCATATTATATAGACACCAAATATATATATTAATAAATTTAATTACATATATTCTTTAATATTCCATTCACAATGACTAGATTACTCTATGGAACTAAATGAAACATAACTATTTGTTTTTTTCAATATAGTTAGTTCCTAAATTTACTTCTAATGCAACCTAACACTATTGCAAACAATCTTTTCAATTTTCTATCCTATGTCTCTTCAACTATCCATTTAAAAACATGCAATTTCATCAATGTATAAAAATATCTTTTGGCTTATCTATTTGACTATGCATTTATATTGTTTTGTAATTAAATCTCATTAATTAAAACAAACATTTAAATATAAATATTTCTATAATTCTTCAATATATTTAAATATCTTTTTCCTTATCAATTTTTACCATACATTCAAAAATTATCTTTTAAACTCTTCATGGAAAGCTAAATTACACGCACTTAAATAAAACAAAGTAAATACTGATTAAAAATACTCATGGATATATATATACATCTCAATATATTTTCTTCAATCATATTAAAAAAATAAATATTTCCTTTTAAATCAAATAATTATTTTTATTAAAAAATATGTTTTTCTATACATTTTCTATGCATACTAATCATTTCTTTTAGAATACTAATAATACCCAATTTGCAAACAACGGAATAAAATAATATAAAATATTATTTATTCTCTCAAATGGATATATACCTTCAATATATATATACTAAATATAAATTAATATATTTAAATATATTTAATCATTAGCATATCTTCTATTCTTTACAGAATATCAAATTGTTTAATTCAAAATAAAATATCCCTTATCATCAATTTTCTCAAAATATATATATATATATATATATTTCCAATTAAATCAAATTAATAATTGGACCTTTTACACATGAATTTAAATTCCACAATTAAATTTTAAATTATGGATTTTTTCAATCAAATATTTAACTCTTTCAATTAAATTTTAACATGCCATTTTAAAATAAACAATAATTTCCCCATACGTTTATAATTTTAATTCCACTAATCTAATATACAAATTTTATTTAAAATAATATAAATAAATATAATACTTTAGTATTATAAATTATAATATAAAATATTATTAAATAATATTTTAATATTATAATAACAATACATAAAATATTAATATTTATAAATATCAATTTATTATTATTTTATTTTCAGAACAGCCATGGGAAAATAACTTAACAGCAGTCTCATGTTTCAAGTATAACTCAAAAACTACGATCTGGGTATTTGCTATTTTTTGGCAAGGATAAGAAAATTTTAAACTGCAAACACCCTTTAAATTTCCTGACAACCCAGTTTTTGAAAGTGAAGTTATAGGTGACGCAACCAAACCATTTTACCATGAAAAATATAACTATACTGCAGATTTTAAAATCTATTTTTTAATAATAAACAGAAGGTTTCATTTTCTAAAAACATTCTAAATGCATTGTTCAATCTCTATGTTTGATTTCAATAACAACAAAATTGATTTTCCCAAATAATTTAAATTCAACTAAGGTTTTCACAATTTTCACTCAAGAATTTTCACAAGCAAAGGCTGTAAATTTGTTTAATTCTTTTTTTCTAATATCAAATTTGTTTTCTAAAATAGATTTAACAAACAAATCTTTAATCATTACTATTTTAAAGAAAACAATCAAAAACAATAAAACACAAAGAGGAAAACCTGGTACAAGAAGCTACTGGAAGAGATGAATTTCTGATGCAAGCCTCCTCCAAGGATTTCCTGAATTTTCTTCAATCCTCCAATGAATCCAATCCAAAACCCAACAAATGCAAACAATCTTTCCTTCAATCAATTCTACAATCAAACTTTCTTCAAACCCTTGTGCAAATTTTTCAAAATTTCTTCCCTGTTGTAAAAATGTATTTTTTTCCTAAAACTCTTTCTGCTGCCCTAAAATTAAAACATGTATTCTTTATAAATCAAAAATACCTAATTCAACCCTAATTCACATTACATGCAAATTAGATATTTCCATTTCAATTTCAATATTTACAACCCTAATTCACATTACATGCAAATTAGATATTTCAATTCCAATTTCAATTTCAATTTCACTTTTCGAAAACCCACTTTCAATTTAAAATGCAATTTCAAATAATAAATTAATTTCCAAAGTTGGAACTCATTTCCCAAGTAAAAATTTAATTACAATTTCTAATTTAATTCCCACATGTTTAAATTAAATTCCAAAATTAATTTTAATTCTTTTATTTCCTTTCATTATCTTGCATCACGTTTAATTAATTAATTTAATTATTTAATAACTAAATTCAACCCTCTTGGATTAAATTTATTTAATTAAATAATTTAAATATAATTAATTAATTTAAATATAAACTTTTATTCACATTGCATTATTTAAAATAAATAACCATCAACATGATTTAAATGCAATTATTCTAAATATCTATTTCTAAATCAAGAATGCTTCAGAATTAAATAACATCAAAGTAAGACAGACAATGACTTGACCCACACAACTGACGACACACTAAGGCTAGGGTGTAAACGTGACACATGTTACCTAGCTACTATCTCCTGTTCAACTTAACCGTTGGATCGACACGCTCAAACCTGTGAAACTAGGTGGAGTCGATGTCATGTACCTGCAATCCTGCAACCAAGTAAACAACATCATACAATATATCCAGCATATAATACACACGGTGAAGAAAAAATTATGGATTCGTAGGGCACTTGCAAGCGAGTGACGCGAAACCGTCCTCTTCACCAATACACTCATTGAAACTGACACTTCCATCATAATCCAGTAATCTCATGATAACATCTCATGCTAATTCTACAACATCATTAATCCATAATGCATGTGAAACAATAATCAGATAACTACATCCCACAATAATAGTTGTCACTCAATAGTATCGATCAAAACATCATAACAAAATGTATCCAGTATCAAAGTAATTGCAACCAAACATAGCAAACAAGAAGCAAAACGGAGGGGTATTACATATTACATAATTTTTGGAGACGTTGGTGGATGGTTTTTGATAAACCACCCAACAACAATCTTGATGTCCCTTAGTATTTTCTCTGAAAATTATATGTTGATTTTGTGCTAGGGAGACATGTCAATTACTTTGACATACAATATTTCTAGGGTGTTGGTAGAGGGATGCCATAGGATAGACCTAGAGCAATCTGAGTCACCCTAGTTTGTCTTCCTCCACCTATGTCTGCTCTGACTCCACTACCTTACCCTGAGATTGATGTAAATGCAGGGACTCTAAGCATTTATATGTTACATTCATTGAGTGATTATTTTGTCACACAGAGCCATCATGTTGTACAACCATTTGAAAGTGCATCCCATCACGGTGGTGCTACACCTAATCCATTTCAACATGATGGTAGTACACCTGCTACAACAACTCCCACTGGTACATCGCCATCAGCTCCCACTAGTACACAATCATCAACTCACATTGGTACAACATCCTCTTCGGGGCATATTTGTGTGCCTCATCATTGCATGATCTGAATATTTTTATGTTTGGAACCTCTTTGATGGTCCACTGAGGTCTCCATAGACACATCTAAATATGAGATTCATGATATGTCAGATTTAGGAGTTGATAGAACATGGAGTGGACCATTTCTAGGACAAACATTAACTACCAGGGATGATATGGGAGGATCGGTAAGACTTAAATTAATTTCATTGTGTGTTTTATATAAATTACTTTATATTTTATGAGAGATATTTGTAATAATATATGTTTATCTGCTGAAATTCTTAATATTTGTTGATAGAGGAGAAAATGTCAAAAGTGCAGGAGGTTACGCATACTAACATTTCATTTGCGCTAGAGAATCAATATACGATAAATTATTTAAATTTTTATTTTAGATGTTAAATTTTGAAATTTATTATGTTTAAATACATGTAAGTTACATTTATTGATAGTCTGATGCAATCTTGTCTTTCTATGCAACAACCTAGTTCTCATACAACCTTGTTGACAGGGTCTGACCCATTGGATGAAGTTGCACAATAGGTATATTATTCTTTTATTCTCGATATTATAATTATGTGTAGATGTGCATTTACATTCTTGTAATTTTTTATATAGGAAACTATCTTAGCTGATTAATCCACTATGAGCCCATCTAGTGTCATAAAATCACAATAGGTATGTGTTTATTTTATATTAAAGATCATTTAATTTTAGATAGGAGTAGATATGTGATTAGTAGATATGATTATTTTTCAAAAATTATATGTTAATTTGTATCATTTTTATTTTATGTGCTATAGTCCTCTACTTGACTCATCACTATGATAAGTGTGAGACTATTAATTTATAGGACTCTCGATCATCCTAAGGGACAACCATATGCAGAACATCTTGCAAAAAAGAGAGCAAGACTTGAGGTTAAAAAGAATTGCATTATTGATATAATAAAGTACATGTATACTGATTTTGATGTTAAATTGGTAATTTATAAATGATGTTATATAAGTTTCTATTTACTAGTCTAACTTGTCAACCATTCACATAATTAATCTAATTTGTGGTTTGAAATGCTATTGTCTAGGAAACTTCAGAGAAACTAACTTCTTCAAGGAGGCTCAATTTTGATGGTCCAACACAAGATTAGGATATGATATAGATTGATATGTACTTAGGGTTTTATAGATCTTGAGATGGAATATATGCCACATTTTATAAAACTTGTTGTAAAAATTTTTCCAAGTAGGCATATGCCAAATTTGTATATGCACAAACATAATTATTCTACAACTTGATATATAAGAATTGATATTCGATCTAATTTTTTCCTCATGTGCATGTATTTCTACTTTGAATTTTCAAAATGGAATGCATAATTATCTTAGAATGGTTTAAATTTATGATTGATAATGTATGATATAGATTAATGAAATTTCATTTTAATAGTTCACTTATGAGTTATAATTGGTAATCCATCTAGTTCTTTGAAGATGTTTTTCAAAAAATTCATTGTCTTTCCTATTGTACCACATTTTTTCATACATGTCTACCAATACATTTTTATCAAAAAATCAATTTGAGAATACCTAGGATTTCAAGCTCTGTTGAATGAATTTACATCTAATATTATTTTGTTTTTCGACCTCATGTAATGAAGTGAGCAACTGATTTTTATTTCATAAGAAGTTAAAATAAATGAAAATTGGATATAACTTAATGAAATGCATGTCATGGTATAGTTCTCATTCAAAAGTAATATAATCATCTTGATAAAAATCAATGTCACTCAATGTTCATTTAGGATTAATAACATGTAAAATTTATAAAATCATCTTAAGTAAGATTCAATATATTTCAACCATAGGGGATTGATGCAACCTTCAAACAAAGTCCTTACAATTGAAAAAGATACATGTTCATTAGATTGTTCATGTGAAATTTATAAAATAATCATGATAAAAAATTAACACATCACTCAACCATGATGCAACTGTTAAAAAAACAAAATGAATGTGATACTACCTTTAATCAAACCAAATACAACTCCATGACATGTAGGTTATTTGACCTTGGAAAAGCATTTTATATTATCGTAATGCACAACAATGAATGTTTCTAACCATAATGCATCAATAATCAAACAAGACATACTATATGGGTGTGCTTACACTAGGCATGGTCCTCTTTTGTGCCCAAACACATCGAATCCCTCAGAGCTACATTGGATCAATGACTTCCCTTGAGAGTCGAAAGTGAAAAAAGGCAGAAATATTTCATGGAATATTACCCATAAACCCTGATGCTTATAGGCTCATTTTCTGAGGCTACGGGATCATATTGGGACCTTCTTCAATAACCTCTTTTATTTTTTTCTATCTTGGAGGTTTTTTCTCATGGTGATGAGTTTTTAGTTGAGGAAAAAGTTGTCAGATGCAAACAATATAAAGTTGCAAAGTGGAGTAACTTTTGTTCTACAACTTGTATGACCAAATGGATTGTTCCAAAATGTATAAATGGGTACGTTTATTCTAGGAATGGTATTATTTTGCACCTAAATACGCCGAATGACTCTGAGCTACATTGGACCTATGATTTCCCTTAAGAATCCAAAGTGGTAAAAGGCAACAATCTTTGAAAGGTTGTTTATCAAAAACTATGATGCTTATAGGCTCTTTTTCTGAGGTTACAAAACTGTGTTGGGACCCTCTATGATAAAATATCTTGGTTTTTTCTATCTTAGAGGAGTTATCTCATGGTGACCCATTTCACTTGAGGAAAAAGTTGTCAAATGCAAGCAGTGTAAAGTTGCAAAGTGGTACAACTTTCATTTTGCAACTCGTATGACCAAATGGCATATTTGAACATGTCTAGATGGGTATTTTTATGCTAGGAATGGTCTTATTTTTCACCCAAACACATCGAATGACTGAGCTACATTGGACCAATGATTTCCCTTAAGACTCCAAAGTGCTAAAAGACATCAATCTTTGAAGGGGTATTTCTCAGAAATCATGAAGCTCACAGACTCTCTGTCTAAGGATATGGGATCATGTTGGGATCCTCTATAATAACCTCTCTCAATTTTTTCTATCTCGGAGGCATTATCTGGTGGTGATGAGTTTTTAGTTGAGGAAAAAGTTGTCAAATGCAAGCAGTGTAAAGTTGCAAAGTGGTCCAACTTTTGTTCTGCAACTCGTATGACCAAATGGACTATTATAACACATTTGGATGGGTAATTTTATGCTAGGAATGGTCCTCTTTTACACTTAAATACACCGAATGACTCTGAGCTACATTGGACTAGTGATTTCCTTTAAGAGTCCAAAGTGCTAAAATGAAACAATATTTGAAGGGTTATTTCTCAAAAATTATGTCACCTAGAAACAATCTGTTTGAGTGTATAGGATCACGTAGGGCCCCTCTACAATAGCATCTTTCAATTTTTTATATCGCTAAGGCATTTGCCAATGGTGTCAATTTTTTTGTTGATGGAAAAGGGTCAAATGGATGTGATGTAAAGGTGCATAGGGGTTTAGAGTTTGGTTTGTTCCTTGTGAGTAAGTGAAAAAGTGATTCATTTAGTCAAATACACTTAATTCATGAACTAGACACATGAATACAATGTATACACATTTAAACATGTAGGTCATAAAGTATACATTAGAATATTCATAAGTGACAGTATACACATAAGTTGTAAAGTGTACAATTCAATACACTTACAATATACACAATACACATGATATTACCATTCAGTAATTGCTAACAAATATAAGATTTACAAAATTCCACATAGGCATACAACAAACGACCCTAATACATAGTCATTTCCCAATAGGGGAAGGAAGTAGATCACATGTTGCCTTCACGGTCAACATAGTCTTCTAAAACCATAGCATTTTGACATTCTAGAGTGACAGGCACCTGTACAAACCATCAAGGTAGTAGTTAAACTACATACAATAGAAAATATGCTTAAAATAAGAAATCTATATTATTCTAATATGCCGCATACTTCTACCAAAGGATAAAAGTTGGCTATTGTTGTAGCATCTCCATGATCAATCATGCCAAGATCATCACAATATATTTTGAATGAGAAATATATATGGTCACAATAGAAAAGATGCTTAGACTAATAAATCTATATTATGCTAAACAACTTGAATGATGATGAATTAGTAATGCAAACTAAAAAAGATGCTTAGAATAAAAAATTTGCGTTATTATAAACAACCTAAATAATGAACCCTAGTAGATAAACAATAAAAAATGTTATGAAAAATGTCATACCTATCCCATATAAAAAATGATCCGCTAATCAAGTGTGCTTGAAGGGTCATCTCTTACCTTCAAAGCTTGTAGTAATGCTTCAAGATCATCACTACTAATTGTCCATAGTTTTTTTGTTTTTGGTCTAGCATGATGTCTCAATAACTTAACATTTGTTTCTATAACAAGGTGCAAATACATGAGAATGGCATTGTGTTTCTCATAGTCTTAAAATTCAGGTATGCCATTCTTTCTAATCATACATGTTTGCAACCAAGTTTTGAAAACAACAACTGAACCTATGTGATCATAAGTTTTTTATCAACATCTAAAAATACTTAGAATAACAGATCTATATTATGCTAAACAACCTAAATGATGATGAAATGGTTATGAAAACTTTCATAGATGCTTAGAATAAAAAATATATATTATTGTAAATAACCTAAACGATGATGAAATGGTAATGCAATGAAGGTTAAGAAAGAACAACTGAACCTATAGGATACATGAACCCATCATCATTTGTCATCAGTTGTGTTAGATTTTTCTTTACCTATACACAATGTGCCAACCAATAGTCTGATCCCTCTTCATTCCCATCCAGTTCTACAACAACATACACATGTCCTAGTTGTATAAGATCTGAAAGATGATCGTAGTCAAGTGAACTTTCCATTAAATCTTCTAATGATGATTGTGCTATAGATAAGGGGTTAGGTACTATAAAACCCATGTATTTACCCACTTACTTGACTGGCACTGATCCCAATCACACTGAATACAATTCTGACAAAAACAAGCCATCTCTAATGTCCATATGGTCCATGCACTCACATTTGAGCTTCAAAACGAATGCATCTTTGAAAAATCTCTAATTGTTTGACATTCCATTATGTCTCCCATTGAGCCCTCCTCAACCAGCCAAAAGAACCTACAAACTCGTGAATCAAGTGTCCCTCCTCATGATAGTGCATAAGTACACTGATCCACAATAGAATGTGAATCATTGAATATTGCACCACCTCTAATCTTCAGTTCTTCCTTAACCAAAGCTCTCTTCACACATGCACCTACACCATCATGCTTGCCTTTTCCATTCCCTTCTTTGAAAAAAATCCAAATATGTGGTACACCTGTCTCTATATGCATCCTTCTCAACCAATTAAACATGCGAGAATTCTTGAATTGCTCTGTGAAATTATCTGACCAAATCAGATGTTGACCCATTGTAATTCCTTTTTCCTACAAGAAAGTTCAAAAATATTTTCAAAACAATGTTGTACAAACTTAGATGAATGAGATCTATCATCACTCATGTAAAAATGATACTCCCTTATTATCTTCCTATCCTCTTCTATACTATCAAGGGCATGCCTATATTTTATGTGGACAAAAATAGAAATTTTAATAGAATTGTAATATTGTGATTGAACTTCTTTTTGTAGTTCCAATCTGTAATTTTCAGCAAAATAAAATACAGATACTATAGTTCCAATAGGGAAAGAGTCCTTACACATCCTAAATTTTTGATCCAACCATTGCAACCTATGGCTATTCCTTGCACACTTATAGAAAAGTTTTTTCTTAAAATCTAAAATAAAATCAGCAATACTTACCTCTCTTTGAACCAACTCGCATCTAGAACCCTCACCTCCACTCTTCAATATGTATTTGACTGTCTCATAATTATTTTTCTCAAAAAAATTGTTACCAGAATCATGATCACTACCCACATGAAAGCATGTTGCAAACTTCAATAAACCACCACATTGCAAACACATTCCATTTAAACAATAATTTCTATAATATAGGCAACCATCACCTCTAATGCATACAAATGAATCTAACATCTCCCTAGATGACTTGAAAAGTTGCACTACATGATACTCCTACAACATTTCATCAGTATGCATAGTAGAATGAATATGGCATAAAAATTCATGATACATTATGTAGCACCCCTCTGATTTGCTTATGTTTCTAGACAACACTTTTATTTTGATAGACTATGATACTATGATGTTGTTATTTGATCACTAACATTATAGCGATGACCATTTTTATATTGAGATGTGATGGTACACTATATTGATGATTATTGATTATGACATGAATTTTGGTTAGCATAGTTGATTATGTGAGTTGATATTGATATATATTCTTCTGTAGTTAGTTGATGTTTTAGTTTTGTCAGTTTTGATATGACATTGTATTGGTGTAGGGGACAAGATTGCATCACTCATGTAAAGCCCCGCCACACAACCCTAGAGGAAGTTTCAATTCACTACAAAAGCATACAATTTTTTTTTTATTAAAGTGAATTAAACATACATGTTCACCTATAATTGACAACATACCCCTAAGGCTACGTAACTGAGATTACTTAAATCCCCATTAACATACATCATTTAAATTACATTGCATTAAATAAATCAAGTAATAAACATTCATTCAACATAAGTAAATACAAAATAGGAATAGAATATCCATAACATATATGCATACATAAATCCATTACAAGATTACAACCCTCATTCCCAGAATGAGTCAAAATAAAAAAGTGTTACAATTACATAAATCCACCTCATAATAACAAGAGGGGTAAAAACAACTCATTACAATTTGAATTACAACAGTATGAGAAAAGAATAACAAGATCCACGAGTTGTCCCAACTGGATGTCTTGCCTCCAAAAACTAAAGAACAAGGGGGACCCAACGGTTTTGGTGCATGTTTCACTCAACCTAGTGGTACCCGAAGGCCCATCCCCCATGCTAGGAGATAGTAACAATGGAACATGGACAAGAAATATACTACCTCTAACCAGAGGCAGACTCATACTAACACATACTGACTCAACCAAACATATCCACAATATAAGTCTAACACTAACATGGTTACATTGCTTCCAGACATATTATAATCAAGTGTGCTAAAGAATCCATACACAACATAAACTCAATGTTATCCTAGACAGAGTGTCATCACAAGGTTCATCATGAGATCTCCTCTTGGAATTCCTCATAGGCTTCGGTGATCCTAGTGACCTCAACCGAATCCTAGCCCTCATACTCACTCATGCGGAATCAACTTCCTTTCATATGGAAAAGATATTTGACCTTGCCATTCCAGGCCTTCTCACTCACCCCAAGTCTAAACAATCCCTTGTGTCTATGAGTGAGACTAATTTATCTTGGTTAATGTGAACGCATCCTATTCATCTAAGTACATTAATTTAATTATCACTTATTAAAAACACTTTTGAAGGTTACCCAATTTACCTCTTTGGGCTCCGACCCCTAATAAAAGCCACTCTTCTAATGGATAACATGCTACTCAAATCTAGACTCCAATGGTGACTCAAGTGTTATATAACTGAACAACACAATCTCTCCTAATCTAGGAGGCAACAATAAGGAATTCCACTCCAACACTTGGAGGAAAACAAACTCATAAAGCACTACCCAAGGGAAAAATGAACATTAACTTAACAAGGGAATGACCCACATTCACTGGAAGACTTTACAATTTAAATCTTAATCACCCATTCCCAAAGCAATCAACATAAAGGAAATTAATATAATAATGCATTGATAATGAAAAATACTATATTTGGATATCTTAAATCCATATTCCTATCTAATGCCTCTCGCAGCAATTTAGAATACTATCCTTTTGAATTCTCATTAAAACACAATAATTCCTTCATTCAATAAATACTTTTCACAACCTTATCTAATCATGCACACTAAGAATTTCAGTTTAATTTATTGTCTAATTACTTGCATGCATTAAAGTGCCTAACAAAATATTAAAAGATATATCTATAATTATAAATGAAACAGAATAAAAATAAAATCACATCTACATTATGCAGTAAATTTTAACTATTTGTCCTACTAAACTTTACCAGTCTACAAAATAAATAAATTTTGTAACAAATTCAAACTCAGACACTAAATTTTCCCAATATATGAATAAAATCTCTTTTATATTAAATATTATATTTTAATAAAATGCATTATAAATTATAAATAAATTATAAATAAAAAATAAAAAAACAAAATCAAAATAAAAAGTAATAAAATAAATAAATTTAAAAAATTAAAAAAACAAAATGAAAATTTCATATAGCAGGACTAGATGGTACACAGTCCGACGGACGGTACCGCCAGTACCTGCAGCTGCTGCCTGTGCTGACTGTACTCACGTACATCAGCCGACAGTCTTGGGGGAGACCACGCCTCCCATGGGGAGTGTGTTCCCCAAGGGGTGGGTGCACTACCCATGGCAGGTACGTCCTCCCTTGGGAAGGATGCACAGTGGGGGTTTGACCTCCCCACCTGCCATTAATAAAAATTTCCCCTCTTTTTTTTAATATTTTTTTTTTTGTTTAGTTTTAAAATAAAACAACTTTATTTATTTTGAAAAACCAATGAGAATTTCATAAAAGAAAACAATGAATTTGTTTTCTCAGACTCGTTTCCCAAAACTATTGTACGGATGACGTTTTTCTCTTAAAAGGAGAATAAATTAAATCTTTGACCATACAAAATGATTTATATATATATATATTTATATGTGGTATATATATATATATATATATATTTACTAGAATATATATATATATATATATATATATATATATATATATATATAAATATATATATATTTACACATAATTAAATTACTGGTAAAATCGATAAAATAATTTATTTATTTTTTCCAGAATTTCTTCCTATATTCCAAAGGCTTAAAATTAATTTCTTTTGAACCATTCCTTCAAATTTTCAACTAATTAAATATAGGAAAATTAAATAGATCCAAATTTTATTTAATTTTCAATGGAGGTTTTCTACGAGGGTTTGAGTTTGAAGTACAAATCTAAATAATTTCAAAGCATAAAATTCTTCATGTAACTACCTTAATGTTTGAAGCACAAACAAATGTTTAATATCACCAATGAATCTATGAATTTTGTTTACTGGATAAAGTCCTACGGTAACTTTAACAAATTTTCTCCAAACCATTAAATTGAAATTGAATTGAACAAACAAGTACAAAACCTGGAATCTAAAGCTATAGAAGAAGATGATTTTTTTTTTTATACAAGCCTTCTCCAAGAATTTCCTCAAATGTGCAACGAATCCAATCCAAAATACAAAAACTGATTCAAACCCTTCTTGTGCAAATTCTCCAAAAATCCTTCAATGCTCTGAAAGATTAATTCCTTTCCAAAACTTCTCTCCCCAAAATTGAAAACATTAATTCCACATAAATCCAAAATTATCTAATCCAACCCTAATTCCCTTTTGCATGCAAAGTAGAGAATTAGATTTTTTTTTTCTTTTCTATTTTCGAAAACCCAAATTGAATTTAAAATATAATTTCAATTTCCTTTCAATTTGTTTTGATTTATTTTAATTTAATTTAATCCAAATAAACTTAATTAATTAATTTTAATTATTTAACAACTAAATTCAATCCCTTTTGAGATTAAAATTTAATGAATTAAATAAATTAAAATTTAACTAAATTAAATTTCATTATCAGCTTTAAATATAACATCAAAGCATAATTTTAATTTAATATTAAAATAATCACTACTTTTTCCAATGCAATTATTCTAAACATTAATCTAACAATAATGCATCTAAAAGAATCATATAACATTAAATCAAGTAAACATGACTCACTAATCAGGACTAACGACACACTAGGGCTAGGGCATAGACCTGACACATGTTACCTAGCTACTATCTCCCTTTCGACTTAACTGTTGGATCGACACGCTCAAACTCGTGAGACCAGGTGGATTCGATGTCATGTACCTGCAACCTGAAACCAAGTAAACAACATAATATAGTATATCCAACATATAATACACACTGTGAAGAAGCAATCACGGATTCATAGGGCGCTCGCAAGCGAGTGATGTGAAACTGTCCTCTTCACCAATCCACTCATCAAAGACTAACATTACATCATAATCAATAATCACATAATAATAATATCTCATGTTAATTCTACTAACATCATTAATCCATTATGCATGTAAAACAATAATCAGATAACCTCATCACATAATAATCATTGTCACTCAATAGTAGCGATCAAAACACAAACAACAAGGTGTGTCTAGTATCATAGTAGCTGCAACCCAAACATAGCATAAAGAAAAGAAAACAAGAAGCAAAATAGAGGGGTATTACAACTCACTTGCGAGCGCCTTGTGATTCTATGATTTTCTCTTCACAGTGTGATTTTCATGATCTATATACATGGACCCCATATGTTATGATTGCAGGATTGTAGGTAGAAGACATTGACTCCACCTGGATTCACAAGTCTGAGCGTGTCCATTTCCCTATGAAATAGTTGATTAGGAGATAGTAAGAGGGTTTCCTTGTCAAACCACAACCCTAGTCATAGTGTGTCATCAGTCCTTATTTTTGTCATCCTTTGTTGTCATCATGTCCTCATTTTCCTTGACGTTTAATTATTTTTCAAGGTATGCTATCTAGGAAATTAATGTTAATTAATTTTTATAATGTTTTAAATTGATTATTTATTTAATCATGATTAAAATTGTTAGACTATAAAAGTTTTATTTTATTAATTACATAAAGATGTGAGTTTAATTGAATGGATAATTAAAATTAATATTTGATTTTTAATTATTAAATAAATAAATATCTTAAAATATCTTAGAGGAAATATCTTGTGATTAATTTGGGAAGATATTTTGGGATTGTGACATGAGTTAGAAATAAATAGTCTAGTGTTGGGAAATAAATTCATGAAGATGTAATGCCTAAAAATTTTACACTAAAATATAGTTAAGGACAAAACATAAATTTCAAATTTAGTTCACCTACGCTTGCAACACTCTCAATTTTTTTCTACCAAAGCATGTACTACATGAAAGCATACAACTTTCAACCAATTATAAACTATAATATTTTAGCTTGATAACTAAATTGTTTGACAATCAAGAGTGGGGGATCAAAGGGAGATATTGAGTCCACACCATTGAGGTTGACTTAGATAGTTCAGCAAGCTCTAAAACAATCACAAACATAATACCAGACATGTGATAAACAATAGAATACATATCAAAGGTAATTCCCAATTATAATAATAAGAGAACAAATCCTAGGGGCCAGACCTATTCCTTGGGGGCTCATCTTAGACGGCCTTGCCTACGTATATAATCCGCAAAGGCATCGTAGTTTGACACATGAGCTTGATCCCACACAAGCTTTGACCACATAAGGGAATATCCCCTTGGTATAACTTCAAAACTAACTTGTCTAAGGTTGATTGCTACAACCGTGGATTGAAAGGTAGAATCATAAGGGTACCTCCATGATAGAAGCAAAATTACATAAATGAAAAGATAAGTACACAAGACATAACCCATTCTTAAAAACAAATTCCACACTAGATTTCGAGATGGATCCATATGACCCCTATCCACATCATCTCTTAACCCTTAAGTTAATCTGACATAGGTCCCTTAATTAGGTTCCCAACTATTCGATCACTTAATTAGTCATATTTAATAAGTTCATTCCTGGATAGTATTCTAAGTGTCGTATCTAATGCTAGTGCTAGAAGTAAATAAATAAAAGAATAAAACTATGATCTCTAAAAAAAATCATGTTGACCCAACAAAGACCTCTGGCTATAAGTTTGTGTAAGTTCTCTTAAGGTGCACGTTATCAGATGGTACACGAATCAATGATTATCAAATGGTGAAAGAGTCAATTCTACCATACCTATAAATTAATGATAAATAATGCAACTAAAGATAATTACGTTAAACTATCAAACTTATAACACCCATGCAATGGGGTACTCGCTTAACAAAACAAAAAAAGATAACCAAGCATTATCAAGGTGAAGATGGCCATAAGATAGATATTAATAACTTTGATAGATAACTGAATTTATAGGCATGGGAATGCATTCATATACGATCTACAACAATATTAAATAGTTACACTAGCAAATTCAATATTTTTTGCCTACTTCCTCCCATTATAAAAATCTCATCAAATATTTACCATTAAGATCCAATGTAAAAAGAATCCCATATTACTCTCATATTAAATTAAATATTTAGAATTAAAACCAATTAATCATTAATCATATGACCATTCTACTTATGTGAATGAATTTAACAAAACATGGTTATAATAGATTCTAGCAATAGAAAAGTATGAAATTTCATTTTTGCAATTAAAACTAATATAATTTGGAAAAAAAATACTTTATATGCTCCTAAACCTAGCAATCTTAACTCATCAAGTCTAAACACTCAAGGTGCATATATATATATATATATATCATCCCTATTCCAAAATGACATAACATTCGATATCTAAATTGAAGTACCATGACCATAAAATTATAAGATAGAAATATCTCACAATACTAAAATTTTCAGAAAATGGATTCTATTTGACATACCATGAACAAAATAGCAAGGCTTAACCAGGTACGTCACACAATTTATAGTGAAAAGAACAAAATGACTATTTGCATAGAAATAAGGTCCCTATATACATAGGAACGCGTTCGGGTAATACACTCAGACCAAAAAAATAAATAAAAGAAACCCTTAAAATTTTAAGTCGATACAACTATCATAATAGCCCTTTCAAATAATGAATAGGGCTGCCTTCATACAAGACCATTCAGGAACCTCTAGACATTTAGATGGTTAATGTGCACAACCTAAATGTCCACTTGACTATAAGTGGAGGTTAAATAACCACAAACCATATGACCCGAAATAAAACCAGAGAGAATATTTAATCCAATATAGTGTATTGTAACACCAAGGAAATCTAAGCCTGTGAGCTACTAACAGAATGACTCAAGAGGGATTAAATATAGTGTATTGTAACACCAAGGAAATCTAAGCCTGTGAGCTACTAACAGAATGACTCAAGAGGTGCGGTCTCATAGACTACAATGATTACAGGGTATACGTATAATGGATTTATTTAAGAGGCAAAAACAAAAATTTGAAACAACAAAATCAGTGAGTGAAGCCAATTTCCAAAATTTACAAGCCAACATGATGTTTTCCTATGCCCAAATGCTAGCTTTGAAATAGGTCATAGATGTCAACAAAAGATGGAGAAGCGGGTTACTCTGTTCTAGTTTTAGCTAAAAAGAAATACAATATATTGTTTGGAACAAAGATTCTGAAGATCTCTTCTTTTGCTTAAGGTAAATGGAGACCATATCATCCATTTCAAAGGCAGAACATATAACTACAAATATAGATTCTCCAAAACACCCGTAAGACCATAGGTTCTTTCCTCTTATATAAACAACTTATTTCTCTCACTTCAGTAGAGAATTACTTGTATTTGTAGCATTAATAGACAGGTGAAGAAAGAGAATGAAGTAAAGAAGAGGGCTAACATCTAGATGAAAATCCTTGAAAAGGGAAAATACATAACGTAGGCCATGATGCAAAGTTTGATATAACTCAAACAAAATTGGACCATAATGCGAAGGCAAAAGACTAAGTACCCGGTCTCAGGGGACAAGCCAGCATTCATCTTCGATAATGAGAGCGTTCACCAGGGCAAAGGAGTCTGACACTTTTCCTCCAACTCGTTCATCTTGGACATGCCCCTCACACATTTGTACTGGCTATTACTCTAAGCTCATCTTCTAACTATCCAGGCCGCCACCACTCCTGATTGCCAACTTATTCTTTCCTGCATAGACAAAGCTTGTGAACTATGCGGTGGGAATGAGAGATTGCCTTGGGACTCGGTGAGAATAAGATCTGAATCGATTTTCTTTTCTTTTCTTTTCTCTAATTGATTTGGAGCCCGTATTCCATCTCCCTTGCCTAGCGTAGCTAAACAAATTAAACACGCAGAATCCTGACTGTGAGGAGAGAAGAAAATCCTCCTCGCTGTTGTTCTTAGCAGTTGCCATCCTCAAGCCACAGAGAGTGGATCTTTTCCCATCTACCAGACCCACTCCTCTCTCTCATGAGTGAATCCCTCCATGTCTTTTCTCGTGCGTGTAATCAATAAAGATTGAAATGGTGCCCCTGAGATTTTTGCAACCACCCATATTAATTTGCAGCGAGACTAAGCCATTCTAAAGGGGAAAAACAAAACTAAAACCCAAACACGCAACCCAGATGTCAGATAATTAACTCATTGGCAGTGAGTAGATACATGATTTTCCTCAGGCATTAAATCAAGCATGCCTAGCATGAGACCAAAGATTACTAGAACTGGCATACTTATTATCAAAACTTTTCCCACTGATCAAAGGATTTGATAGGCAATAATTATCACTGATGAAGAAGCTCAAAGGTCATAGGTAGAGAGAGAAATTTATCAAATTCTTAGACCCTAACATTGAATACACTAACCAACCCATCTAGCCCATATTCGCATCAAAACTCCAATTCGACAAAAGACCAAAGTTCATTCCTCACTCTCTTAATTGTCGTATCACAAATAAATCTCAAATCTTAAATGCATCCAGGATTTAATTGTATTGTCTAGTTTATTATTCGATTATAATCTAGAGGTCTCTTTCTATATTGTAATATAGGGAATTCAAAATACTATAATTTAATTTAATAAAATATATAAGGAATGCATCAATACTATTATAAAATACAAAATTGATAAAAAAAATTGATGGAGTATAGATCACAAAGAATCCATCAACTCTATCTAATTTTATATACTTTTTAAAACACTGATAATGCATCAATTTGATAGTTATAATACAAAACACATCATCACCATAATTTAATACAATATATTGTTAAAGCAATATGTAAACACCATGATTTGATATGGAATATACAATATGAGAGATCCCTAATGTTAAAGAAAGCATAACACCTTAATTTAGTATTATATAATGAAATAAAATATTCTATATAAATAAACTAGGATAATGTCATAAATTTCACAAGGACAACAATTATATTCTAGTTTAAAGAGCATTTATCAATAATAGAATTAACTAATAGAATAAAAAGGATAGCTCAAAGTCTAATGAAGATAACGTTGATCCAAGTGTTAGGAACCAATTTATTCTTTCTTAAAGCCTTTTGTGATAATTAGAAAATCACTTTTAAATCTATCGACTCTCTTTCTAACAAGTTGATTCCCTTTTTACAATTATAAAATTTATATTTAAAACTATGGATCTAAACATGTATACATGGATCACAACTATACTCATTTGATTATCAAGAATTTTATCCCTTAGTATTCAACTAACTTTTATACAAGGGGTCAAGTGTAAAGACATTGTTGAGGATATTGCTAGTGTCATTGAAATAGATACTCTAGCTCTTGATTCCTTCTCTTATTGGTATGCCAATTTACCATCACCAATCACCAATATATTTTCTTCCATTAAATTTAGTACTCCCTTCAACTTGGTCTAGCGTTATACTTACTAGAAGTTACTTGTACACTCCAATAACTTTGGCATGGTATCATGAATTATAAAATAGTTTTAAATATATTATTCTCGCATTAATAATTCCTTAAAATACGTCAATATAGATTATTTAATCTAAGATCATAGTAGTCTACCCAAATATTGATTAAATACATTATCCCAAGATTAATAATCAAACAAGTATTTCCTTTAAACATTATCCACTTTGATGAAACATTGTTTGATATTTATTGACCAATTGGAAAATGTTTATTATAAAAAAAAGAATATAGTCCAAACCCAATCATGGTATTCAAATAAAGAATTCATGGGCTTTGGTCATGAGATCGAGAGGTTCTTTTTCCTCATATTAGGCCTTAACTAGAATATAAAATGACAAGGTATTACATCAATGCCCCTTGCTTGCAATTTTATTCCTTTAGTGACCATTTACACTTATCACACATAGTTGAATCATATATAAATTCAAGTATTTTAACAATTAAAATTACCTTGAACTATATGCACTTAATGTCATGGGGTGCTTTTCTACCATGTACTATGAAATCCCTACATGAATTTATGGGGAGTTGATCATGTGACCTTACATTCTCCCCCCCTTATATAGACTTCCTCCTGAAAGTCCTTAAGGATTGGAAACTTAACTCATGCTAGAATCATACATGAATTTTATTAACATACTTTTTTTTTTTGACGATGAAAACAAAACATTAAACCATAAGCACATTTTAGCAACATCCTTTCCATTAATTTAGTCATCCAAGGTTTAGAACAAAATTCCACACAATAAAACATCTATCTAATATCTTTTCATTAGAACATATGTTAGCAACCATCCATGTTGCTATAAATCATCAATAACGTAACCAAATTCAACTGAATTATAGCAATGCATATCAACATTTAAGTATCTTTTAATATATCTCAAAAAAAAATTACAATAGACAACACTCATCGTTAGAATTATATATATATATATTTTTTCTCAAAAGTTCAAACATGTCTCAAGAGTTATCAATTTCACATTTTTATTTTTATTTTCCAACTATGCTCTTAAAGGAACAATTTACCTTATAATCATGGCACACATACCATGTCTCAGTTATGGCACTCATACCATATCTCAATCAATATTAACTTGCATCATTTGTTACTATTATACTCACACACTTCACGGGTATTCCACATCACATTTACTTGCAATTTCACATGTACACAAAACAATAGTAAGGATGCTCTTCCCAATGGGTGCGCCTATCCTCATATAGTCACATAGTTTACAACATAAGGCTCACACAATGGGGTTTACAAGGATGGATATTCTGGATACCATAGCAAATCAAGAAGGTGATTTTGAGGCCCTTCTCTACGGATTCCTCCATATAGATAAGAACAATCATAGAACAAGGAGAAGAATGGATTAATGACCGTCCCATACTGGGCCCATTTACAACCCCTTTCAAAATAATTCCCCATCACATCTACTCCCCTATACGACCTGCTAGGGAACCCCTCGGGATATGGTAGTTTACAAATGTCACATTACACCACATATGCCAACAATTTTCAAATAAGGAGAAAGCCTCAAACTGAGTAACATAAGATCATAACTAAAGTTTCAATACAAATCCCAAAATGCGACTATAAATTCAAGAGAGAAACAAAAGAAAGATCAATTGTAGCTACATTGCAACATTTCAATCTTAATTCAAAAACAAAATTTAAACAAGTCCTCGAGGAAAATTGGACTATAACAACCTTCAAATGGCTGAATGGTCTAAATAAATAAATGTAAAATTCCACATTGCTGGCGTATACTAAAATAAAATAAAATATCAATCAAGAATTAAGAATAATTCATATTTCAACAATGAAATTTGTACATCACAAGCACCATGTGACTTGATAAGCCACCTAAGGGGAGGAGAGGAATGGTGGTTCTCTAACCACATAAGTATATAGCATGCAATAATTAGTGGTCCCTAACCACATAAATATGAATAGTTGGTGGTCCTTGACCACATAAGTATGCATCACTGGTGGTCCCTGACCACATAAATATGAATAACTGGTGGTCCTTGACCACATAAATATATGAATCACTAGTGGTCCCTGACCACATAAATATGAATAGCTGGTGGTCCCCGACCACATAAATATTAATCATTGGTGGTCCATGTAATTCCATCCTTTACCCATGGGTTATAAACATCAAGGAATAAGTTTTCACTATGAACCAACAAGTGTGGCTCTCATATGTGGGGTAGTAGGCTATGGTCAACATCCATGGGAGGATTACAATGACTCGACATAGATCCTTTATCAAGATTAGGGACAATGCCCTGAGCTTGTAATTTCCTGATGGGTGAACATGTGCCTCTTGACCCCTTGTTTACGCTAGCTGGCATCTCACTCCCATAAGGGGGGAACCATACACTAGGGGTACACATTTAACATACAAATAAGACTAACACAAAGGAATACATCACATTTCATTTAATACAAACACTTACACTCTTAGCAAATTTATGTAGACTCACAATTAGCTAACTTATATCAAGACCATCACAAAAGGTACACATAGGGGAACATACTAGATGTCTACCACCCTTATCCCAAGTCAAATACCTTGTATCTCATACTTGGAGCACAACACATATATTGGGTTTCCACTCGACATGCCACAACACAATACACTTAATGTAGTTCACCACACCCTAGCACAAATGTTGTTACATCCATGCACACTTGGTTACTTTGCAACATGGTCAGTTTGTTTAATTATTTTGTGAACATCTACTCATTTTCATAAACAAGGGAATTTTTCAAATGATATGTATCTGTAGCATAGATATTAATCTAATTTTGTAAATTTGGAAATACATGATACTTCACACTCTTTATCTTATTTATTGGTACTTGTGTTACACAACTGGTCAAGTCAAATCTCTATGTTCTGACAAGGCTTTGTTTCCATTTTCATTCAACTAGATTTGCTATGTTTACTAATGAGTCTAGATAAAAGGGTAATCCTGTCTTATTTTACACTTGTGGCAAGGAGATTTCTAGTTATAAAGTAATTTGTTGAATATTTTCTTTTGAGACATTGCAACAGAAGTAAATATTACATTAATTCATAAGGCAAGTGATAAATTCTTAAACAACAACTTATTGGAACACATTATCCTTCATATATCTTTACAATTTGCACTTTATATCCTAGGATTGAATCAACTAACACTTTCTATATTCTTCATTTTTATGATCATAATTCCCTCCAATCTTTATAAGACACAAAGGAAAACCAAGAATTAAAAAGTACTAGAAACTTAACTAGGTTCAATTTTCCTTGATTACACTCATGTGTATACGTTCTTTTAATTGAATACAAGCTAGGGGTAGTAACACAAAAAATAAATAGAAATTTTACTTGACATTTTTAATGCCTCCTATTTATATGCTTTAATCCACCATTCACATAGTTCACCATAATCACACATAATTCATTACTTGACTACAAATGAAACTAACAATTGATTAACCAACACTAGAGACTTCTAAAAAAAACATCCATTTGCATAGGCTACTAATCTCTTGCTAATATCTATCGTTTCTTATTTCTGCACTATCAAGTCTTTAGTCCATGGTAGTGCTCTATAGAAGTAAATGAATAACTTGCCATACATAGAATCTTGGTTATTGAACCACATTTAACAAGGTCTTTTCAAAAAGGTCTAAAATTTAACTAATTAGCAGATGACTCTTTTATACATCACATTAGCTAAATTTCAACACTCATATCTTAGTTATGATGTTCTTAATCTAAGCAATCATGTTCCTTCCTTTTAAAATAATAAGCATAAAGTTTGAGTAGTTTTGTATTAACCCTCTTAAATTTTCTAAATAATTGATTACTTAGGAGGGTACTTAAGCGAGTTTATAGTGTCACCCTTTACTTTAAGATAAGATGCAAATTTATCTATTTATCTAAATTAGATTTTCTACGCAAACAACAACATGGGTTATAGTGGATTTTATTGGTTATATAATCTTACAAATAAAAGAGTATATTTTTTTAATTTTTTGGGTTTTCAAGCACTTAATAAAAATATTCTTTCAGAAACCAAATCATGGTCTTAAGTTGCATGTAATTATCATTAAATGGTGCAAGGCTCAATCACTCCATGTGTGGCATCTTGATTTCCTTTCCATCAAACTCTAGTTATAAATAGGGATTGATTAATTAACTATGTTATTTCAAATCTAATCTTTAAACCTATTACTCCTTTAATAGAGTAAACTTTAACCATTTATTTCAAATTAAATTTCAATTAATCTTCTTCAACAATTCATTATGTCTACTATGATTAACGAAGATTATCAAAACTTCCCAAAGTTCAACTATATAATCAACCATATTTTTATTTTATTTATCCAAGTTATACTAGACCATTCATAATAAGTCAAGTTCTATAATTGTTATTATACCCTTCCAAGACTATGGGTGTGCAAGGTGACAAAATCTATGTTTTCATAATCATGAATATTAAGACACTTGCAATTTTCCACTAGCTTACTAAACTCTCAACAACCATATTTAACATCACCCACCATTTAAGTACAAGATAAAGTGATAAATAGTTATTAATTTGGTTTGATAACTCTCATTAATTGATCTATTATTTTTCCACAACATTCACATTATCGACAAAAAAATCGTGATGATCCCATTGGTTTGGTCTTCACCAAATTATGTCTCTCTTATTTAATTATCATTAACTAAATGTCTTTTAAGGTCAATTTTTTTTTATTATTATCAAATACTCTTGCAATTCCTATAAGAGATGGTTGATTCAAAATTTATTATCTAAATTTAATTTAAAAACTAATTGACTCACATGTTGTCAACATTCATAACCTACAAAAATATAACACCCATGTTATTCCCAGGGTGCCCAGTGTTGTTATCGGGCTTTGATACCAAAATGTAATGCCTAAAAATTTTACACTAAAATATAGTTAAGGACAAAACACAAATTTCAAATTTAGTTCACCTACGCTTGCAAAACTCTCAATTTTTTTCTACCAAAGCATGTACTACATGAAAGCGTACAACTTTCAACGAATTATAAACTATAATATTTTAGCTCAATAACTAAATTGTTTGACAATAAAGAGTGGGGGATCAAAGGGACATATTGAGTCCAACCATTAAGGTTGACTTAAATAGTTCAGCAAGCTCTAAAACAATCACAAACATAATACCAAATACGTGATAAACAATAGAATACATATCAAAGGTAATTCCCAAGTATAATAATAAAAGAACAAATCCTAGGGGCCAGACCTAATCCTCGGGGGCTCGTCTTAGATGGCCTTGCCTATGTATATAATTCGCAAAGGCATCGTAGTTCGACACATGAGCTTGATCCCACACAAGCTTTGACCACATAAGGGAATATCCCCTTGGTATAACTTCAAAACTAACTTGTCTAAGGTTGATTGCTACAACCATGGATTGAAAGGTAGAATCATAAGGGTACCTCCATGATAGAAGTGAAATTACGTAAATGAAAAGATATGTACACAAGACATAACCCATTCTTAAAAATAGATTCCACACTAGATTTTGAGATGGATCCATATGACCCCTATCCACATCATCTCTTAACCCTTAAGTTAATCTGACATAGGTCCCTTAATTAGGTTCCCAACTATTTGATCACTTACTTAGTCATATTTAATAAGTTCATTCTTGGATAGTATTCTAAGTGTCATATCTAATGCCAGCTCTAGAAGTAAATAAATAAAAGAATAAAGCTATGGTCTCTAAAAAAAATCATGCTGACCCAACAAAGACCTTTGGCTATAAGTTTGTGTAAGTTCTCTTAAGGTGCACGTTATTAGATGGTACACGAATCAATGATTATCAAATGGTGAAAGAGTCAATTCTATCATACCTATAAATTAATGATAAATCATGCAACTAAAGATAATTACGTTAAACTATCAAAATTATAACACCCATGCAAGGGGGTACTCGCTTAACAAAAAAAAAAAAGATAACCAAGCATTATCAAGGTGAAGATGGCCATAAGATAGATATTAATAACTTTGATAGATAACTGAATTTATAGCCATGGGAATGCATTCATATACGATCTACAACAATATTAAATAGTTACACTAGCAAATTCAATATTTTTCGCCTACTTCCTCCCATTATAAAAATCTCATCAAATATTTACCATTAAGATCCAATGTAAAAAGAATCCCATATTACTCTCATATTAAATTAAATATTTAGAATTAAAACCAATTAATCATTAATCATATGACCATTCTACTTATTTGAATGAATTTAACAAAACATGGTTATAATGGATTCTAGCAATAGAAAAGTATGAAATTTCATTTTTGCAATTAAAACTAATATAATTTGGAAAAAAAATACTTTATATGCTCCTAAACCTAGCAATCTTAACTCATCAAGTCTAAACACTCAAGGTGCACATATATATATATTATCCCTATTCCAAAATGACATAACATTCGATATCTAAACTGAAGTACCATGACCATAAAATTATAAGATTGAAATATCTCACAATACTAAAATTTTCAGAAAAAAGATTCTATTTGACATACAACGAACAAAATAGCAAGGCTTAACCAAGTACGCCACACAATTTATAGTGAAAAGAACAAAATGACTATGTGCATAGAAATAAGGTCCCTATATACATAGGAACCCGTTCGGGTAATACACTCAGACCAAAAAAATAAATAAAAGAAACCCTTAAAATTTTAAATCGATACAACTATCATAATAGCCCTTTCAAATAATGAATAGGGCTGCCTTCATACAAGACCATTCAGGAACCTCTAGACATTTAGATGGTTAATGTGCACAACCTAAATGTCCACTTGACTATAAGTGGAGGTTAAATAACCACAAACCATATTACCCGAAATAAAACCAGAGAGAATATTTAATCCAATACAGTGTATTGTAACACCAAGGCAATCTAAGCCTGTGAGCTACTGACAGAACAACTCAAGAGGTGCGGTCTCATAGACTACAATGATTACAGGGTATACGTATAATGGATTTATTTAAGAGGCAAAAACAAAAATTTCAAACAACAAAATCAGTGAGTGAAGCCAATTTCCAAAATTTACAAGCCAACAACATGTTTTCCTATGCCCAAATGCTAGCTTTGAAATAGGTCATAGATGTCAACAAAAGATGGAGAAGCGGGTTACTCTGTTCTAGTTTTAGCTAAAAAGAAATACAATATATTGTTTGGAACAAAGATTCTGAAGATCTCTTCTTTTGCTTAAGGTAAATGGAGACCATATCATCCATTTCAAAGGCAGACCATATAACTACAAATATAGATTCTCCAAAACACCCGTAAGACCATAGGTTCTTTCCTCTTATCTAAACAACTTATTTCTCTCACTTCAGTAGAGAATTACTTGTATTTGCAGCATTAATATACAGGTGAAGAAAGAGAATGAAGTAAAGAAGAGGGCTAACAACATCTAGATGAAAATCCTTGTAAAGGGAAAATACATAACGTAGGCCATGATGCGAAGTTTGATATAACTCAAACAAAATTGGACCATAATGTGAAGGCAAAAGACTAAGTACCCGGTCTCAGGGGACAAGCCAGCATTCATCTTCGACAATGAGAGCGTTCACCAGAGCAAAGGAGTCTGACATTTTCCTCCAACTCGTTCATCTCGAACATGCCCCTGACATGTTTGTACTGGCTATTACTCTAAGCTCATCTTAAAGACTATCTAGGCCGCCACCACTCCTACTTGCCAACTTATTCTTTCCTGCATAGACAAAGCTTGTGAACTATGCGGTGGGAATGAGAGGTTGCCTTGGGACTCGGTGAGAATAAGATCTGAATCGATTTTCTTTTCTTTTCTTTTCTCTAATTGAATTGGAGCCCGTATTCCATCTGCCTTGCCTAGCCCAGCTAAACAAATTAAACACCCAGAATCCTGACTGAGGAGAGAAGAAAATCCTCCTCGCTGTTGTTCTTAGCAATTGCCATCCTCAAGCCACAGAGAGTGGATCTTTTCCCATCTACCAGACCCACTCCTCTCTCTCATGAGTGAATCCCTCCATGTCTTTTCTCGTGCGTGTAATCAATAAAGATTGAAATGGTGCCCCCGAGATTTTTGCAACCTCCCATATTAATTTGCAGCGAGACTAAGCCATTCTAAAGGGGAAAAACAAAACTAAAACCCAAACACGCAACCCAGATGTCAGATAATTAACTCATTGGCAGTGAGTAGATACATGATTTTCCTCAGGCATTAAATCAAGCATGCCTAGCATGAGACCAAAGATTACTAGAACTGGCATACTTATTATCAAAACTTTTCCCACTGATCAAAGGATTTGATAGGCAATAATTATCACTGATGAAGAAGCTCAAAGGTCGTAGGTAGAGAGAGAATTTTATCAGATTCTTAGACCCTAACATTGAATACACTAACCAACCCATCCAGCCCATATTCGCATCAAAACTCCAATTCGACAAAAGACCAAAGTTCATTCCTCACTCTCTTAATTGTCGTATCACAAATAAATCTCAAATCTTAAATGCATCCAGGATTTAATTGTATTGTCTAGTTTATTATTCGATTATAATCTAGAGGTCTCTTTCTATATTGTAATATAGGGAATTCAAAATACTATAATTTAATTTAATAAAATATATAAGGAATGCATCAATACTATTATAAAATACAAAATTGATAAAAAAAATTGATGGAGTATAGATCACAAAGAATCCATCAAATCTATCTAATTTTATATACTTTTTAAAACACTGATAATGCATCAATTTGATAGTTATAATACAAAACACATCATCACCATAATTTAATACAATATATTGTTAAAGCAATATGTAAACACCATGATTTGATATGGAATATACAATATGAGAGATCCCTAATGTTAAAGAAAGCATAACACCTTAATTTAGTATTATATAATGAAATAAAATATTCTATATAAATAAACTAGGATAATGTCATAAATTTCACAAAGACAACAATTATATTCTAGTTTAAAGAGCATTTATCAATAATAAAATTAACTAATAGAATAAAAAGGATAGCTCAAAGTCTAATGAAGATAATGTTGATCCAAGTGTTAGGAACCAATTTATTCTTTCTTAAAGCCTTTGTGATAATTAGAAAATCACTTTTAAATCTATCGACTCTCTTTCTAACAAGTTGATTCCCTTTTTACAATTATAAAATTTATATTTAAAACTATGGATCTAAACATGTATACATGGATCACAACTATGCTCATTTGATTATCAAGAATTTTATCCCTTATTATTCAACTAACTTCTATAGAAGGCATCAATTGTAAAGACATTGTTGAGGATATTGCTAGTGTCATTGAAATAGATACTCTAGCTCTTGATTCCTTCTCTTATTGGTATGCCAATTTACCATCACCAATCACCAATATATTTTCTTCCATTAAAGTAAGTACTCCCTTCAACTTGGTCTAGCATTATACTTGCTAGAAGTTACTTGTACACTCCAATAACTTTGGCATGGTATCATGAATTATAAAATAGTTTTAAATATATTATTCTCGCATTAATAATTCCTTAAAATATGTCAATATAGATTATTTAATCTAAGATCATAGTAGTCTACCCAGCTATTGATTAAATACATTATCCCAAGATTAATAATCAAACAAGTATTTCCTTTAAACATTATCCACTTTGACGAAACATTGTTTGATATTTATTGACCAATTGGAAAATGTTTATTATAAAAAAAACAATATAGTCCAAACCCAATCGTGGTATTCAAATAAAGAATTCATGGGCTTTGGTCATGAGATTGAGGGGTTCTTTTTCCTCATATTAGGCCTTAACTAGAATATAAAATGACAAGGTATTACATCAATGCCCCTTGCTTGCCATTTTATTCCTTTAGTGACCATTTACACTTATCACACATAGTTGAATCATATATAAATTCAAGTATTTTAACAAGTAAAATTACCTTGAACTATATGCACTTAATGTCATGGGGTGCTTTTCTACCACATACTATGAAATCCCTACATGAATTTATGGGGAGTTGATCATGTGACCTTACAGAAGAAAATAATTGCATTAACTGAAAGAGGGAAATAGTTTATTTCACGAGAATACAAATTGTAGTTTGTGGTGGTTAAAAATTTAAAGAAGCTCTCGATAAATTAGCTCTCGTTTTTATTTTCATATTTTTGGAAAGAGGATTATTTTGGAAGAGGCTTTGATAAATTTTGAATTTGAAGGCGAGGCTCTACTTCAAACTTTGATTCTTCAAGCTTCTAAAATAGGTACTTTATTGCTTTATTTAAATACAAATTGGAAAAGGCTATTAGAATTAGTTATGTTCTTGGAAAAGATTGCATGTACAATGAAGAGGATTTTATTTGTTTTAAAGCTTTAAATTTTGTGAAATTGAAAAGATTATCGTGAAAGCTTGAAAGCCTCTGTAGGAATTGATTTAAAATAATAGAATTCCTAGAAGGATTATATAGAAAATTTTGGAAAACCTCTAGTAAATTTGTAAATATCCTCCTATAGATTTTTTTTGTAAAAAATTGCTTTTCTAGAGCAATTATTTTGATATTTTTTTATATATTTATATATATATACATATACATATATACAAATATATGCATGTAATATTTATAAAGTTCCTGTAAAATAAATTGCATATTGAAAAATTTGGATGGAAGTCCGTACGCGATTTCTAAATCACAGGTTTTATTTATTTTTAAATATATTTTAATGGATGCTTTGGGCGCTACCCCCATAGCCACCCCCATAAGGGGAAGCGACATTGTGGAGGTAGCGCCCAGTGTGGCTTTCGTAGGCCGCACCTCCCTCAATAGAGGTTTGACTGTGTAACAACCCCTATAAATATAAGGGTGTACCTTCTAATATTTGTCTGCCATTTCAAATTAGAATTTGTGATTTGATTTTTAATATGGATTTTAATTTATTAAATAATCTATATATGTATATATTTATATATATGTATATACATATATATATTTAATAAATGTTTTGGAAAATTGTATTTAGTTTTTAAATATTTATATATATATATATAAAATTATATATAAATACATATATAATTATGTATATATTCAAATATATATATATTTAAATGAATATTTTATAATAGGTGCATGCAAATGCAAAAAATAGATTTTTTCAAAATAAAATGATTTAAATAGAGGGAACTTGATTTTTATATAGATGTAAGTTGGGAAATTGAATTAAATGTTTAGATTTAATTTCTTTGTTGATTATAAAAGAAATGGTATTAAGTTAGATTATTTGAGATCAATGAATTATTGTTTTCTTGGAATGGAAAATGGATTAAGCAAATCTTAACGATAGTTTAATTACTTGCTTGAATTTCATATTTATTTATGTTTTCTTGTGTCCACGTAAGTTGGGAAATATGTTAGTTGTGAATGTGTAAGCCTTCCAGATGTTTTAATTTTATGTGGGGGTTGTTGTGATATTTTTTTCAAACTTTTTTTTCCTTGGGTAGTGCACCTCATTGTGATTTAGTTTCAACACTCAGTTACTACGAATCAAATGTGTTGCTTCTAGTATTATGGTTGATATTTATTATCATTTTTTGGTGCACTTTGTTTACCCTAGTTTATAGATTAGATCCTTGTGTTTTTAGTAGGGAGTGGATCTCAATGGGGGCGACACACAAAGTGGTGCCAAGGTAACTCTTGTGAGAGTTAGATAATTTTAGTGGAAATTAAATAGAAGTATTATGGGAAAGGGTAGATTTAAATCATATAAATTGTTAATTGTGCCTCGTTCATTGGCTCAATGACTCATTTAGACTTGAGATGACAAGAAGGCCTGGAATGAAAATATAATTATCTTATCCCTTTGAAATAGATTTCACATTTATTTGCATGTGGGTTCGAGGATCGTGAGAGGCTACCAAGGTAACTCGAGATGGGAGCCAGGGCCTAGGAAGATCTGCCAGGGTAACTCTTGCTACTTTATGATGACACTCCTCCTATGACAATAGTTTGTATTGATTAGTGGATGTACTTGATTCTTTTATTATGGAAGCAATGTAACCTTTATGTTATGTATTGTACTTGTATATTTTACTCTTTTGGTTTCCTATGTGCTAAGGATTTTGGTTATCCCTAGGAAGCCCATTTACTATCTCCTAGCATAGGGGGTGGGCCTTTGGGTACCACTTTGTTGGGTGGAACATGTACCTTAGACTATTGGGCTTCCAGTTCATGTTTGTGATGGTGGGATCTTCCAGATTGGAGATCTCGCATGTTCCAGTTGTATTATACCATCTCTTGTGTACTTTTAGATCAATTGGATATCTATGTATATGTACTACTCCTCATTTATATTCAGGGAAAATCCTTGTATCATTATAATTGTAATACTCTTTGTATGATCTACCTTATTTTGGAAATGAGTTTTGTAAATACTATATTAAATGATTATAATCTATGAATGATTTTATTATGTACATTGTATCTTATGAAATGAGTTTAATGTTATTATATCTATGTTCTTTATTTCATGAGTATTATCTATATGCTATGGATTAGTTTACTTTTGTATGTTATGGGTTTCAAATGTAAGAATTGTTGCATACCTTAGAGGATGTATGCATTAAGTGTAGTTCACTTTATGTTTTGGTAATTTCACTTTCAAAATAATATTTTTAATTCTTTCGTTGTAATTGTGTCATCCTCTAGGGTTACGTGTCGAGGTGTTACACATTGAAAACTAAACATGATATTTACAACATGTATTACAAACCTTAATAGGAACACAATAAAATGTCTTGCAAGAATCAGAAGCCCTTTGTGATAATTGTAAACTTGACAAAAGAATTTGTATAAAATTATCTGGCTACATTCCAAAATATTTAGGATGCGGTGTACAATCTTGATTACCAATTCATAACTTTAGAACATCTTTTACATTCAGTGATACTCTAAAGTGAGAATTCCAATATTGTTCAATTTTCATCTTTACATTATTGGTTATCTTTTTTATCAACATGTGGAAGCCTCCCACTATAATCCCACATATCATTTTGATGATCACTATTGAGTCTTCCTCTTCTTCAGAGTGCTCTTTTCAATGTTTTATGATTTAATTCAAAATAAATACAAGTTTGTCTCATTAAACAAGAATTTCTCAAACGATGGCTTACTAGGGAGGTTCTGATCACTTTTCAAGCGACCCTTTTATCTTTTTCCTTACTAGTCTTTCTAATAGAGGTTAGAGTATATTTCACAATAAGACTACTTTTTTCTGATTTTTCTGTGAGACGAATCTTCAATTTTTTTAATTATGGTCTCATTTTGTAAATCTTAAGTAATTGCACAAAAACTTGGCATTCTTTGGTTAATGTCTTATTGGAGAGGAATTCATTGAAAATTTGTGTAGCCCAGAAATGAACCATTCATTGTGACCTTTTTCCTTAAAGATTATCAATTATGTTCTCATCTATTTCAACCAACCATTTAGGGTTCTTTTATAAATAAGGGTTACATAAGGTTCTTTTTCAATATTTTCAATATTATCAACATTTTCATTTTCAAATACAATTTTATTAACATTTTAATTCTCACTATTTTCAATATTATCAAAAATAATTTCATTTTCAACAACATTTTCATTCTCAATGTTGTTCACATTTTCCTTTTCAATTTCCACATTTTTAATTTCAATGTTTTCATTTTCAATTTCAATATGATGTTCAATATTTTTATTTTCTATTTCATCTTCACTTGATTTAACATTTAATGGTTCTGAAGAAGCTTCAATTTGAATATTTTGCATACCTTGTCTTCTTTTTCTATGACTTTCTATATCTTTTTCTCTATATGCTTAAATTTTATTGGTTGTAAGTTTCCTTTTACCTTTTCTCTTACATCAACTGCTGCTCCCCATTCCACAAACAAAAGCACACACACAAATGATTGGAATTCTAAAAAAAGTGTTAGAGAATCTTTGAAAAGCTGAATTTCACCTGATGTAGACCAAAAGCACAAGAATTTCAAGACATAAAGCATGTAGGGACTGTTGAAATACTCAAACCGGTCCCTTTTTTGTTTTTTATATAACCCACAAATAATATTTTTTACTCATATTTTTATAAATTACAAACTCATAATATATTTATATATAGTATATATCAATATATATTATATTACATATTAATACTATATTAATATTAATATATAATATGTATTAATATATACAATATCGAATATCTGGACATAACGGATATATCTGTTATGCTTTCCACTTAAGATACCCCAAGCCTAAATACCCGCAAGTCGACACAATCCCCAAAAATGAAATGGATATATCCATTATTTGATATTGAAGAATTATTATTTCTTATCATATATGATATATACTTTTTCTATATTACTATATATTATATATTATTTTATATTATATATGAATATATAATATATATATATATTAATATATATAATATAGATTAGTATTTTAATATATATATTAATATTTAAATATATATATTAATATATATTATATCTATTATATTAATATAATAAAAATTATATAGTATATCTTGTCCCTAAACCCTAAACCCTCTCTCTCTCACTCTCTCCCTCCCACTCCCTCTCCCTCTCCCTCTCTCCCTCTCCCTCTCCCTCTCTCCCTAAACCCTAAACCCTCTCTCTCCCTCTCTCCCTCTCTCCCTCTCCCTCCCTCTCCCTCTCCCTCTCCCTCTCTCCCTCTCCTTCCCTTTCTCTCTCTCTCTCCCTCTCTCTCTCCCGTTCTCTTAGGTTTGTCTCTCCCTCTTTCCCTTTCAAGTCTTTTTCTCATTCCCTCTCTTTATTATATAATGATAAAATATATATTAAAGATATGAGAGGGAGATGGAGACTTCAAAGGGAGTCTATTGTATTAAATATATTATATAATATATTTAATATATATAGAAGATATCTAGAATGTAAATAATATATATTAAAGTAGGAGGTTTCTTCCATAGCATGTCAAATTATGATATTGCTATCAGGATTCAACCGTGTAGTTTTCGAGTCAAACTCATTGACCCATTATTCATGAGTAGTGGTTCACAAGAACCCATCTCATGAATATATATACAAGATATCTAGAATATAAATAATATATATTATAAGTAGGAGGTTTCTTCCACAATGTGTCAAATTATATACAAGATATCTAGAATATAAATAATATATATGATAAGTAGGAGATTTCTTCCATAGCGTGTCAAATTATGATATTGCTATCAGGATTCAACCGTGTAGTTTTTGAGACAAACTCATTGACCCATTATTCATGAGTAGTGGTTCACAAGAACCCATCTCATGAATATATATACAAGATATCTAGAATATAAATAATATATATGATAAGTAGGAGGTTTCTTCCATAGCGTGTCAAATTATGATATTGCTATCAGGATTCAACCATGTAGTTTTTGAGACAAACTCACTGACCCATTATTCATGAGTAGTGGTTGACAAGAACCCATATAGATGTAATGAGTGCTAAGTGGACCATTCATTATCATGAGAGATGGGTTCTTGTGAACCACTACTCATGAATCATGGGTCAATGAGTTTGACTTGAAAACTACACGGTTGAATCCTATAGCATAATATATATTATAGTATATATTACACATAATATATACTATAATATATCTAATATATAATATATACTATATATTATGTAATATATAGTATATATGAAATTTATTATAGCATATTTATATATAATAAATCTATAATAGAATAAACGGATATCCATTTATAACACAAATCCGTTATTGACAACATTGGATTTGAAGACCGATGAAAAATAAAAATGTTGTTAAAAAATTGATATCCTATCATTACAAATGAATATTCGTTGCGTAGACTACGTATTAAATATATTATATACTATATTTAATATATATAGTATATATCATTTATTATATATTTTATAATATGAGTATATATTATATCATATATATAATATATAATATATAATATAACATTATATAATATATATAATAGTTAATATATAATATAGAATATTTAATATATATTATATAATATATTTCATATATAATATATGTGAAATATACTATTGTACATATTACAATATTTATTTTATAATAAATGAATATTCATTTATAACGGATATTCATTTCTCTGAGCACTTTATAACACAAAATCTTTCTCATTTTCATGACCTCCAACCTCCAATGACCTCCAGGTATGTGATTTTGCAGTTTTTCTTATTTTTTTTGTTAATTAGTGATTAATTTAAAGTTTCTTTTCATTTTTTTGTAGTTTTATTGTTTTTTTTCATTTCTATCTAAACTTACAAATAAATTTGAAACCCTAGTTAGTGGAAAAAAAATAAAAAACATCAAAAAAATAAATTGAACATTAATTATTAGAAAAAAATTAAAAAATTTAACCTAGCACACTAGACAAAAATAAAATATAACCGTCATTACCCCTTTTTTGCATTTTTTAAAATGGTTTTACATTCTTGTCTATTTTTACTTTGTCTTTATCAATTATTATCGTGTTTTTCTTAAAAAAAATCTTTGTTTCTTATTCTTAAATTAGTAATTCTTTGCTAATTTTTTTTTAAAAATTTTTAATTGTTTTGACTCTCTTTAGCTCTCAAAATAGAAACGATCCTTATTGGAAGTGCTCTAAATTTCCAATTCTTTGTGAGTTTGGATCCATTGTTGGTACTGACCAAAAAAAACTTGTCCCTGCAATCATAGGGAAATGGGTAATAATCGATGGGTTATGCATGAGTCTATCATATTGTATCATATACAAATAATAGCATCCCACACAACCCCTTGATTATTTCCCATTAACTTTTCCCATTTCCCTATGGTTGTGGGGACAAGTTTTGTTTAACCATTACTAACTATGTATACAGTCTCATAGAATATTGGTAATTTGGAGCTTAACACTTCCACCTTTGTTGAATCAATTTGGAGAAAGTAACACTTCCACCTTTGTTGAATCAATTTGGAGCTTAACACTTCCACATTACAGCAAGGTAAAAATTTAATGTATTTTTAAATGATATTTCACATCACTTTAATAATTATTTGTTTTCTATTTACATGCCTTAAACATAAAGGAGCTTTAGTCATTTATATTGAATGGTTTAAGGGGATCTTTAAACATGTATCTTACATTTTCAAATTATAAATTTAATGCAAGTTCACTTATAACTAAATCATGGGTCGATATTTAATAGTCCTTTACGCTGAGGACATCCTCGAAGAGCAGGAGATTTTGTTCTATTTTCTATTGGCTGTCTCACGTTTCTTATAAGTTGTTGAATAGTCGGCACTTTGCATTATATTTGAAATTGAATAGTTCGGATTCATCCTAACCAACTATATAGAAAGTATAAAATATAGAAAGTATAAACTGTATAAATAAATTTGAGAAAATCATTCTTTAAAGAGAGACAATGGCATATTCTAGATGTTGAGATAAATGCCATGCTATAAATGATCCCAATTTAAGAATTATTCTTTATTTAACTAAAGGAGTTAATACTTAATATGATGAAATAAGGAATTTCATTTAATGGTAGAAATAACTAGCCTGGGAAGGAATTCAAGGATTCGATAATCAAGAAAATGAAAATTGTCTGAATTAACAGAAGTAAATGATCTTTGCAAAAAATCTATTTATGATAGAAAAAAAGAGTCATCTTATATAATGTTGTTATGATAGAAAAAAAGAGTCATCTATATAAATATTGTTATGATAGAAAAAAAGAGTCATCTTATATAATGTTGTTATGATAGAAAAAACGAGTCATCTATATAAATGTTGTTATGATAGAAAAGATAAATGTTTTTATGATAGAAAAAAAGAGTCATCTATATAAATATTGTTATGATAGAAAAATACATTAATGTAGATAAATGTTGTTATGATAGAAAAATAAATTAATGTAGATAAATGTTGTTATGATAGAAAAATAGAATCATCTTATATAATGTTGTCCTATTACGAGGGATAATTCCATTCATTTTTTCAAATTGGAGTTGCCAAAATAGTCATGATCATGCTACACTCTAGAATGATGAACCATTATCGGTTTGTTTGAACGTCTTTTGAACTTTTGGTATGCTGGTCTATATTAGGTCTTATAGAGAGGTTTTCATTCTATTTTTTGGAAGAATCAATACTAACAATGGTCAAAATATTGACTTGACTCATAATTTTGTTTCCCAGGAGGTTCGTGCTTGGATGGCGGCTCAGGATCAGCCTCATGAAAACCTTATATTCCCTGAGGAGGTTCTACCCATTGGAAACTGTGTTTAATGGAACTCCACTATTCTCGTGTGGATGGCAAGCATGCTCCTATTTATTGGTTTCGATAGGACTCTTTATGAGTGTTATTTCAATATATTATTATCTGAAAATAATTAAGTTATTAATGACTGAACAAAACAAAGAAATAACTCCCCACGTGCAAAATTATAGATTATCTTCTTCAATCTCAAAAAATTCTATCGAATTTAGTATGATTGTATGTGTAATAGCATCTACTTTACTGGGAATAGCAATGAATCCAATTGTTGCAATTGCCCAGGATACATTATTTTAGAGTATTTATATAAACCTTTTTCTTACTAATTGAAAAAAGTAGGATTTTCCCTTATATTCTTAAAATGGCAGGGAATAGGCTAAAATTATTAGATGAACTTCTAATTACAAAATCAACTTGATCGTTAAATTAGAAGTTCATTTTGTACCATATTAATATCAATTTTCATTCTTAGAAAATGTCGTTCAAACATGCGTAAATAAAATATTTGTCATTCTATTCTATTTAAGTTATAACAGAATGACAAATTAGTTTTTCGAGCTCCACCCACTCCACCTTGAAACCCCCCACCACCACCTACATTTTATGGTGCTCACTCTCAAGAACAAGTTGATGTGAATGTTAGAACCATTCAAGATCAAGTTAATTCCATTCAAAATGAAGAATGTGTTCACCCATTATTGAGGCGTTTTGCATCAAAAATATAAACTCTTGTTGATGTGCTTAGATCCATGGAAGTGGACTTAGACGAGCATCAACGATGGATAGAGGAAAGGAGACAGTCTCAATCTAAAGAGGAAAACACAAAGAAGTGAAGAGATTCAACTAAGAGTGGCAAAACTTTCTTAAGACAATGATCTTATTTTTATAAAAAAAATTGATCTTGGATGGATATGTAAAAAATAAAAATTGGATGGATATTTTATAAAAAATTGGGTTGGATGGATATTTTTAGTGTTGAACTCATGAATATAATAGTATAATGATGAGAGAAAAATTTAGTAATAAATACTAAATCATCTATTAATTTAGTGTTTTTTCATATATAGTGTGCATATATAATGAACTTATTCATGCATCATGGTTGAATGATGTCTATTTGTTGATCATAATTATTGTATAGATTTAACATGAACAATCTAATTAACATGTATCTTGATGTATTCAAAGGATTTTGTTTGAAAGTTGCATCAAACCCCTTTGGTGTACTTAATATTCTTGTTTATGTATCATGATTATGAAGATAGTGATTTTTATTCATAATCATTTTATACTTTTTACATGAATTATCTAATCACATGTTATTTAGCTTGAAGGTTTTAATTGCGTGAATGTTGAATTGAGTTATAATAGTTTTGTTTGATGGTTGTATCACTTCTTATTCTAGATGGTCCCAATACAGGAAAACAGTCTTCCTCTCAACTCTCTCCCTCTCTCTCTCTCTCTCCAGTCTCTCCCTCCCTCCCTCTCTCCCTCTATCTCTCTCTCCCTCTCTCTCTCTTTCTCTCTACCTCCATATGTCTATCTCAACTCTTTGTTTGTCACTCCCTCTCACTCTCACGTCCCTCCCCCTTCTCTCTCTCAAGTCTCTTAGAGCTTCCTCTCTCCCTCCCTCTCTCCCTCTCGAGTCTCTCTCTCCCTGGATCAAGTCTCTCTCTCTCTCTCCCTCTCAGGTCTCTCTCTCTCAAAACTCTCTCTCTCTCTCAAGTATCTATATCTCTCCCTCTCAAGTCTCTCTCTCTCCCTCTTTGCCTCCCTCTCTCCCTCTCAACTCTCTCTCTCCCTCTCTGGTTTTTCTCTCTTTCTCTCTCTCCCTCTCACTCTCAGGCTCCCTCTTTCTCTCTCAAGTATCTCTCTCTCTTGGACTCTCTCCCTCCCTCTCTCCATCTGAAGACTCTCTCTCTCCCAATATCAAGACTCTCTCTCTCCCTCTAAATTATTTCACTTTTACTCTCTCCCTCTCAAGTCTTTATCTCTCCTTCTCAACCATATATCTCTCTTTCTCATTCCCTCTATCCCTCCCTCTCTTCCTCTCAGCTCTCTATACCCATCCCTCTCATGTCTCTCACTCCCTCTCTCTCTCTCTTGTGAATTGGCTGCACATCAAAGAATATATAATATATACTATGTATTAAATATATTATATAATATATAATATAATAATATAATAATGTATACTATAATATAATATATAATACATAATATTATATATTATAAATATATGGATTATAAATACATATTATATAGTATGCATTATAAATAATATAAGTAAATATAATTAATGGATATCCATTTAAAAACAAATATTTGCTATGTAATAGATATTTGTTATGTAATGGATATCCATCTTAGAAAAAAAAAATAGATATTCATTATACATGGATATCCATTTTGATTTGGTATTACCAAACCAAAATGGATATTGGCTCAGGATTTGTTTTGAAATTACTTAACTTGCAAAGTCAACCCAAAAATCATGTTTTTGAATTTTTTTTAGTTTTTTGAAGTTCGCTCTTGTGGCTAATGACATTTTTTTTACCCAAATTTCATCAAATGAAAAAGGATTTTTAGAAAAAAATGCCATCTTTCCACCAATATAGCTTTTGCCTTATTTTGAGTTTAATAAGTAATTACTATTGATTTTCTACCTACATTACATCTAAAGTCCTAATTGATAGGCGGATTGAAAAACTTCTATAACTTTCAAAATACTTAACATTTTTTGAATCTACAAGATGCACTACATTCTATGCTTCACATACTATAGGATTAAAAAAAAATCATAATTTTTTGACCAAGTTATGGTGGTCTGACACAAACATTTTAATAATTTTGAAAAGCTCTAATAAAAAAATCATATCTAATTATTTACATAGAAAAAATTTACAAAATAACATCTGACACATCCGAACATGTGTCCTTTACTTATATTGAAAAATTCAGAATTTAATTTTTATTTCTTTCTTGTACTTAGAGTGGTTAGAAATACACATGCTTCTTATCTTTTTCCTGAAAATTTAATATCACTACATTGAAATTTCAAATTTTCTCAAAACAATTTTACTTTTTTCCAAAAAAATGAATAGTAGCCTAGAAACTACATTCAATTTGTTACAAATTTTGTTCTTACATTTTCTAATATTATGTTAATAACCTATTCAAAATTTTATTTCAAGTTGTTTAACTCTGATTTTCTGAATTTTCATCGTCACTTAGAGGCCTAGTTTGGACCCCCATGATCCTGCACTGACCCTTATATCATTTAAAATAGCTAAAATCCATAATGAAATAGAGGGCATAAAGATTACATACAAATTCAAACTACCCAGGTTAAAATTCTAAGCTTGAACCAATTCAGATTTTGATGTTTCCCATTGGAATCAACCTTCAAATTTTGATTTTAGAACCGAAAACAAGGTGTTGTACTAAAAAATGTCATTTTTCCAAGTTGAGCAAACAAATACATTAAAATTGAAAGTGCCCAGAATTCAAATCGAAAAAAGACTCAGTTGAGATATGAAAATTTCTACATGTAATAAGCTATTATTTTATAAATTTATGACCAATAATATGGTGTTGTTAAAACAATGTGTTTTTAACCAAGATGGACAAAAAACATGATAAATAAAAGTGTCTAGATTGAAAATCAGACAACAACCCATTTGAGATATGGGTGTTTCTACATGGAATCCATTTTTTTTCATTTATATCGAATGGTTAAAGTGAAGAATTAAAAAACATTTTTTCACAAGTTGGGCAAAAACATAAAAAGAAAGAGAAAGAATTAGAAGTGCCAAGAAATCTATTTAGCCAGCAATGCATTTTAGATTTAATCATTTCAAGTTGAATTCCATCTTTGTTTCAAAGTTTATGGTAGGAGAATTTTATCTATTTAAAAAAATAATCAATGGCAAAGAATCAAGCTAGAAATGCATAGTCAAGTCTTGCATAAGAAAACTATAGAATAAAAAAATAATTCCCACACAAGCATTATCCAACCACCCAATATTCACACCAATAAATATAGGAATAATTATTTTATAAGGAAATACAAGCTTACCCTTCCTAAGCTAAAACACATTAAATACCACCAAAAATTTAAGGGTTTCAAGAACCATAGAAAAATACCTCAATGATATCCAAAATTGTTATGAAAGAATGGTTTGAATATAAAACATTGTTGGGCTCCAAAATAAAACAAGGAGGAAATGACATGCTTAAAACAACAAATATCTGCCCACAATTTTCTTCTCCAAAGAATCTCCATGTTTTTCCCCTTCAATTTTGTTGTCTAAAACTTGAGGTTTTCATTCCTTCCCCAAAACAGAGCAATTTTTTCTCCTCTCCCAAAATAATGATCTATAAAAGGGTTCAAAACAAAGTACATAAATCATGACAAAGCTGCCCCATTTCCCTTTTAAAAAATAAAATAAAAACTAAAATCTTTCTTCCATTTTAATACCTTCAAAAGAATAAAATGAAATAAATCATTTAATTAAATAAGCTATTAAAGCTCTCCAATTAATTGATTAAATTTCTAAAATATACAACATTACAATACACAAGGCTCCCCAAAAATGATTAAAATAAGATTATAAGAGCTCACCAAAAGGATTGATAAAATCATTTAAAATTACTAAATGAAAATAAATCATTCTCTCGAATGATCAATAAAAATCACTTAAAAATAACATATTTAAAATCTCGTAATGATGCCACTAAAACCACATCAAAAAATCGACAACCAAAATATAGCCACATAATAAGACTAATAGAAACCACGAAAAAATACTTCAACAAGACATACTGGTAAACCACATATGATTGTAAGGTGCTTCAGACATTACCGTTAGGTAACCGGATAGTAAGACAACATGGGAACACTGCATTAATGGATTATAGTGGGCTAGGGTAGGGGACATTTTTCTTATGACTACTTCTAGTAACCACCATCAGGGAAAAAGAGTACGCTCAGACATGTGAATCCAGGCGGAGTCGATACTCAGTACCTGTATCACTCCAATCACACATTAAAGTACATGTGCATATAACATATATCATATAGCTGAAGAAACGTCGATCATCAAGAAGAGGGTCATGATCTCTTAAGCCTCTCAGATACAAGTGTTACAATATCATCCCTTTCCTGTCCATAATTATACAAAAACAATGATAACAATATATAAAGATACAAGCATGTAATCCAACATAATAACTAATCATCAATGTCTAATCTCAATATGATAACATTTATATTGCCAAATCATAAATTAAAATGTTATCTTACCCAGATTGGAGTTAGAGAGGTGTTACAGTTGGCTATTTTTGTGTGTCTTTAAGGATAATTCTTATTTGTCTAGGCATTAATAAGGATTTCTTAGAATGGTAGGTTGTATATTAAGTGTGAGATGAAACATTGGTCTCACTATTGATTATAGTGGTAGAACAACATACATTTCCCACCACCATAATCAATGGCAATATTGATTGTTTTTTATTAAACTTAATATAGACTTTGTTGTGCATATAAATGATGTTTGCATCTAATTTCACATAGATACATATGTGCACATAGGGAAAATAAAATAGAACACAACAAAATGAGGCCTTCTCTCCACCCTACCATATTGGGTTATGGTGCGTCATGGGCTATCACCAAACCCTCGACAAAGAAAATACATCATCCACCGCTCTGATCAATGTTCCTTATTACACTTACTATACAACCTATCATTCTAATATTTTGTTTGAGACTAAAAGAAATAATAACTAAAAAGGTTTATTTAACTTCATATTCTCCAAACAATAAAGATGGTGAGAAATATATATGAATGTTGTCTACATCTAATTTCATATAGATACATATCTACACACAACGAAAAAGAAATGAAACACAAAAAAAGAAACACATACTTTTTGTATTTATATATTTCCAAGCAATAGATTCCTACATATGCATCCAACACATGCAATACATATATATACAACTACAATACAAAAGCTACATCAATATATATATATTTGAAGTTAGTTGCACATATATACTCATTGTTGATTGTACTCTACAAAAGACTATATTTTTTGTTGAAACCAATATTATTTGATTTATGGTTTGTCTTTTGTGGCGATGGTTTTGGATGGGTTTGTTACTGTGAATTTTTGTATTCTGTGGGTTTTGCCATAAGATGTAGTTTTTCATTTTATTTTTCCTATGTGCGGATATGTATGTATATGAAATTATATGTAGACAACATTCATATTGTTGACACGTAAAATATGCATGCACCTGATTTTGATCATATTAACATTGTTTCATCTTGAATCATACTCTCAGCTTATCAACACCTTTCATCCCTTAATTAATTAAATCATTATTTATTTAATTAGGTCTTTCTCCTCTAGTGATTAAATTAATCAATTTAATTTAATTAATCATCTTTCTCTGTTCATTTAAATAATTCATTTTATTTAAATTGAATAAATTAAAACATTATTTCATTTAATCTAACATTATCCCCTTTAGTTAAATAAATCAAAATCATTTATTTAATTAACACTTTCTCTCAATTTGATTTAAATCAATTCATAAATTTAAGTCTAAATTGTCACATCACCTAATTCTTCATTAAAATAATCAAAACCTTGATTAAGCTAATCTCTCTCACTAAAATCCTCTAGAGAATGCAACTTGCACAGTAAATCAATTACTTTGATTTATTTAATTCTCTATTTTTCCTCACAAAGCATCAAAAGGGAATATTCTCTCATTTGAATTCAAAAAGGCCAAGTGGACTTGGTCCTTCCAACAAGGCATTCAATGCCTCTTACATGTCCTTGTGCATTGAGCCAAGTGACAATAAATCCATTTCTTTTTCCCTCCAACATGTCATCTCACAAATTCAAATTTGAATCCAATGACATTTATCATGCACATTGACCAAAATGTGCTCATTCCTCAACCATTCACATCTTGACAAGTGGCACTTGGCCATTGGATGTTGAATGATCCCATGTTGCTTATTTTCACTCATTCTTCCAAGATTGGAATCTATAAATGAGAGACTCTTCCTCTCATTCTATCATCCACAAAGTGAGTAAACTTACTATACTCAAATCCATCATCATCCACAATCTTCATGCAAAGTTACTCTCTTCACATTGAGAGCTAATTTTTCCCATTGCATTCAATCATCCATAATTTTCATAAATTGTAACAAGGTTATGCTTAAATATCTTTGGAGATTTGATAATTATTCAACCAATGACATTGCAACTTAGGAATTGGGAAAGGGCCAATTGCAACACTTCATTGGCACCAATTCCCCCATGCAATCATCATTCTATTAGCTTGATTAGGATATAATTTTATTTCTTGTATTGTGTTCTTCATCTTTGTTCCTAATTTTAGTTTAAATAGATGGATTTTATGGGGAATCTCTCATATTTATTTGCATGAATTTTGTTGCTCTTGTGCATTTGCAGGTTTAAGGGTTCACACATATATACTCGACTTTATATTAATCATAATAAGAAACATCTTTCCACATACATTGTGTTGAAAATATTTTTGAGGTTATTTAAGGAATAAGTTCTACATAGATTGTGGCATCAATGTTTGATATAACACTCAAAATATGTCTTATCATTCCAAAAATGTGTCATAATGTATCAATGTTGTTCGCATCTACTATGACATACATCCAAATCTGCACATGACATTTTTCATCAGTGTTTTCCTTGCAACCATCGACACCACACACAAACCAACAATTTTCCCTATGGAAATCAACATAAAATGTATATCATTACATTCCCACACATTATTTTTGTGTGTATATATATTTGCGCAATAGATTCCTGCAAATGCATCTAGGGCATGGAATGCCTACATATGTTCTTGCAAAATAAAATCTACACCAAAATTTGCAAAATAAAATGATTTCTTTTGCAATCATTGTGCCACGCAAAAAACACAAAATACATTGTAACCACCTTCACAAAAATTCCACAATAGATAATTGCACTTGCAACTTCACAAAAAACTTCCCTCCTCACTCACACCTCTAATAGGAGGTAAAGCCATAGAACCACACCCAACAATGCCTTGTCAAAAATTGCATAGACATTCATTATCTTTTCCGAATTTTTAAATGGAAAATGTTGCTTACAACCATTACCACTACATGGAAATGATACAACAATAAAAAAATTGTAGCAGCAAACCCATTGAAAACCTTCACCACAAAATGCGAACCAGAAATGAAACTATATTGGTTTCAATAGTAACCCAAATGAAAAAACCCACAAAAACACAATAATTTATAGTAACAATCCAACATAAAAACAAACAATATTTCCTTCCAATAATCACGGCTACACGAAGAACATAAATGAAATCATATATACCCTAAGCTAGAGAACAACAATCAACAATGGCCTATGGAAAATAGAATAAACTATTTTTGAAACTATGTTGGTTTCAATAGTGACCCAGATGAAAAAACCCACAAAACACAACAATTCATAGTAATAATCCAACATAAAAATAAACAATATTTACTTCCAACCATCGCGGCTACACGAAGACCATAAATGAAACAATATACCCTAAGCTAGAGAGCAACAATAAATAACAACCTATGGAAAATAACATAAACTATTTTTGAAATACTCCAGAAACTGTTTTCCCAATATGCACCTCCTCTCGCACCTCTTCCCGCTTTCCAAAAGAAATAAAAAAGTATCGGTAATGGCACTATCGATTGGAGTGATGGACAATGTATGTCCCCTATGCACAGATATATATGTATGTCATAACAGATGCAAACAACATTGATTCCATAAGGCATTATTGATTGTTGTTCTTTAGCTTAGGATATACTATTTCATTTTCGATAAGGGACTATTGAAAAGGATATATTGTTTCATTTTCAATAAGGTAATGTAGCAAGAAGAAAATAAAATTAGATTTTTGTTGAATATAAAGAAGAAAGAACGTGGAAATGTTGAAACATCTGAAAAATGGAACCATTTTTTGTGTACCACATAGGCTACTACCAAATGGCTAGCAAACAAAAAGGTAAAGGACACATAAATAGCTCAAATATCAATAATTGAAACACATCACCTCAAAGATACATGTAGAAAATGTATATACAAACATACACACTCACACCTTAAATAAAATAATATTAGTTTCAACAACAAGCTAGCAAATTCTATTTTTCAATAGCATCTTATCGGAAAGGAAACAATATATTCAAATCTATAGACCAACTATCAACAATGCCTTGTGGAAAACAACATAAACTCTATAACATTTACTATTGTATTGTGAATTGAATATGAAACAATATAGACAAAGCTGAAGTGGGTATGTGGAGGATCATGATGGGCCAGAAAGTGGCGATATGTAAGTGATATGATGGCCCATTCGGCTGACAACTTTTTTAAACCCAAATTTGATGAAATGAAAAGGGTTTTTAAAGGAGATTCTCAACTTTCCACCAATATAAATTATGGTTTACTTTGAATTTATTAAATGATTATTATTTATTTTCTATTTGAATTATGAATAAAGTCCTGATTGATAGGCTAATTGAAAAACATTTATAGCTTTAAAATCGTATCACATTTTTTCAATCCGAAACATGCATCACATTATATGCTTTGCATACTATAGGATTAAAATACTAATAATTGGATTTCATGAAGTTTTGACCGAGGTAAGGTGGTCAGACATACAAATTTTTATATTTTAAAAAAGTTGTAATAAAAAATTCATAATTAATTATTAACTTGGAAACAAATTACAACAAAATATACATCACTTTGGGAAATGAGTCCTCTACTTATATCTATAATATTATAAAAAATAATTATTATTTTATTGTGGTTAGGGTGGTCAGAAAGACATGTACTTATTTTTTCCCTAAAATTTAAGTACTACTGCATTGAAATTTCAAATTTTCACAAAATAGTTTTAAAAAAAAAAATCTAACACTTTAAAAATTACATTTAATTTTCTAAAGATTCTATTCTTACATATTTTTGAAATAATATAGATAACTTATTCAAATTTTTACGTCAAGTTTCCTTACTCTGAATTTTTGAATTTTCATCACCACTTAAGGACTTGTTTTTCCATGATGATCCTACACATACCCAAGTAATAAAATAGTTTATGCTATTTTCCTAACTTCAAAAAAAAATTCAGCACATTGTATGTGGCAAACAATGTTTCTTATTATGCTTAATATAAAGCCTATTATTGTAAGAATTCCTTTTGAGGATGATACAAATAAAAACTATCCTAGAAAACCAATAAACATGGGGATGAGTATATATGAATGTTTTCTACATCTAGTTTCACATACATACATATCTACACACATGAAAACAAAAATAAAATGCAATAAAAGAAAGACATACTTTTGTGTGTATGTATTTTGGGCTCCTAGTCGAGGAAAAAGGTGCTGGGTTTTTTCTAATATTTAATATTGAACATGCTTGCCATGTCTATAGAGAAGGCCAGTGAAATTGAATGCCAATTTGCATCAACATTAATTTTTATATGGTTTATGTCTACTGACCATGGTTTCAATGTAATAAAACAGGTCATGCTCTTCTTGATAAAACATTATTGTCTATTTTTGTGTGGCCTACAGTGACAATCTACACTATTTTTCATGGAGAATTGGTGATTGGTGAGTTGTGGCTTTAGAAATACATGTGGAAAATCATATACACACATGTACACATCCACACATACATATAAACATTCAAAATAATGAATATAAATTATGGAGATATAAGAGTATGTGGAAATTGACACAAACAAAAAGCAAATAACTATACTGATATTGAAAACTAGACATATCTATATATATATATAAACACATGACCTAAAATATACATGTAGAAAATGTATATACAGACATACACACTCACAGATACAAATGCATTATAGACACATACATCTACACACAAACGTATCAAGATGTATGCACTAAGAATATTCTATTGCATGCATATATGTTCATGTATATACATATGTATATGTATACATGCATACAACCATGTCCACAAGTATATATAAGAACAACTGGAAATACAAAGGGTTTTTTCAATATGCACCTCTTCTCGCTTGGTTCAATTGCACCTCTTCCTACTTGCTTTCTCTCTGCTCCCTGATTTCTTGAGTGTCTACAAAAAATAGGCAATAAATTATCACAACTGACACTTTTGTATTGCTTTTGTAGCTATCACCCCATGCAAAAAAATACAAAAAAAAAACCTCCTCCCAACCTGATAGTAGCTTGAAAATGGAAGATCGAACTTGCACCTTCATAGAAGCTTTCCCTCCTTGCTCATAGATGTGATAGCAGGTAAAGCCACAAAATGACAACCAACAATGCATTATCAAAAATTGCACAGATATTTGATCGCAGTTATGGAAAATGTATTTCCCTTATGTGAAAGAATGTATGTATGTCATATTGGATGCAAAGAACATTGATACATACTAATCCCTATCTTTATTCTATTGGGGCATCCTTAGAATCATAAGTTGTATTCTAAGTGTTATATAATGATGTTTTCTGCATATAATTTCACATATGTAGATTTTTGCACATAGGGGAAATAAAATGAGTGGCAATGATAGTCAACAATCCCTTCTGGATAACAACATAAATAAATAACATTTACTATTTTATTGTGTATCAAAAATTTAAAAATATAGCCAAAGCTAGAGAACAACAATTAATAATGCCTTATGGAAAACAACATAAACTATGTTATTGCATTGCAACTATCATGACAAAATGAAAGCCATAAATGAAACAAAATTGATTTTTTTTGTGTGTAGATATGTATGTATGTCAAAGTAGATGTAAACAATGTACATGCATAATATTCCCGATGTTTATTCTTTTGGGAAAATAGTTGTTGTTTGTTTTAGCCTCAATAGGGCATTCTTGCAATGATAAACTATATATTAAGTGTTATATGGAACATTGAAGCCTTTTTTCAATTATTTATTTTTTCTCGTATTGGTGATCTCTCTAGAAAAAAATTTGAAACATAGAAAACTTGAAACAAAAAAAATTAAATAATAAGTTGTATATTAAGTGTTATAAGAATCATTAAACCCTTTTTTTAATTAATCCTTTGTTGTCATATTGTCAATGTGTGTACCAAAAATCTGAGAGATAATGTTATGTTTTGAGGATCTTGATGGTTGTCATCTAATTGGTGTTTAATATTTCTTGTATGTGTTTTGGTCGGGGTTCTTGTCAGCCTTTGTTTCTTTAATTTAACATTTGGCCCTCATTTTGTTGTGGAATAGAGATTGTAGTCAATCGTTGGTGTTGTAGCTCTTAGCTTTTAAAAGAGAAGAGCCAACAATTTCGATGGACTCTAGCTCTCCCTAGGAAATGAACAATCCTCAAGCACCATTCCCATAAGTCTATTCCTTGTTTTCCTTTTATTGTTGACAATTATATTGACACTTTTCCAGGTGCATCCACTGAACTGTGAGTATGCTTCATTTAAATTAACAGTTGTTGTAATATATATTCTAACTAATTTATATTTGAACTCCTTATGTTTCCTTTTCCTTTTGATTTTCTAGCCATTTGGGAGTGACGTGTGTGTTAGAGAAAAAAGGTTACAAATTTCAAGTGTGTCAACATTTCTATATGGTTCCTTGTTTATCAGATACCAATAATTGATTCATTTTGTGCTACCTTTTTCCCTTTCTTTTATTTCTAGAGTTGTCTCACAGCCTTGACTATCTCATTGCTTTGGCTTGGCTAAGTATGACTACCTTGTAGGATATAAATGTACGTCAATCCTTGATAGAACATGTGATACGATGTATTAATGCTGGAGATGTTGTCCCATCTTCGGTTCTTCAACTAATGTTCTTTCAAAAAATAGGAAGTGATTTGTAATACCCCTCTGTTTTTCTCTAATTGTGCGAACAATGTTGTTCTCCCTTTTATGTTTTAGTTTTAGTTTTTACTTTGACTATGTACTTGGTTACGATTAATCATTATTTTATTGTGATGTATCTTGATGTGATGATACTATATTTTGATGTTATTATTATGGCATGTTTTGAATTAGCATAAGTGGATATTCAAATTAACGATGTTTTATGCCTTTGATTATTGTGCTATGTTAGATACGGCAGTTAGTAACATTGTATTGGTAAAGAGGATGGTATTGCATCACTCGCTTGCGAGCACCCTACGATTCAATGATTTCCTCTTCATGGTGTGCCTTATTTATGACACATTTATGCATGTGAATATACTCTTTGTTCGCAGGTTGATAGGTACAAGACATCGCCTCCAACTGGTTTCAGAGGTTTGAGCGCATGTCCATTGCCCAACGAATCAATTGGGAGATAGTAGCTAGGTTTTTCGTGTCAAGTCATCGCCCTAGTCATAGTGTGTCATCAAGTGTTATTCGGGTTAAGTTGCCTTAATGTTGTTCATTTGGCTTTGATTTCAGTTTATATTGTAATTTGAAAAAAAGGTTAAAATATATTCTTTGGTAGTTAAATAGTTGTTTAACTTTATCTGGTTTATGTTGAAAAGAGATTTAATTTATTAATAAATAATAAATCTTGGATTAGATTTAGTTTATTGATAATTAAATTAATTGTCTTTATATAAGTTAAGTTTTTTCCATTTTGGAGTTAATAGGTTTTTTGTGTGAAGTTGAGAAAATTAAAAGGATGAAAATTAACAAAATAAAAGAAAAATGAATTGAATTGCATTTTTAGAAGTTTGAATTAAAAAATTAAAAAAAGGAAGATATTTTCTATTCTGTTTTCAGAAATTAATGAGGGTGGTTGCAAAATATTTTTTGTATTTTCCTTATTATTTGAAAATCCCTTCACAAGTTTTCTCTCAACAAGCATGAAATTTTAAAAGGAAAAAAAAGGAGGAAGAATTGTTGCATTTTTTAGGGTTTTGGATTGGAGCTGTGAAAATTTGTGGAGCTGAAGTTGGAAGCAAGGTTGGAAGCTGAGAACCATCTAGATCTTCTCAAACTAAAGAATACCAGGTTCATTCTTTTTAAATTCATTTGTTTTGAAAATATATTTACCTATATTTTGTTGTTGGAAAATCATGTTAAAAGAACATTTAGATTCCTCTGTTTAAATTGCAAAATAAAAAAACAAACCTTGATGGATTCTTGTTTTCAAATTGGGAATAAAACTTCTATTTTTAAAAACAAATTGTTTCAAAAAACAAAACAAAAAGGAAAAAATAAAATTCATGACTGTAAATGATTGTTTCTACTTTGATCTCTCAATTTATTTTGAAAATTTGATTATGGAAGGGTAATATATATATATATACACATTTTTTTAAATATGTCAAAAAAGGGGTTATGCTGGCAAAAATTTCTATAAATTCATTTTTTTAGAAAACCCAGAAGCGGATTTAAAAATCGCCATTTTTTCGTTTTCATTTTTTTTTTGTTAAAAAAAATAATAATATATATTTTGAATGGGGGAGGCATTGGGGGCTCACCCCCCACCGCACTCCCATGGGAGGTGTGTGCGGGGGGGGGGGGGGAGTTGCACCCAACATGACCCCCCGACTGCCACACACATAGTGGTCAGCTGTATGTAAACAAAATCGATACCCACAGTGTGGGCTCGACTGTGTTTACACAACCGCCCACTATGTGTTCAGTGGTTCACACAACCGACAACCTAGAACGGTGTGCGGACCTATGAAAAACGCGTTTGGGGTTTAAAATAAAAGTCAATGAAAATTTTATTTTTATAATAATATTTTATTATTATATTCTATAATATTAAAATATTAATATTTATTATGGTTTAAATAATATATATATATATATAATTAAATATATAAATATATATATATATGTTTTTAATTATATATATATAATATATATATATTATGTGTATATGTATGTTAATAGAATTGTTTATTTAGTGGTAAGAATAAATTTAATTGAAGAAATGAAATATAGTAATGCTGGTTAAATTCATTGTTTTGATTTTGAAATATTATATCTGGTAGAGGAATAGTTTTGATATTAAATGATACATTTTCAACAAGTTGATTGTTTTTTTATGGTTACAATTAAATGAGGAGGCAATAATTATTTTACATAATTGAATTTTGTTTTATATGATTATCTGGTTAATTTATCATTAATTAAATGCGAGTAGGGAAATTAAATTATTAGTATTAATTTCTCTCTTATTTGAAAGGACGAATTTAATTCAATTTATTTAATGCAATAAATCATTGAATGATAATGAGGAAATGGATTTAGTGAATCCAAAGTAGAATTTATAAATTCTCATCTTCTTGCTTGCCTTGATTTTGAATTGTTCTTCTTATCATTTGGGAGATTTGGGTCATAGAATCTGATAAGTCTTCCAGTTGGGTTTTCAAATTCGTGGGTTGTCGTAATGTATTAGTCAACCTTTGGATTGTCTTGGGTAGTGCCTTTAACTGTAACCCATTTGTTACCTGGTTATCATGAATGAGAATGTGTTGACTGTATGTCATGGATAGGGATGTGATATCCTTATGTCGCACTTGTGTACCCTTGGGTTGTGTATTTGGTCCATGTGTCGTCTTAGAGGAGGGGCTTGTAATGAGGGCCGACACACAAAGTGGCTCCATGATAACTCATTGCAAGTTAGTTAATCCAATGATATTATAATTAACTGATTAGAGTATCACCTAGTATCAAACACTTAATAAGATAGTTATGCCTCGCTCATGAATGCAAGGGCTTGTTAAGACTTGGGTTGAGATGAGAAGGACTGGAATGGAAATATCATTATCTTGTCCCTACGAAAGATAATTGATTCCGCATTGGATTACATGAGGGGTCAGAAGTCATTAGAGGTTACTAGGATAACTCGAGATGGGGTCCGGGGCATAGGAAGACTCATGAGGATAACCTATGTAACATTGTGATGAAACTTCTCCTAAGTCAACAATATGTTCGCATCAGTGATGCAATTGATTATGTAATTCTGGAAGCATTGTGACCATTGTATTAAGTGATGTATTTGTATTTATTTCAGTTCAATTTTGTGTTAGCCTATGTCTTGAGGTAGATGGTCTTGGCTAGAAATCGTTGTTACTATCTCCTAGCATGGGGGGTGGACCTTTGGGTTCCACTTGGTTGGGTGGAACATGCACCTTACTCCATTGGATATTTTCTTCTTGATCGTGTGGATGAGAATTCCACTTGGAGAGCTCGTATGATCTAGTTTCATTTCATGCCTTGTTTATTTTAGTTGATCTTGTGATTTATTACCCCTCATTTGTTATCAAGGTGGAGGTTGTAATTGTAACCTTATTTATTGGACTTGCCTCATTTAGGGAATGAGCATTGTAACCATTTTGTTTAATTATGAATAAATGAAATTGAAAGTTATCTCTTATGCTTGATGTAAATTATCTTAATTGGAATGTATGTGTTTCATTTCTTAATTAAATAATTGACATGGTTTAGATTCATGTTTTTTGATGAGGTTCTATATAAACATTTTCTCATAACCTTAGAGGTTGTTGGAATTATATAGTGAACCTGCTTATTAATTGTACTTAAAAAAAAATAATTATTCAGTTTAAGTAGTTAATTGCAGCTTCCTCTAGGGTTGTGTGGCGGGGCGTTACATGATCAAACCCTAGTCAACCGCTATTTTTTTTCCTCTTTGATGGAACCCACATGTAAGTAGGGACTTTGATTGCAAAATACAATGACCTTTTATTTACAGGGGCATTGAAAATAGGTTCCATCTTGTGCTTAACAAACTATTTGTGTAGGAAGTTGTGGAACTCAAGGTTGGCTTTTTCTTTGGACTACTTGCACTTGTTATTGTATGCTTTCTTGTTTGTGGGGACCACCTTTTTTAATATTTGATCTTGATTTTGTTCCAGAGCAATTGTCAAATTGTCAGCTAATTGGAAAACCTAGATATTTTGTTAGAGATCAAGAAAAATAAATAGTGGGTTGTGAGTCACCCTCCCCATCCAAATGAGCCTCAACATTTTGGATTCATACATCCCCAACACAAAATAGTGCTCCTACAAATGTCAAACCTGTTAAAGGCTTGAATATTTACCAAACCAAATGGACAATAAAAGGTCAAGTAACAACTAAAATGGATATGCAACATTATAATAAATAGGGACACGAGGGACAAGTATTCAGCTTTGACATTATTGACAGTGAGGGAAAAAAATATGAATCACTTGCTTTAATGACATTGCAAAATTGCATTATGATAAGGTTTTGGTGGGCCACACTTATTATGTGTCAAAAGGCTTGGTCAGACAAGTAGATAGGAAATTTATTAAGTTGAACAAACACATGAAAATTATTTTGGATCAAAAATCAATATTGAAATCCTATGACAATGAGTCCTTTGTACCGAACAACGTATTTAAATTCATCCCAATAAATGAAATTACAAACTATAGAAATAACACTTTGATTCGTATTATTGGGATTGTGGTGCATGTATGAAAGGTATCAACTATTCAAAGAAAGGATTAGTCTGAAACGATTTACAAAACTATCAAACTTAATGATTTTTCATCCTCTTGCATTAGCGTTAATTTTTGGGGCCCAAATTGGGAAGCAAAGGGTGACAAGATGGAAAGGTTGTACATCCCTGGTTCAATTTTCATACTTGTTAAAAATGCATGTGTTGGATATTTCAATGGAACTATTGTGAATACAACCACAAGGATTGTTCTATACATAAATCCTGACATTCTAGAAGCATATCCCTTGATCCAACAAGGACATATTGAGCCACCTACTATTGCACCCTACCATAAAGTGCATCGAAAGTTTTCTTTGGCAAATGGATGTCACTATTGGATATATCTTGGATCATTGTCCTGGCTTGCCAAAAACTTTGCAGGCTACTATCAAGGCAACAATGAAATATATTAAAACTGATTCATTTTGTTACGCTACATGTGCCTTATAGGCCAATGGTAGAAAATGCAAGAAAAAGTGTGAAGATTCTACCAAAAATATGTGGTACTGCCCTAAATGCAAGACAATAGTAGTTGATTGTGACTTTTGATATTTTTTGCAGCTAAAGATGGAAGACTACATGAGTGAGATTCGAGCTACTTCTTTTGATTAGGCTGCAACAATCTTATTGTAGATGCCAGCAAAAGAGCTTTACATGTTGCAATATGAGTCTTCTACTGTAATGAATTTTTAGTCTATTATCAATGTTGTCACTTACACCTCTTTTTTTTTCACTGTTCTTATTAAAACTTAGACCTATAATTCAGAAACAGGGCTTAAAACAAAAATAGTCAAAGTTGCAAGAATCAACTTTGAAGCTGAATGCAAGTTGCTGCTCTCATATTTTTATGCAATTTCCCCTATCATGCAATACTCTCTAGAGATAATAGTCGTACTATCTTGAATTCCAAACAACCATGCAAATTGTGACTTTGGATATTTGTTATAGTTTGTGTTGATTGAACAACTATTTCCTTTTCTTTTTTTGGAGTGCTTGTTACATTAGAAGACCTTTTCTTTTTTTGGAGTTCTTGTTACATCAGAAGAACTTTTATTTTTGTTGTTGTTGCTTTGTTGTTCATTTAACTAGTTATATATTAAGACAATGGATTATAACTTATAATGTTTAACAAAAAAAGATACACTTCTTTAATTTTGTATTATTTATGTCGCTTATAGTTTTGTTTCGCTTTAACTGTATGTTCCTCATTTTATTTTATGTTCTTTGTTTATATAGTTATATTGCCCTATTTAACACATGTATCAGTATTTACAATTGTTCTTATATATACTTGTGGACATGGTTCTATGCATTCATACATTTAAGTATGCATATACATAAATATATGTGCATGTAATTAAATTTTATGAGTGCATACAAAATTTTGATACAAATGTGTGTAGATATATGTGTCTATAATGCATTTGTATGTGTATATGCATATAGATTTGAATGTTTATATGTATATATGACTTATTTTTAATATCAATATAGTTAGTTTCTTCTTGTATATTTCAATTTCCACACTCTTATCTCTCCACAATTGGTGTTATCTATAATGTTGGCTCCATTGAATCCATGGCTATTAAATGTCATCCTCCCTTTGCATTCATAAATCCATATCACATATGGTTATCTTCCATTTTATTATAGAGTTTCATACAACTTTATTTTTGTTATAATATTTTCTATGTAATTTTCAATGATGACTATCCTCTATGGCCTGTGCAATGCTTTTATTATTTTTCTTGAGTATAGCTTATTAAAATCTACCATTGCACAAGATTAAAATGCAAAGTGTAATTAAAATTGTTTCATTTGTTTTTTGTCATTTTAATCTTCTTTTGAATGTTCTCAATGCATACATCTTGATACAGCTGTGTGTAAATATATGTGTTAGTAATGCATTTGTATGTGTGAGTGTGTATGTCTCTATATGCATCTAATGCTTCTTAAATGTTGTCCGTACTACTTTTCCATGTCCACTCATAATGCCATGTTGTATATGGAAATCATATGGTTCTTGGCTATAATGTTTGTTGTGTATGTTGTGCAGCTCAATCTACAACCTAGCACTGAATAATGCCTTATTGAAAATAACATAAATTGCTCAGTTAGTTTGGTAAGTTTTAAATGCAATCTATTCTTGCAACCATCACCAATATATGGAATCCATACATGAAACAATGTTGTCATGACAATCTGTGCCAAGTGATGTTTATTTCCTCTGTTCAGGAAACATACACATATATCTACATTTAAACTTATTTATATTTCATTTCACATGTATTGACAAGTTTAGTTGTGCATATGTATGTATGTTGTTTGTAAAAACACTTGTCACAGTGGTGGATCACAATCTTGATAGCAGCTAAATCTACAGAACAATAGTCAACAATGCCTTATGGAAAATATTATAAAATATTCAATTGCCTTGGTAACTTTAGAACTTTAAATATTATTGTGGCCATGGACACTATATGGATAGAATATATGAAATAATGTTTCTATTGGACTGTTTTATTGATTTGCAACCCTTGCCTCTATATGGAAACCATAAATGAAATAATATTTATTTCTTCAAAATAATTTCCTCTATATGGAAACCATAAATGAAATAATATTTATTGCTTCACAACCATTGCCTCTATATATGGAAATTTTTATCCAATAGGCTATATGTGTGAACTTTGCTCAGAATTTTTGTCAGCCTTCCTGATTTTTAAGCTATTGAACAACAATCAACAATGCATATTGTGTACAGGTGTTTTAACTAAGTTTAGAAATGCAAAACTAATGTAAATGCAATAAAAGAAAACACAAACAACACCTCAATGATTAGGCCTAGTTTAATCTAAGTAAACAACAACAAAACAACATGAAAATGATATACCTCGTTGCTTGCTTAAATTGTTGAAGTGGTTGGACCTTGATAGTGTTTTGATGTATGCTCCTTGATGACATCGTGCTTGCAATAATGGAGGTAGTTGAGTGATGGAAGATGGTAGGTGAGATACTAAATGGATAATATGGCTTCAATGCAAGAATGAAAAATTGTTTGAGTGACTTGAATGCTTGAATGACTTGTATGCAATAATCTCCAACTCTAACCTCTTACTTGAGGCCAAGGCTCTTTGTTTAAAGAAAAATGCACATTTGAGATTGATCCACCATGGACAAGATGAAGGGTTGTGGTGATTTGAGGAATCAAAAGCCCTCACATCTTCCCATGTGGAGGGTGAGATGGAAAAATCCATGTGGTCCCAAGCTTTGCAAGTACCTTGGGACTGGAGATGATTTCCTCAAAAAGGAATTTCTTGTCCCCAAGTGGGGTTGAAAGTGACAAGTGGAGAATTTTAGAAAGTACACTCTTGTCACCATAGGGATTTGAAAGGCTGTTGGAGAAATAAACATGTATTTTTAATTCACATGCTTGGAATAACCTAATGGATGAGACAAGGTCCTCCTAAGAGAGTTCCATGTCCCATGTCCTTGATGTGACCTATGAGAGGTCATGTGGAAGAGATATGCATGGCAGAAATAAGTGTGAATTTTTCATTCACATGGGGAAGAGGTCAAACCTGATAAGGTAAGTACCATGAAAGGTTGACTTAAGGACATGCTAGAAAAAGTAAGTGATTAACATTAAGGTTGTGCAAATATGTGATTAGGAAAATAAATAAAGATTAGATGAAACTGGATAAATATGGAGGATGTGAAATGAATCTTGATTAAAAATATGCACATCCTAATGAAGGATTAATTAAATTAATCCAAATTAGTGTAAAGGTTATGAAGGATGGGACAAGGAGAGAGAAATAATGAATTTAAAAATGAAGAGGATAATTGACTAAATTAAATAAATTGATTGATTTATTTAATTTATTTAATTTAGAGAGGAAATGGTAAAGGATAAAGTATTTAATTAAATACTTTTAGAAACCTTAGAGAATGGGATAATATTAATTTAATATGTCATTTAATTAACATAGACGAATTAGATAATTAAATGATAGGATTTTGACCATATGAAAGTGGTCAAATTTGGATGTCTACATTTTTCCCCTCTTCAAAATATTGTTAGAATAATATTTTTTCGAAGAAAAATAAAATACAGATGACTCTATAAAGGAAGCGATTAGGAAAAAGATGCCCCAGCATGGGAGAGGTTGCATGAGATACCCAAATGGAGGGGAGTGAAAGGAGATGCACTAATCACATGGGACAATGACCAAGAAGGAGGTATGGATGGATATGGTAGGGTATGTCACCTCAAAGGGCACTAGGGGAAGGAAAAGGGGCCCCGAGTGACTTCTCGATATGAAAAAATGGAAGGTACCATTGGATAGATCTCAAAAAACCATGAAGATTGGCTTTTGAATAGAGTCAAATGAACACACAGGGCACAAATTGAGGCCTTGAGAAGTTGGAGGATTAATTGAAAGAGATAAAGAGGTTGAATAAAGTGAAAAAATACCCTTATAAAAAAAGGGGGAAATTTATAAATAGTAATTTTATAATTACTATTCCTCATTTGCATAGTTGGCAGCTAATTGAGAGAGAGGAGAGAAGAAGAAAGTGAAGGAGAGAAAAAATGTCAGAGGACTATGAAGATGAAATCGTCCATCGAGGAGACGAGGTGCAGAGCTTCTACCATGAGCGTGTGGTCCCATGCCAGGTTAGGCCCAAACCCTCTTTATGATTTTTATCATTTTAGGATTTAGTTTCAAGTTAGAATGCTATTTAGAAACAAGGGTTTTGGAATAAGGGTAGATTAGGAAAATGGGTAGAGGGCGAAAATCTTTTTTTCCTACCAGGTAGGAAGAAATAACAATTGGGTTTGGGTGAAAAAGAGGGTTTATTTTAACAAAAAACCTAATTAGATTAGAGGAAAATAGGGTTTGTCCACCCACACAGGGGTGGTCACACCTAAACAACAAGCGGCCCCACCTAAGAAAGGGTGGTTGTTCCTGCCAAGGGGTGGTCACGCCCTTGTGAGGGGTGGCCACATCTTGGTGTGGGTGGCGACACCCTAGTGGCAACGGCGGCCTCACCCTTAAGGGCAGTGACGCCCTGAGGGGAAGCCCCACCCCAAAGGGAGGTCATGCCCCAAGGGGTGAAACTAACCCAAAAGGGGCGATTGTGTCCCAAGGGACAGCCCCAGCCCAAGAGGGGCGACCCTACCCCAAGGGGTGGTCATGCCCCAAAAGGGACAGTCGCGTCCCAAAAGGGAAGGCGCTAAGGGAAAAGAAGGGGGGCCAAGAAAGATTGAAAAAAAGAGTAAAGTTTTGGAAAGAAAAAGATTTGAAAGGGGGAAAATTTAGGAAAATTATCTTGAGGAGTGAAGAAAAAGTTAGTTCGAAAAGAATTCGAGGCCAAGAAAATAAAGGAAGGAAAGGATTTGGTGACTAATAGGTTGTGTGATGTGGTTGTAGTGATTCGATAGCTTATGAATGTGAGAGAGGAGAGAAAAGGTGATGAAGGCAACATGACAAACGATGTTGGGAGAGGATCATCTAGCTTCGGCCCAAGAGAGGTTGCTTCATATGTTGGGGTATTCATCCATTAGAGTGCATCAAGTGATGCTAACAACCCTGATCAAGCATCATGATTCAACAACCTAGAATTTCCATCTACCAATGGGGGAGATGACAGTGACATTGGAGGATGTCTAGAAGATATTGAGGCTTTCGATAGCGGGTCACATGGTGAGTGCGATGAGATCAGAGGGAGAGGCGTTTGATTAGACTATGTGGGTCTTGTTCAGGTGAGATGACCTGCATGTGCAAAATAAGGGGCTAGATGTGGACAAATGTTTGGGTTTGAGAGTACCACTGTTACCATTATACCTATGTGGGTTGATCAGTGGGATACTTATACCAGATAAGACTATTCATTTCTATAGTCTCAGCTACATGGAGGTGATTCGACATATTGTCGAGGAGAGGGATGGATAGTCTGCATGGGGGATATGCATCCTTGCACAGTTGTATAGGGATATGCATGTGATATGTTACCAGGAGGAACTCAATGTGTGTCATGTAGCATTGTTTTAGGTATGCGCATGGGAGCACATCAATGTGACGAGGCCAGATGTAGTGAGAGTGGGATAGGAGGATACAAAATTGCTACTGGCATATTAGTATAGGGCAGAGTACGACTGGGTGTTGTGATATAAGCTCTTGGGAGATTTAGATGGATGGAGGAAGTTATTTGATGATTTGGAGGAGGAGGAGATAGTGTGGAGGCCGTATATGACATAGTGCTTTACGAAGTGGAATGAGGATGAGGTGAGACATAAGAGACACTTCCTGGCCCAATGTTATATAGTCGGGAAGGATCCTTGGATAGTGGATTCACACAGGCTAGACTGAGTGACGAGGTAGCTGGCTGGACACATGATATTCCTCATGCAAGAGAGAGGTTTAGACGGATTTCATGGGAGCGACCGTGGGGGGGAGCTGATTTTTCCAGAGTTTGTGTGAGATCACTAGGAGACACTAGAGTATGATGTAGTGACTTATTTAAGGAGGACTGGAGGTTTGGTAGATGTAGGGGTGAATGTTAGATATGCAACATGGTTTTTGCAACACCGACCCATATGGATTACACCAGAGGAGCCGATAAGGGAGGCATTAGAATTCAAACTAGAGGATGAGATCAAATTGGTAGGATAGGGGAGAGGGGGAGGGAGGAGGCCGAGGATAGATCTAGAGGTAGGGAGGGTAGGAGGGTAGTTGAAGAGAGGGCCAGGGGTAGCCATAGAAGGAGGATAGAAGCTAGGGGCAGCTATAGTGGGAGGAGTTCAGCAGCAAAGAGTGCTAGAGGCAGGCAGAGCAGGAGGACTGCAAAGGAGACTGTCAAAGGTAGCTAGAGCAGTAGAGCCATAGGAGGAAGGGAAAGGGGAGGATGAGGTAAGAGGTCAGCAGAGGTCGAACAAGATGAGGAGGAGATAGAGGGTGTGGGTTGAGCCTGAGGAGGAGAGACATGAGGTAGAGGCGATGGGGAGAGGGAGGAGGCTGAGGCAATGGACATAGGAGATGAGGGGAGGAAAAGGAGATGGATATGGATGTGCATGATATTTGTCCATTGGTCAAGATGTCACCGATAGTAGAGGATCTGTCCATGTGATTGAGAGGAGATGAGGTGAGATTACATATCGCTAAGCAGAGGTTGAGAGACTCAGAGGCAATGATAAATAGATTGGAGGCTGAGGTGATCATAATGCAAGCTCATATTATAGAGAGTGAGAGATAGTTTTAGGTGATGGCTGATGCAGTGTCATTTCATGAGATGAAGATGCAAGCAGAGGGAGAGAGGTTATGAGCTGAGATAAACAAGTTTTGAGTAGAGGTGAGCGAGTTATGGGTAGAGGTGAGTCGTTTGGAGGGAGAGGTATTGAGGGATCATGAGGTAGGGGAGGTAATGATATGGGAGAGAGAAAAACTAGAGGTAATAGTGACGATACTGTAGGAAGGGGGTCAACAAGAGTCTAGAGGAGTGGTAGGGGAGATATTGATAGAGGCTCTAGCAGAGGCAGAGAGGGGTATGGAGGATCTAAGGAAGCAGGTAGAGGGAATATTGAGAGAGAGTAGGGAGTTGAGACAAGAGCGAGAAGAGATCCATGACAAAGTTGAGGTGGAAGAGGAGACAATGGGAGATATCAGATAGATGCAAGAGAGGGAGGAGACCATGAGGGCTCAGGTATAGGTGATGGAGATAGAGAGGGATGCCTTATAGACATAGATGTAGGTCCTGTAGTAGGAGAGGGATGTAGTAGTGGCACAAATACAAGTTATGGATAGAGATATAGTGTAGGGGAAATAATAGGTAGAACAGGGTGGTGAGACAGGGCCAGAGGTTTAGATATATTAGGCACAGGTACAAGCTATACAGGAGGAGAGCAACAAATTCATGGCTCAGGTGTCATAGATGGGAGTGGATATTGAGCAGCTATGGTTAGCATGGGGTGCATGGGCATAGGAGAGGAGGTCCATTTTTGGATGTCGAGACAAGTATAGGGTAGAGCGGGACTCGGCCATATAGCAAGTGGGAGATCAGGAGGAGTATATGAGAGTGTTGAGCAACTATATGTGTGCCTATTACCTGGTAGTTCCAGATCTCGCATTGCAGGTACCTTCCTATGTTCAAGCTACACCACAGATTTTGGCACCATCCCAATTAGTAGGGATGCATACCTAGGAATATAGTAGCACAAGAAAGACACTACCACATAGAGGTCCAGTGTCAGAGTCACCACAAAGGTCAGATGTACGCAATTCATGGTTTAGGGGATTGAAGGGACATGATTTCAGTTATTGACAAGTATCAGATGGGATATAGTGGGGATTAGCAAAGATCAAAGTTGATTCATATCTCTGTACTTGTATTTTATGACATATACAATGGATATATTTTGTAATGGATATGATGGACATTATTGTGGATGATGTGATGGACATTGTATTTTTTGTGATTCTTGATATGATATGCAAGATCCCTTATAGACATTATATGATGTGTATGTGATGGATGATATACTTATGCATATGTATATGTTTATGGTTTTATTGTGGATGGTTATTGCGATGTGATGTATGGGTATGATTATAATGATTTATGTAAATGATATGAAAGATGCCTAACGTTTATGATGGATGATGTGATAGATTATTATGATTTTTTCTATGTGATGAGATAGTATTGCATGATGTCTAATGTTTATGATGCAAAATTTGATGATGAATTATGATATTATATTTTATGGATGTGGAAATGAACCTAATAATGTGTGATGTGAGAAAAAATGAATAGGAGTTGTTTAATGATATGGACTAAAGTTAATGTGCTAATGCAATGGATTAATAATGAAATAAATTTTAAGATGTATAGAATTATTTAATTAAAATTAAACTACATAACCAAAAAAATTATTATGCATATGGGATGGAATGCAACTTAGTGAACCTAAAATATGGTCTGAGAATGCAACGAAAGTCTAATAAGTAAATGAAATGTAATATGATTATGAATGTACATAAGGGTGTACGTAGTGATGGAAGTGAAGGAGGTGGTGGGTGTGCAACTACAATTGTCGAGAACCATAGGAATCAACATTTACACAACCAAAATCTTAAGTCATGGGTTGGGATAAGGAGAGATGGAGGATGCATGCAATGCAATGGAAGAGAAAATGAAAAGGAATTTTTCATCTTAGGAGCATTGATTTTTTCTATAGCATAAGACACCAGGTACCATGGTATGTGGGCCAAGGTGGGTTAGTGTATAATTCATAAACAAACACAACAAACAAGAAGGCTATCCCAACACCCCAAATTTGTGATGAATTTGGTTGGGCCAGGTTATGGGATACCCACAAGCATAGAAGGATGTCCTAGCATAACACAAGACCTCAGGGGTTTGGGTGGGTACTATGTGGGACAACTAGGAAAACAAAAAACAAAAGAAAAAAATAAGGCATGCCCCTATGTAAACCACTCAAAACACAACATAATATGACAGATCATGGCGGCCTTGACAAGTGATGATAGGGAGCTCAAATGATAAACAAAAGCCAAAATCATCAAAATATTGCAATCAATTTCAAAACGTCCTTTGTCATAGGATCGAGATAATGGATGGGGTTGATGAGGTCTGTTAGGAAGGATACATCATGTTGAGACCAAATATGGATGTTATACTAAAAGATCGATAATGACTCAGGATATTCAAAAATCGATTAAATCTCATGACACAAATAGATTCTATTTGTGACAAACTAGCTAGATAGGGACACACATGACAACACAACACAAGACATAAGACACAAGATTGACACACCCTAAATACCTAGGGGAGCGGGAGTTGATCAAAGATCAGCCTTCCCTACGTGAAAGAATAGAGCCCTCATAGCTTAGGAAAACACCATGGTTAAAAGTGGAAAGAGGACGATGGAGACAAATGATGAAGGACAAACAAACCAACAAGAAAATGACAATGATGAAAAGAAAAGAAATGCAAAGGAAATCCCTAGGGGTGGATCAAATGATCGATCTTGCCTATGTGCAAGCACAAGGGCAACATAGTTCAAAAAGGATGGAACTCCAATGATGGATAAAGGTGAAAAGAGGACAAGGACGACAAATGGTGAAGGAAAAAATGCCATAGGGGTTTATCAAATGATCAGCCTTGCCTATGTGAAAGTGCAAGGGAAACATAGTTCAAAAAAGACAGGATATAGAGACAATAGAATTAGACAAGAAACAACCTCGAGGGCGGATCAAATCATCATCCTTGCCTACATCAAAGTGTAGGGGAAACATAGTTTTCCAAAGACAAGATGGGATCTAGATGGAGACTGACATGATGAAAGAACCTAGATGGAAACAACCAAGATGATGAGACAACACAAGATTAGATTAGGATAAAATCTCAGGATGATAGATAATGGATGAAGTTCATCCAATGCTCAACCAAAATATACCAAGCAACCAAATGATGCAAGTGGATGGAAGGATATGATTGATAGGATGATAAGGATATGAGGATGAATAAATTATAAAGTAACTAGGATGTGAGGTAGATAATGATTAAGCCCTATACGAATGGCACTTGTTTCCAGGTTTCACCAATCATACATATCCAAGGCACCACCAAGGGTGGTTTTCACCACAGGTTGAATTATTTCTCTTTACTATTTTTTTATTTTTTTGATTTTTTGATTTTTTTGTATTTTGACAATTTTTTACTTTTTTTGTATTTTGTATTTTAACAGGAAGGATACCCCAACTGACCTAAGTATAAAACTTCTTCACATGCATGATATTGATAGGTTCTTCTAGGGAATCTCCTTTAGCTATAGATAACATGTATGCTCCATAACCATATTTTATTGTGATGACATAAGGGCCTACCCAATTTTCTTTGAATTTTCCCTTCTTATCCTGGTCTTGTTGATTCTTCTGATTTTCTTTAAGGAAAAAGTTGCCAACATTGAATTGAGGAGGGAAGACTTTGTTATTGTAGCTTCTCTTTTTTCTATGTTGATGGGCTTGTATATGGTTGTAGGCTTTGATCCATTTTTCATCCAAGAGTTCCAACTCAGCAAGTCGTGCAACCCGGGTGTCTTCATCACTTATTAGATTCTTTAGAGATATGCAAAGTGATGGGATTTCAACTTCAACTGGCAAGATAGATTCAACACCATAAACTAGTGAATATGAAGTGGCACTAGTGGGGTGTGGATGGAAGTACGATAGGCCCAAAGGGAAGGATTGAGGTGGAGATTCCAATCTCGAGCAGTGTTGTTAACCATATTTTTTATGATTTTAATCAAGGTTTTGTTGTTTTCTTCTACTTGACTATTACCCTAGGGGTAATAAGGGGTAGACCAACGATATTGGATATGATAAGTTTCATAGAGGAATTTCATGCACTTGTGTTTGAATGGCTTTCCATTGTCTGTAATGATGGTGGAGGGGATTCCATACCCACAGAGGATATGGTAAAGGATGAATTTGGATATCTAAACACCTGTAATCTCAATAAGTGGTATGGCTTCCACCCACTTAGTAAAGAATTGAGTGGCTATGATGATGAAAGTATGATTGTTGGAGGATGGAAGGTAAATATTTTTGATCAAATTGAAACCCCATTATGAAAATGGCCATGGTGTTGTGATAGGTTGTAACTCTTGTGTAGGAGAATGAATTATATCCACATTTTGTTGATAGGGAAGGAACCTCTTGAAAAACTCACAAGAATCATGTTCCATAGTAGGCCAGTAATATACCACTCTGAGAATCCTCTTAGCTAGGGCCATACCATTAGAGTGTGCCCCATAGATACCACTATGTGCTTCTACCAATGTGGTGCATACTTCGGTCTCTTTTAAACACCGAAGGAGGGTTCCATCATACCCATGTCGATAAAGTGTATCACCTATGATGGTGTAATGGGTTGTTCATTGGATAAAGGATTTTTGTTGGTTATGTGCGAGGTTAGATGGTAAGGTGTTGTCATGGATATAAGTGTATATGTCTTGGTACTAGGGGGATTCAAAACCTACAGTATCATATACCATTTTACTCTCATGGATATCATATGTGGGGATTAAAATTTTCTCCACAAGGAAATTAAATTTAGTACAATCTCTAGACATGTCAAGGATAGAACCGATGGTGGCCATGGCGTTAACTTTTTTATTCTATACTCTATGTATTTCATCAAATCGGATGGAGGAGAAATAATTCTTGAAGTCATCTACCATACATTTGTATGGTAAAAAACTTATCATATTTTGTTAGGAACTCATCATTGAAGTACTTGATAAGTAGCTAGGAGTCACCAAAGACGTGCAATGAGAGATACGCCATTAGATTGCAATATTAAGGCCTATAAGAAGAGCTTCATTTTCAACAATGTTTCTGGTACAAGGAAAGGCTAATTTGAATGACTTTTGTATGTAATCAACTAGGGGGTTGATGAGAAAGAATCTTGCTCCTGATCCATTTTTTGTGTGTGACCCATCAAAGTATAGTGTCCATGTAGTGGCTTCTGAAACTACAAATACCCTTTCATCAAGAAACTTTGTTTCTAAAGGATAAGCATCTACTAGTGGAGCATCTACTAGTTGTTCCATAATTACTTGTCCTTTGATTGATTTACGATCCACATACTCTATGTCGAATTCACTTAGCAGCATGACCCATTTAGCCATGCGACCAGTTATTGTTGTTCTACATAACATATATTTAAGCAAAGCAACCTTAGAGATTAGCTTGACTAGATGACTAGGCATGTAGTGTCTAAGTTTCTAGGACCTAAAGACTATGGCTAGGAAAGCCTTCTCCATTGGGGAATAGTTGAGAAAATAACCTACTATGGTCTAGGTGATGTAGGAAATTTATCTTTCTTTGAATGACTCATCATGTTGTGCTAACAATACCCCAAGTGTCACGAAAAGAGTTGACATATAAAGTAGGAGTGTTTTACACAGAATAGGTGACATAATAATAGGAGGATGAGTCAAATAATCTTTGATATGATCAAAGATATGTTGAAATTGTGCATTCCACTTAAATGTAGTATCTTTTTTTAGGAGATGCATGAATGACTGACACTGATTTGCTAGTCGAGTAATGAACATTCAGATGGATTGGAGCTTACCTTGCAGACTTCTTAGTTCTTTTAGATTGTGGGGTGGAGGCATTTCCATTATTTTCTTAACCTTATCAGGATTGACCTCAATTCCTCTGTCGGATATAATGAACCCCAAGAGTTATCTGGATGTGACACTAAAAACACATTTCTTCGGATTGAGGCATAGCTTGTACTATTTCAAATGTTCAAATATCTTCTTGAGAATGGCAGGGTGTTCTTCTCTTGTTCTTGATTTTCCTTATAGGTCATTAACGTAGTCTTTCATTATTATGTGGATGAGGTCATGGAAGATGACTGTCATAGCATGATGATATGTTGCCCCTGCATTCTTCAGGCGAAAAGGCATGAAATTATAACAGAATGTACTCCAGGGTGTAGTAAAGGCAGGCTTGTGTTGATCCTCAGGGGAAATCTTAATATGATTGCAACCGAAGAAACCATCCATGAGGGACAACATCCCATGTCCTGTAGCTAGATCAATTAACATATCAATATTTGGCAAAGGGAAGTCATCCTTGGGATAAGCTTTATTAACGTCTCGGAAACTATACAAATTTTGATATATCTGTTAGTTTTAGTGACTGGGACAATATTGGAGATATAGTCAGAGTAGTCAATTGGTTAGATGAATCTTTCCTCCAACCACTTTTCCAACTCTTTCTTAACCAGTAAAGCCATTTGAGGGTGCATTTTCCCGAGTTTTTGCTTGATAGATTTTGCATTAGGATGGACATCGAGGTGATGTACCACCAAAGAAAGATCAAGGCTAGGTATGTCTAAATATGTCAAGGATATGTTGATGATTCCCTCTTTAAGGAGCTTGGTGATGGTAGATTTTTCCTCTTTTGACAATGCTTTAACAACATAGGTGATCTTGGGATTCTCCTTGGTTCACAAGTTTATTGCTTGTGTTTTTGCGATCAAGATGGATGATTGACCAAATAGTTGAGTCCCTATAAGGGGAAGATGAACATCCCCATCTTCTAGCACCTTGTCGATGTTTTCACTAGTAGATATGCCTTTTTTTTAACTTTTTCAAAGTCACAAAGTGCCTCAGGGAGGTTTTCACTAGGTGACCCATTTTGATTTTGTTTCTTTTTATTTTTGTGTCTAGGGCATTCATCTTATCCAAATCCCATGAGATGTACATATTTGTCTATTGAGGAAAAGGTTTTGGGAGGTGTGCTAACTTGTAGTTTGTATTCTATAAGCTCAAGGTGTTTGATGGATAAGGCAATGGTACAAATGGATGGGAATTTGAACATGAAAGGGAGGTCAATGTGATCAAAGTCATCATACACATGTATGATGGATTGATCCTCTAGTATTTCCTCGAGGGAACCATCCTCTACACTAAAAATGTTAGAGGTACTAGAGGATTCCATAGGACCCTTTTGTTTAGTATCATATCCCAAGCCCATTTTCTTTGGATGCATAGAAGCTTCTACCGGCTGCCACCTTCCTTGCTTTGCTACACAAAGGCCTCCCCCCTCATAGTTATGGTTTTTTTAAAACTTACAAGGCCAAGGATAGGCCTCTTAGAATTATTCTTTTAAGGGGGGAGATGGTTCAGGTTCCTTATGGTACACCCATTGGTTGATGTCATCTTTGGGTGTATCTTGTCGTAATCCAAGAGAGTGGAAAGTGCTAGACCCCACATTTGGAGCGTTGAGGGTGATTATCTTCTCTTCATCTTTTGGAATATATTGAGATGGTTGACCATATGTACGTGGTGAGGGTGGCATGGTTTCCATGTTCAATTTTGTACCTATTTCATACTCACCACACCCCTTGTCAATGATCTAGACCTTAGTGATGGTGGAATCAGGTGTGGATGATGGTGTGGATGAAGTGGTTTTTAGTGTTAGTGGATGGATGAGATACTGATGTCTGAGATGCCCCCATTTCTACCCTATAGTAGTAATGAGAATGGGGAAAGGAATATGCTAGGGCATGAAAATATTCGAATGGTTGTGGGTCAGCTTGTATAGTTACTTCCATTCCTTGAAATGGGAATTTCAGACATTGGTCATAGGTTGATGGGAGAGCTTGCATAGAGTGAATCCATGGGCAACCAAGAAGGATTTTATATGGAAGTTCAAGGTCGAGAATATGACACATGTTGTGTATTGCACAATGGGGCCTACTTGAATAGGAAGAAAAATAGTACCCTTGGAATTGTGCTCTGCATTATGATATGCTTTCATGGTGATAACCTAATTATTTAGGTCAGCTTGGGTGTATCCCACTAGTTGTATAAAATTTAATGTACACATATTAGGGAAGAGCCATTATCTACCATTACCCTTTTTACTTTATGACAATTCACCCCAACCTCGAGGTGAAGGGGACAGTTATGAATTGAGTCAAGGCATGTCATATCTTTCTCATTGAAACCCAATTGGTAGGTTGTGGAGATATTTCCTACCAAAGCTTGGAATTTTGTGTGGTCTATGTTGTTGGGGACTTGAGTGCTCTGTAAGGCTTTATTTAGGATGTCTTGATGCATGGGGGAAGAGTTAAGAAGATCCAGGATAGAGATCTGGGCTGAGGTCTTTCCTAAGTGATCAAGGATGTTGTACTAAGAACTGACAGATGGTAGGTGGGTAGATGTGAAGTCTATTGGGATGATAATGAAAATTGGATGGGTGGTAACAACACATTATGGTTCTTTTCCTTTGAAACATATCATGGATACACGTGACTCCACTTGTTCTATGTATGTGACAAGACCTTTGTAATCATATGGCACATTTTTATAACTAATGTTATTAGTATTTTTATTATGTTTGTTGTTGCTACTAGGTCTAGGATTGGAGTTGGATGTACTAGGACCCTTATTATGCTTGGGAAAAGAATTTTGATATATTTGAATTTGAGCATCAGATGAGATTGCCATATTAGCATCTACATGTATCTCACCTGGATCTATGAGACCTTGGATGTAGGGTTTTAGGCCTTAACACTTATTCAGCGTATGTCCCTTTATCTTGTGAAATTCAAAGTACTCATTTTCTTTGACCCAAGTTCGCTTGGGCTTGGACTCGTCAAGGGGCTTGGTGATAGGATACAGGATGGCGTAGTTGGCTTGGAGGAGCTTGTTAAACATGAAACTAAGGGGTTCTCCTAGCTAAGTAAACTGATGTTTATTTACCCCTTGGTTGTTTTGATTTGTTAGTTGTTGAGAATGAGGTGCTCCTTGTGGCATGGATATGGTGTTGGGGATCGACTGTTTCTATTGAGGAGGATAATTTTGTGAGGTAGTGGCCACCTAGATATTTTTGGTGTCAGTGACACCGTCATTAACAACATTTTTATTCTTATTCCAATAATGAGGTTTGTCTCCAGAGGACCTCTCTTTATCAAAATTGAAAATTTTGACCAGCCCTTTAGCAACAAGGGCTCTTTCTAGGATAGGACCTTTCTCTACTAGAGCTACAAAGGTGGTGATGGAGTGGAGTCAGAAGTTGTGAGCCATGTCCGAATGGGAATTTTCAATAAAAAAGTAACCATGTCTTTTTCTCTTAGTGGGGATTTTATCCGGCTGGCTAAGGCTCGCCATCTTTGTAGATAGCTTGCAAATGTTTCTCCATAATTTTTTTTTTCTTTCACAAGATCAAGTGTGTCAATATCCTTCTCTAGATTAAAGGAGAAATGGGAGACAAATTCTTCCGACAGGTGCACAAAGGATTTGATGGATCCCTTCTCAAGACCCATGAACTAGTTAAGAATAACTCCTTGTAGGATTTTAGGGAACAACCACATGAGGTAGTTTTCATTGTACTTGAATTCTTGGTAGTGGGCATAAAACTTGCAAATAAGCTATTGGATCTTTGGTTCCCTTGTACTTATCGAATTTTGATATTTAAAATTGTTTACGGAAGGGAACCAGGGAAATGGTGGGATCAAATGGATAGGGACAAATGTCCTCAAATTTGAATGATTGTTTTCCCATCCCAGCTTGCAAGTCCTTCAAAAAAATTTTGACTCCTTCCAAATATTTTTTAATAGCTGCTATAAGAGTCAGAGTAGGCTGATTGTAAGGATGATATTGTTGGTATGATAAAAATGGTAATGCAACAGTTGGATCATAAGCAGATTGAGGTGCATAAGAAGGCATTTTTTGGCTCTAGTTGGTATAGGTGGATTCGGGATTAACGTATGACATATATGAAGATGATGGATTAGGATGGTAAGAGGTGGAATTTGTTTGTTCGTAGGATGGCTACTATAGATAATAACGAGTGTATGAAGCACCCTATTGATATTGTGTAGTATTTTCATAATATGAAGAGGTAGAAGCCCCTTGTTGATATGGTGGTGGTTGATAATAAGAGGCGGATGTTGAACCCTATTGAAAATATTTTTGTTGTTGGTGATAATATGGATATGATTGATGTTGATGCACAACGGTGGGATGTTGCATGACATATGGGGGTTGTTGTGGATTTGATGGTTGTTGATAGGGATTGGCATGTTATTGCAGAGAGTTTGTGTAAAGTGGTGATTGGGTCCACATTTGATTTAGAGCAACCTGATTAGGATGGGATGGAGCAGTGTACATGCTAGATGGATGATAGAGATATTTCGCAAGAGGATAATGTTGTGTTTGTGTAAGAATGTGTATATGTTTTGTGGAGGTTGTTGTTGTTGTGGTTGTTGGTAAGATGGGTGAGATGGGATATGTTGTTGTTGTGGGACTGCTACTGAAGATCCATGCAGCAGTTGCGATGGATGGGATGTCGTCTATGTCACCTGATGTGGTGGTTACACAAGAATTATTAAATTTTTTTGTGGGATAGGAATGTTGTGCTATGGAGGCTATTGATGAGTTGGTAGGGATGATGCAATAGTAGTAGCAGTGTGTTGTGGTAGTGCTTGCAATGTATTAGATTCGTGAGGACTAGTTGGAGGCTGTTGGAATGCAAGCAGTGGTAAGTTGTTAGTAGATGGGATGTATGATTGGTGAGGACTAGTCAGAGGTTGTTGGAATGTATGATGGCATGTTGTAGGTATAGGGATCATTATGCTCGGGTTGTGCTACAGAGGTTGTGCTTGGGAGGCGAGGATAACTAGCAACTTGGTGTATCACAATGTTTTAAAACTTAGGATGATACCAGTTCTTTCTGGGTGCACCTTCGGGGACATATGAATTCCATGGAATGTTTTGTGATGTTTGTGGATCTATAGGTGCAGGTATCAACATATTGTGACACATCAAAATAATATGGTGGTTTGACTCCTCTCATGAGTACATTTGCAAGAATCGTATCCCCATGTTCATTGAGGAGACAATATGTCATCTAAACATTAATAGCTTGATCATTAAGGTATTCATCAATAGTTACTTCAAGCTGGTTAACCATGTTTTCATCAGCAAGTGGTGTAGTGTTTTTGATGTCGGTGTTGCATTGTGATGACGCACCATTATGGGGATCTTGTGGGATGTTTGGCTGGGAACCTTGGGCTTGTTGGTCTTCCATATTGTTTTGTGTTTCTGAATGGGTCTAAATGGGCATGAAAGTGCAAAACAACTAGGTTATCTAAGATATAACTAAACTCTTAGGATACAATGTAAAGATGATTTAAATGACAATTGGATTAATTTATTGAATTGGATGATAGATAAATTGATTGGATAGTTGGATAAATTGATTGGATAATTGGATAAATATGTGATTGGATTGGATTGGGTTATGATTGGTCGATAAAATGATTAATAAGATTAGATGGGACTGTATTAAGGATCGATTGATTGGATGATTGGAAGGGTTTCTAAACCAGGTTCAGAGATCACCCTAGGTGACTTAAGGTGTTGATTGATTGGATGAAAGGATGAATAGATGATCATGGCACCGAATATTCCTTGAGATGGAAGGGGATTGATAGGGTCAGGGATAATGATCAACTTAAGATGGATAGAAATCCTAAGAAAATGTTAAAGGATGATGATTGGTTTCAAGAACATATGCCAATTCAAATAATAAGTTCAAACAAAGTTCAAAGGATTTGAATTGAGAAAATGATAGTGGATATGTAACCTAAGGATGATTAAGGATGCACCTAAATGATTTGGATGTAAATGGATCAATATGCAGATGGACTAACGTGAGGAATTTGTACGGACAAGATGTACAAATGGCTAGGAAGACAACAAGCTTTTCAAAAGTCTAGTGGCTTGGCTTTTTGAATCAGACTTGAGTAAGAGATTCAATTATGGGGCAGGGCAGCTAAAACTTGGGCAAGGTCACCCAAACTAGGTCAAGGTCACCCAAACTTGGGTAGGCTCACCTAAATAGGGATAGGGTCACCCAAATAGATTCTGGTTTTGACTTAGTCTGAAAAATGGTCAAGTTGTATCAGTAAATGGGGTAAATGAACTAGAAAAAAAATTCACAAAATGGGTGAATGACCACTCAAAATGAGCAAAAGGATGCTTGAAATGGGTGAATGACACTCATAACTGATGAGTAGATTCCTGAAACAAGTGAATGGGTACTTGAAATGGGAGAAAGAATACCCAAAATGGGAAAATGAATGGTTAGAATGAGGGAATGATATTCATAACGTGCAAGCGAATATTCAGAATAGGTGGATGAATGGTCAGAATGAATATCCAAAATAAGGGAATGACACTTAGAACAGGAAAATGGATATTTGAAATGGGATAACAGCTAGCGAACGAAAGTTGAAAATGGTTGTCTAGAGGGCAAGGCCAACCCTTTGAGGGTAGGGTCATCCCTTTGGATGGTAGGGTCACCCCTTCAGAGGGCAGGGTTGCCCAAACAGGGGGAAGGGTCGCCTGTTCAAGAAAATTTGCTCAAATTTGACTTGGTCAAGGTAAACAATAGCTTAGACAAGAGGGCAGGGTCACTCCTTTAAGGGCAAGGTCGTTTGTTTGAGGGTGGGTTCACCCCTTTGAGAGAAAGGCTGCCTATTCTATGGAAATTGGTAAAATTTGACTTGGTTCAGATGGAAAATGCCTGAACCAGACTTGGGCAAGGTCGCCTCTATGTCTTGGTATGAACTTATCTTAGACAAAAAAAGATTATGGAAAGGATAAAAATGACAAGAAAAAGGCCAAAACTGACTGATAAACACTAGTTTTGCATAAGAAGACAGTTCAAACAACACAAGCCTAAGATTTAATGTTAAGGGTATGGTCAACACAAACCTCTATCTAGGCTTAACAAGGCTTCTAAGGGAGTCCCCGATATACACATGGTACGTGGGGCACAACTGTGAACACCGGTTCATCTACATGCGTGAGTCGGTAGCAAACATCAAAGTACTGAGTGCTTATATCAAATCTTCACGTCTTGTTTGGGTATCACCCTAGCTTCGACGGTCTTCTAGACATGATGTAATTGGAGTGAGGTACAACTTTTTCCTCCCCCCTTTATATACCTCGTCAATAACATGTGGTTGGGATCGTCCCTTGGGGTGATGAAATCTCCAAGCAGGTCTCACTAAGAAAAATAAAAAGGGTAAAAAAGGACTTAAGTGGACTATTATTTCTCTTCACCCAAGATCACCAAGTGGCGTAAGGGGATTGTATATGTCACTAGTCCACTTGCAAGCACAACAAATAAGTTTTTTGACCCTTTTTAATTAAATCTATGTGCCTAGTTAGGAATGAAAACAACAAGTAACTAACTAGATAAAACATATTTTCTCCCCTACAGCAAATTTATTAGTAGTTTGTTTTATTTCGTTGTCTTCAACAAGCGAGCTACACAAATGTTAGTAAATAATAGACTCACCAACAAAAAAATATTAGTAGGTCAGAAATAATGAAAAACAACCTAAATCTAGTCTCTGGAATGGAAAACTAACTATGTGTTTACATGATTTACCTTTGTTCTAGGTGGGACCGCCTATATGTTTTGGGCACAACCAGTTGTTAAGGCAGGGTCACCTGTTCAGTCCAGAATCTGCAAAAATAGTCAAAAACACAAGAAAAATAGAAACAAAAAGTTGAGATGTTGGGTGGGGTTGCCTATTCATGTGTGCGGTCACCTCTTTGAGGGTGGGGTTGCCTGTTCGTGGGTAGGGTTGCCCCTTTGTGGGTGGATTTTCCTCTGCATTCTGGGCAAGGCTGCCTTTCTGTTTTTGAACTTGCAAAATATCAAAAAATAGAAAACGTGAAAGAACAGACCTATGACATGGGTCCCACTGGGCATGCCAGAAATGTGTGCAACTTTTTTAACTAAGTCTAAAAGTTAAAAACTAGATGTAAATGCAAAAAATCAAACACAAACAACACCTCAATGATTAGGCCTTGTTGAATCTAAATAAACAACAACAAAACAACATGAAAATGATTTACCTTGTTGCTTGCTTAAATTGTTGAAGTGGTTGGCCCTTGATAGTGTTTTGATGTATGCTCCTTGATGACAATGTGCTTGCAATAATGGAGGTATTTGAGTGATGGAAGATGGTAGGTGAGATACTAAATGACTAAGATGACTTGAATGAAAGAATCAAAAATGGCTTGAGTGACTTGAATGCTTGAATGCTTGAATGTCTTATATGCAATAATCTCCAACTCTAACCTCTAACTTGAGGCCAAGACTCTCCATTTAAAGAAAAATGGATAGTTGAGATTGATCCACCATGGACAGGATGAAGGGTTGTGGTGATTTGAGGACTCACAAGCCCTCACATCTTTCCATGTGGAGGGTGAGATGGAAAAAATACAGGGTGACATGGAAAAGACCATGTGGTCCGAAGGTACTTGCAAGTACCTTGCGATTGGAGATGATTTCTTCAAAAAATAATTCCTTGCCCCCAAGTGGGGCTGAAAGTGAAAAGTGAGGAATTTTAGAAAGTCCACTCTTGTCACCATGGAGATTTGAAAGGGTGGTGGAGAAATAAACATGTACTTTTAATTCACATGCTTAGAATAACCCAATGGATGAGACAAGTTCCTCCTAAAGGAGGTTTTTGTCCCATGTACTTGATGTAACTTATGAGAGGTCATGGGGAAGAGAAATGCATGGGGGGAATATGTGTGAATTTTTAATTCACATGGGGAAGTGGTCAAACCTGATAAGGTAAGTACCATGAAAGGTTGACTTAAGGACATGCTAGAAAAGGTAAGTGATTAAGATTAAGGTTGTGCAAACAGGTGATTAGGAAAATTAATGACGATTAGAGGCAAGTGGCTAAATATGGCAGATGTGACATTAATCTCGATTAAGAATATGCACATCCTAATGAAGGATTAATTAGATTAATACATAAATTAGTGTAAAGGTTATGGAGGATGGGACAAGGAGAGAGAAAGAATGAATTAAAAAATGAAGAGGATAATTGACTAAATTAAATAAATTGATTGATTTAATTAATTTATAGAGGAAATGGTAACGAATAAAGTATTTAATTAAATACTTTTAGAAACCTTAGAGATTAATTAAATATGTCATTTAATTAATATAGACGAATTAGAAAATTAAATGATAGGAATTTGACCATATGGAAGTGGTCAAATTTGGATGTCTACAAATATATATTTGTGTCTACCTCCACATACATATATATTGGTGTAGATTTTGTTTCAAACTGCATATTTATCTATTGCATGCATTCGATTTATATATAGGAATCTGATTCTTGGAAATATATAGGCACAAAAAGCATGTGCTTCTTTTGTTGTGTTTCATTTTCCTTTTCTTGTGTGCAAATATGTATGTATGTGAAATTAGATGTAGACAACATATACTCCTCGCCATGTTTATTGTTTTGGGAAGATAGTTTTTAGTTGTTTCCTCCTCAAAAATGAATTCTTACAATAATAGGGTTTATATTAAGCCTAATAAGAAACATTGATTTCACCATTCATCACAGTGGCAGACAGTGTATGTTCTTCCTTGAGGGCTGGTGAGAGCCTATGAGGCTCCATGACCCAATATGGTAGGGTGGAGAGTAGGTCTTCTTTTTTTTTTGTTCCATTTTTCTTTCCCTATGTGAAAATATGCATCTTTATGAAGTTGGACACATACAACATTCATCCAAGTATGTGCAACTATGTAAATATGTGAAATTAGATGTAGATGAGTAATATTTCAATGCTAGCCTATGCCAAGTGATGTTGATCTCCCAGCCTATGCCAAGTGATGTTTATTTCCTTTTCTTCTATGGTGATTTATCTATTAACAAGTCCACCTTCAACTAGATATGTGTGTTGTCTGCATATAAACATTAGATGCATATATACCTATATATATTTTTCTTTGTAAATGTATATGTGGACTGTTTAATTGATTCCCAACTATCGCCACTACATGGAAACCATAAATTAAATTTTCAACCCTTTTGGCATTGGGCTCCTAGTCGGGAAAAAGGTGGCGGATGATTTTTATTTTTTTATTAGAAGCGTTTGGCGCACTAATAGGGAAGGCTAGCCTTTATGATTTTAAAGCCTCCAGTCATCCAACCACCACTTGGGAAAAACATTGCAGGTTTCTTGGCATGTGGATAGTGAAATCCAATAGAGCTAAATATTGGTTGGCATCAACATTAATTGGTGTATGGTTTTCATGAAGTGGTGATGGTTGTAATAACACCTCCCATTTAAAGCCTTGGAAAACATAGCGAAATCCTACACAATTTTTTATCAACCATTGTTAGGTTTCGTTCTTTGGCTTTCCTTGCTATCAGAGCTATGAGTGACAGGTGCTTGGAGGTTATTTTGTGTTTTTTGCATGGGGAAATGGTTTAAAAATAAATACAAAAGTTTTGGCTATGATAATTTTTTTCCCATCTTTTGCAAGTCACAACCAACATTAATTCCTATTTGCAAATATGTATGTATGTGAGATCAGATGCAGAGAACATTCACATATACTCCTTCCTATGTTTATTCTTTTAATAAGGTAGTTTCTTTTTTTTTGTATGTCTATACTTAAACTTCTCCACATAAATTAATTTCTACTTGGCATCGCGTAGCCCTGTGTCTATTTATTGAGAATTACAGTAACATCTAACAAAAGAACAAGTACATATGTTTCAATTTTCTTGTTGGAGACCAACATCGTGCATTTCTTACAATTTCTTTTCTTAACTAAAACATGTGGTTCTTGTTCTTGTGTGAAGTAATTGTCTCGAGCTTAGGATTTTCAAGTTCTTTTTGTGAAAAAAAAATTGGGAACAACATCCACAACATCTATGAAATTGCATGTAGCCAAATATCTATCTGAACCTCATATATGCCCTATTGTCTTAATCTAATGGTATCATAAAACGGTTATTAATGATGCCATGAGGATTTTTATATGTGGTCACTTAATCTCTATCAAGTATTACTATGCCCGGCTATTACATACCTTCTTGTGCTTGGATGTAGACTTCCTTCCATCAACTTATAGTCTATGTTCTTCCAAAACAACCAAACAATTGTAAGTAACACCTACCATTTAAAACCTCAGAAAACATAGTGAACATCTATGAGGAGGGAAAGCTTTTGTGAAGGTGAAAGTGCGGCTATTCATTGTGGAATTTATGTGAAGGTGGTTGGAGGTTATTTTTTGTTCTTTACATGGGGTGATGGTTGCAAAATAAATACAGAAGTGTCAGTTGTGATATTTTTTTTCCATTTTTTAACGACATCAATCTTGCATATAACACTTAAAATATACAATTTATCATTCCAAGAATGTCCCATGAAATAAACATAGGGATGATTATGTATCAATGGTGTTTGCATCTACTAAGACATACATACATATCCATGCAAAGGGGAAATATATTTTCCACCACTGCAAACAATGGTGGCATCAATATTCCATATAACACTCAAAATATACAACTTATCATTCCAAAAATGTGTTAGTATGTATCAATGTTGTTTGGCTATGACATACATCTAAATTTGCACATTACATTGTTCATCACGGTGGTCAATGGTTGCATCAATGTTCCATATAACACTTAAAATACACCTTATCATTGCAAGATATAGATAACTTTAAGAAACTCCCCCCTCAACAAAGGTGTAAAATCTTGTTGAATCTTTCCTTTTATTTGAAAAAATTATTAATTTTCTCTCACGAATCTTATACACATTATTAAAAAATTTGTAAAAAACTGGCAAATCTTATTGAATAATTGGTAATAATAATAATCACAGTGGTGAATCCTAGTGAATAATCACTAAAATGATTAATTACAATGGTGAATCTCTCCTTTAAAAATTTTCATAGTTGGTCGACACAGTTCCCCCATTATTTTGTTTTTTTTTTAAATATTAAAGTAGGGGCCCGAGGGTGGAAGCCACCAACGAGGTCAAGGGGCACCACCCCTTGCAAGGGTCAAGGGGGCAGAGCACACACAAATTAAGAATAAAGTTTTAAATTTACTATAAAAAAATGCATTGGATCATACATACATATCAATGTTCTTTGCATCTCCTATGAAATACATACATATTTACACATAGGGGAAATTCATTGTCCATCACTCTGATCAATGGTGGCATCACCAAGAATTTTCTATTGCTTTACCAACCATCCCCCCATGCCAAGAAACCAAAAACAACTGATTTGTATTTCGGTTTGCTCCTGAGAAATGCATCCAAGGCATGCAATGCCTATATATTTGCTTGGAAAATAAAATATGCATTGTTATATAGGTATTTGAACTTAAATGTACCTTTTTAGCTATTATTTCTTTTAGCCTCAAAAATGAGTTGTTTGAATGATAGGTTATATGTTAAGTGTAATAAGGAACATTGATTTCACCATTCATGAGAGTGGTGGATGATGTATGTTCTTGCTCAAGGGTTTGGTGAGAGCACATAAGGTTCCATGAACCAATATGATAGGGTGGAGAGTAGGCCTCATTTTATATTTCCTATGTGCATAACTCAATTTTTCACTTGAACTAGGTTCTTTAGAAATATGTGTAGATCCTCCTTTCTATTTTTCTAGATACTACAGGATACATGCCAACAATTACAGTGCACTACAAATCAAAGAAGAGGATCATCTAAAAAAATTGTGCTCATTGCCATCAGCATGAAATGTTGCCATTATTTAAAGTAACTGTACTGTTTCTCTTTTCCCTCTTCATTTCCATGCATATAGAATTTCCACCATTTCTAAATTCGCTTCCTTACTTTTATATGCGAGATGTAATCGTGGTCATACTGCATCACGCCCTATGTAGAAGGTATGCCTACATATTCTTTATTTGATATCTTCTATTTCATGTGTATTACATGCTTGTTTGTTATAAATTATAGAACTGTTTAAATTTCATAATTTAGATATTGGTTACAAATGAAACATGTTCACCTCACTAAACTTCACATTTTCCTTGTGTGTAACTATATCTGATTCAAACCATTTTAGATTTTAACTACATTTTATTTATATACAAGGCATACAAATCTTCAAAATGCTAAATAGCTTTACAATCACACATTTGGCATGGTGTATGAGCTACAACTACATTCTATATATATACAAGGTAAGGCTATATATCTTTCATTGAATCTCTTATTTCACAATTTCTTGTCAATTTCTTAAAAATGTATAGCATTGATTTCAACTCAAGAAAATTCTTAAGTGCCAAAGCATTGATTTCACCATTGATCAAAGTGGTGGATAATTTATTATCTTCCTCGGGGGTTTGGTGAGATCCCATGAGGCTCCATGACCCAATATGGTAGGGTGGAGAGAAGGCCTTTTTTTTTGTCTTCATACTACATTTCATCACCCACACAAGGTATTCCTACATTTTATTTGTTTCATCCCTTCTATTATAGGTGCATTTCATATTATCTGTTATAAATTCTAGAACTCTTTATATTTCTTGATTTAGATATTGTCTACCAATGAAACATGTTCATTGCACTAAACTTCACATTTTTTATTTTATTTTTGTAGAACATACTCAAGTCGTAATGGGGATTTTGATGAAGTAATGTACTATAAATGACCTTTGAGAATAATCATAGTGACTACAAAATCAGTCACAATGGTTAAATAAATAATTAGATCCTCATAGGCTCTATATTTTAAGTGTAATAAGGAACATTGATTTCACCAGTAATTAGAGTGGTGGATGATGTATGTTCTTGCTCGGGGGTTTGTGAGAGCCCATGAGGCTCCATGACCCAATATGGTAGGGTAGAGAGCATTCCTCATTTTGTTGTGTTTCATTTTATATTTCCTATGTACAAATCTGTATGTTTTTGACATAAGATGCATAAAAGATTCATATGTTTCATAGGTTGTATATTAAGTGTAATATTAAAATTTTCTTTGAGCATTGATTACATTGAGAAAACATGCTCTATTTTTAAATCTTGCACCCAAAAATGTTAATATGCAATCTCTTGAGATATACTTCGATCACATGTAAAGTCGGATTCAAAAATAAATAAATAAAATATAGTTCAAATTTTTTGTATCAATCTACTTTTTGATTAACATCAACACAATCCTATGGATGCAATTATCTCTTTATTGTTATGGTTGTCCATGACTTATGTAAATATACTTATTTGAAATTTGTATGTCCTATTCCAAATACATAATTTATTCTAAGATTTCAAATAATTATGTTATCCTTGTGACATAACCTACATGTATTAGAACCTTTATCTATGCCCTACTATCTTAGAGTAATGGTATCATAAAAGGGTTATTAATGATTCCATAAGGATTCTTAAATGTGGTCACTTGATCTCTCTTGGTATGTATCAATCTTCTTTGAATCTACGATGACATACATACATATTTGTATATAGCTCGTAATAAGATGAAACACAAAAAATCAATGTTCCAAATAACACTTACAATATAGCTTATAATTCACTACGTGTGGATATGTTAGCATCATCTACTCTCTCTCATATTGCATCCCTACCATCTGGACTTCCCCTCCACCTATCGGCTCATCGTTACATGTCACTACATGCAACTGCTAGTTTATACACTATTCTAAAGTGTCACTATACCACATTATGATTTCCCTTAGTTTTGTACTCCACACCATACTCCATTTTTCCAACTCACAATATTTATCTCACACCTCACACTCACTCTACTACCATTCAACCTCTATTCTCCCCTCCTTGGCTCTTTGCTATATCATTCTTTTCTTACATTTTCTCAATCTATATCCCAACATATATGGCTAAACCCACAAAAGTGGTTTACAATTCAAATGAGGAAGGAAAACTTGCAAAAAATGATCCCGTGTCAAAAAAATTCATTCTTGGGGTTCGAACGAACCAAAAGACGGTTCACTCGAACCTAGGTTCAAGCAAACCCATTTAGTGAATCCCGCCAAAAAAACAAATGAAAACCCCTTTTTGAAAGGAGTTTGCTCAAACTAGGGTTTGAGTGAACCTTGGTTCGCTCGAACCCTTGGGGGTTCACTCAACCCCCCCTTGATCCAAGTGAACCCCCCTTTTCCTTGATTCCTACTCGCTGTCACAGAAAAATTAAAAAAATTGCACTTCGGACCTTGGGTTGAAGATGAAAATGACAAAGAATTCACAGACCCAACTGGAATTAGGTAGTCCTCAGAACGAGCTATCCAACAACTATAATTTTAATATGTTTTGGTTTTATTATGTTTTTTTTTTTTAGTTTTATTAAACATAGGTTTTTCATCGAAAATCAAGCTCTCTGTTCTGCACATGTGGAAAACTAGTAGATTATAAAAAATATATATATATGAGTGCACCAGATATTGAAGTCTTTGATCCAAAAAAAATAAAATTGCGATATACACAATAAAATTTACATTGTATATGATCTGCCTATGTCTAAATTGTAATTGGTTTGATTTCAAAATTTGATTAAGGAAAAAATATTCAATAAAAAACTACGAGACCAATTGGAAGCACTAGATATCAGAGTTACAAATCTAAATTCGAAAGGATTAGAATATTATCCCTCATGAAAAAAAAAACTATGTTTTATACGGTGAGCGTCACTCCTTAAAAATGTTGTTTGCTAAAAAAAAATATTTTTCGAAGGAGATGGAAAAAGAAGTGCAATCTGATTCCAAAAAAATTGAAAAAAAAAAAAGAATCTATAGACAAAATGTCAGAAATCAGTAGTTTGCATCATCTTCAAATTCCTCACGGTTTAGCCACTATAAGTGCCCAAAAGTGAAGATTTAGTTAGAAAAAATATTTCAGTGTCCAATATGGCCAAAAATTGTAAATAAGTATTATGGGATCACCCATATAATATCCACAATATTTCCACTAATTTGTGTTTTGTACAAGATTGTGCAAAGTCTAATACCACCAATAATGTATTGTCAGTTTGAGATAATAACTTGCAAATTCAAATAGTAAAATGGTGGAGATCCTCCATGTAATACACTAGACATGCATTCCTTTCAATTAAATAGATCATTACAAATATTCCCCTATTGCCATGAACTCCAAATAACCTATCGCAAATAGAAAAATCAAAACTGTATAAAACTATTCACTCATAAACACTCTCAAGCCAATTTACAATCCTTCATCCAAATGGCCCAATTACATTCTTCAATATTAATTCAAAATATGCTCAAAACCATAAAGATCAATTCCAAACTATATTGCAATGTGATAACTTCCTCTATCAAAAACTCATAGATAAACAAACAACAAAACTAAATAGAAAATCCACCTTTTTAAAGAATGATTGAAGATTATTGCAATGCCTAAGATTGCTCCTAGATCACATAAAATAGCCAATTCAATTAGAAAATCAATCATTGAGATTCAAAAGTACTTGTGAGAGAACATTCAAAAGTACATATCGTTCACTTTGTTATTATATATGAATGGATGAAACACAAGATTACATATCAAAATATAAATTACATAAATTTAATATTAAATTATATATTATATAATTACACCGAAGGTGTCCCCATGCTCAAGTTTGGAGATCCATTTTTATGCCAAACGGTGCAGATGGACTTATAGCCCATCGCCCACCATGTAATGAATCTCTATCATTCATCATTTTTTATTCTAAATTGGAGATGTGAAAGGTCAATACCAACGTAGAAGAGTTGGTAAACAGAAATCCCATTGCTTCGCATTTACCTTTGGTTTCTCCATGCACATAGTGTAGCAGTTATTGCATACTTTATTATAGATGATGAGGTAGGCGGCAATGAACATTAGTTGGTGCTAAGGTTTAATTTCTGAAAGTGGTCATCTGCATATTCCTGGTAATGTCTGCTAGGGTTTAAAGCACATCTTTTCTTTTTGATATACTAAATAGGTTTGAGGAAGGAGATGGCTAGTTGTGTTTGCAGGTTGCCAAGGGCGAAAGCCACTGAGTCCGTGATGGGGGCCGCTATGGGTGGGAGGATAGTTGCGCCAGTTTTGGAAGCTGGTAGGTGGGAAGCTAGTCCAATCAATATTGATTGGCAACAAGAGGAGATTAAGTGTCTGTGGTACTCCCAAGCATAAAAGGATGAAGCAAAACCCAAGACCACACCACTACAAAGAGAAGTCACAGATCAATTTGAAGAGCTATGCATATAGGTCCCTCCAAGCTTCTTCAGGGTGCGGGTAGTGTGCTGCCATTGGTATTGTCTCATGTTTTCGAATAGCTTTTTTGTAGTGTGCACATCGGCGTCACCACCTAGGCCCTAGTTTCTCCTCTTCAAGTGGGGCCTATGGATGGAGGGCTATCTCTATGACCCTTTTCCTACTCCTGGTTTAGATTCCACCTCTCCTCTCCGCCCTCCATCTTCTCTGTCGTCACCTATGCGGGAAACTGTCTCTGTTGTTTGTCGGAGAACACCGGGTGCAAGACCTTGCTTTTGTGCAATCCCTTGACCAAGGAGTGCCTGCAAGTGTCTTGCACTCTCAAATAATGGTCCATTCCCTCGGTGGGGTTGGTGCTCGATAAGCACACGTAGTCAAGACATACAAGGTCATCGTTGTCAACGACGACATGATCTCCCCCTTTTCCATCAAAAATCTCACCACAAAAATGTATGACTCTGTCTGCTAGTATCAGAGAATACTTGGGTCACTACCGTGGCTATGCAATCTAGTGTCTGGGAATATCACCCACGTGCAGGGTGTGCTATACTGCATGAACTACAACCCTATTCTTTTTTAGGATCCTCCAAACTCTGTAAATTGGTTTTCACTCCTCCAAACTCTTCCTCACTGTATTGACCTTTCACTTCTCCAATTTAGTGCACTGCAGCCTGGAAAGAAGGCTTCAACGAGGGTTTTAAGTATGTTTTAAGTGAAACCCATGTAGGAACAAGAAAATTATACACCTTATATGTATTGTAGGTATTAGTGCATTCACAAATCTTTTCATAAAGCAGGCCTATGTTTATCTATATTTATATCTATAATCTACACAGATTTTATTACGAAGTGATTTGTATTAGAATCTGGTTTTTCTTAGGGTTAGGGTTTTGTTCAATCCTTTCTTTTCAATAGGCCATCGAGGACTTCCTTTTGATGCTAACCATCTTATCCTGGTCGGGTGAAACCAAAAAAGGTATGTTATAAATTATTGGGATCTAAGTTGTTTGTTTGTTATGTTCTGATACCCAAAGGTGTAAGAAAGCCGTTGTTTCTAGATAAATAGGGCCTAGTCGCCTGGAATGAGGCTTCTAACATTTCTCAGAAGGTGATGCTGAGTAGAATTAGGGGATTTTTCTTGTAAAATTGTCCCATTGAATAAGAAAATTTCAGCTCTGTTATAGACTTTGGGCGTCTCCCTATAAATCAGACGAGTTATTATTATTTTTTATGGGTAATTTGGAAACCCATCATAGTTTCACTTGTAATTTGGAAATCTAATAGATTTTTAAAAATATTATATTTATCCATTAAATTTTTTTTTTGATAAATAGATACCTATTATAGTCATAAGATATTGCATTCCTTTAAATGGATATAGATTGCACTGATGGGAATTGTTTTGTGTTATGGTAGATTCGTATCATAGTCAATATGGGTGTTGGTGTGTTGGAGTCTATAACAAGGATGGACAACCTATACTACTACACATTAGAAGGAAGAGGGGAGTATGCTAATGTGATGGATAAGGGCGAGAATGTAGATTTTCATCTTTTGATAGATAAAGTAAAAAGTACAAAACTTGTGCAGGGTAAATCAAAGATGTTCTGATGTTCTTTGCATGATAAAGATGTTACTTGTGCACTATAAAACTAACATCTACTCTTCTACTATTCCGTATTGAATGTAGCAATTGTTTTTTGGTAGGAAACTTATGAAATAAGAGTGGAAATCAAGGTGGAAAGCTCAGCTGAGTGCCAATCATGACATTGTTGATCTAAGATTGGGTGATAGGATTTATGTACCTCTTAGTTATAGGGGATTATTATGTTAAATATTTTCTTTCTTCCAGCATCATGTTCTGTTGTTCTTTGCATGATAAAGACGTTGCTTGCACACTATAAAAGTAACATCTACTCTTCTACTATTCCATACTGAGTGTAGCAACTGATTTCTGGTAGGAACTTATGAAAGAAGAATGTAAATCAAGGTGAAAATCTCAGCTCTCAACAAAAAAGTTCTACTTCTAACTAGATAATACTCAAATCTCTAATAATAGTCCAATTCAAGGATAGCAAAAGAGGAGCTTCATAAACTCAAAATGTTGCATCAACTTGAAACCGTCTTCCTGTTGTTGGTCCACATTCAACTTATAGTACTTTTTAAGCTTGTGATATTGAATTGAAGATACAGTTTCAAAAGTAAGCTACTATGAGTTATTGTACATATAATATTGAAGCTTATTTTATAGATTTTTCCTTCACAGTGAAGAGATGTCAGAGTGAAGCAGTGAGTATGTATTACATATTTTTCCTAATGGAAAAGAGTATTGCAGTAGAACAATGGGGATATATTTTTAAAAAATTAAACCAAACCTATATTATCCTAAATTAACACATCCAACCAAACCTGCAAACTGGGGATATTCTACAAATTGCCTTTAATTCTTGCCAGGTCTAGTTGAAAAAGCATTCAGCAACAAGCTGAAATTTGGGATGCACATTGGGCATTGCATCCATGGTATTGCTATGGGAAATATGGTGAAAATTAAAAAGCAAATGAATCAACACTCACTGTATTTTTGTTCATTATATTGCACTATTCTTTGGCTGAGGTGGGACTTTATTTTCAATACTACACTTCTAAATCGTTTCCACAATTGAAAGTGGATGATCACTTGTCTCAGAGGTTTTCGGAGAATCAACCTACGGGTGTATTAAATTTTTGTTTGACCCTCAAACCTGTTTTCCATCCTTGTAAATTTGACTCTGCTGCTTGAAATTTATAAGTCTATCTTCAATGATTAGTTCATCACTAGCCTCTACATCTTGCATAATATCATCTAGATTGGTTGATACTTCAAGTTCATTGCTTGCAATTGATAAAAAATTACTTTGGTTATTGTGGAAAGACGATTTTGTATGACTTATTTCTCTTAAAAGATCTTCATGCTTTGTACCATGTCCAACACCAATTTCTTGGACTCTCTTTAAATGAGAAAAAGCACTTGGTTTTGTTGAAATATTATTAGACCTTAGAGTACACATGCCACTAGAAAAATACCTAGGGTGTTAAAAAGGAAACTTAGGCCGTCCTATAATATGTGATGTCAAACCATCTTGAAAATCATCCACACTCAATGACGAGCTATCACTAATGCTCAATTACAGCGTTTGTTAGGGTCGGAGGCAAGAAATATAAAGATAATGTACTACAATGCATTTCAGTCTCACTGTAATAGAGTGTGCATGGTTTAGGGGATTCAAAGCGATGATAAATTCCCCACTATTTTGTCATAAATTTCACCACTAGCATTTTGATTTTTTGCATTATTGCGAATTTCTCTCCAAATAAATTTGCATTCTTTATACTTTTTGTAATATTTGGATACCTTACATAAAATGGTTGGAAGTCAGAATTTAGCTGGTCATTCTCAATGTTCATTGATCCATTGGTTGTCACCTCAAAAACACCATACATTTACGTTCAGTATTTGTGAGCCCTTTTAATGTTGGACGGTGCATATTTGTGGAGAGGCAATCGACTGAGATGCAATGCATCTCAGCGGCTCATCAGTTCCGGGTTGTTTTCCCTTATCCTCCACTCTTCCTCGCTGGTCAGTTCCAAGTATTGTCTCCTCTGTTGAATTCCATTTAATAGGTAATCCTCTTAATTTAGTGATATGTTCTTTAATTCTAATATGTACACAGTTGGTGAGTTGTCTAATCTTCTAGATTCAGATTGAAGAATTTGTGTTGGAGTAGGTAGATGTGAAGTTTTCTCCAATTACCCATGGGAATTCAATTGTAAGAGGAAGCAAAATTGTTCTCTCTTTTTACTGGAGATTTATTTTTTAAGGATGAAATACATCAGATTTATCATTTAGAACCCCTTAAGTCTTTTATGATGTGGGATTCTATTTGTCTTTTAGAATGTAGAGTATTAGATCCTTTTAGTGGAGGAAAGACTAAAGCCAGATATTGATGAAGTTTTTAATTTCACAATTTTTTATTACAGGTTGCTCTTGTAGCAAATGCGGCGAGATTTGCTCTTAAATACAGGTTAGGGGTATAAGATTGTGACCAAAATTTATTTTTTTCTTTTTTGTGGATAGAATGATATTTTGAGGATGTTTGTCATTGGTTTTGGTTGCTTTTATGAGGCAGGTTTCTCTTCCGCTCATAGCATACCGTGGTTCAGCCTCAGTGATTGCAAAGCCCCTTGGTGTAGTTTTAATATTCTCTGAATGGAATTTTCCTTTTCGTAAGTCTTGTTTTGGCTCAGCCATCATTGACCCAAAACTGGTGGTGAGTCTATGTTTATGTCTAGTTTGTTTCATGTAATATAGATCTGGCTTTAGAGCCATTGGTAGGGGCAATTGCAGTTGGGAATGCAGTGGCTTTAAAGCCCTCAAAATGGCTGCTACTACATCAGATCTCCTAGCATATCTTATTCCCAAATACTTGGATAAAAGTATGGTTATAGTTGGTAAAGGAGGCCCTAAGGAGAGCACTCAATTGCTGGAGGTAAAGTGGGACAAGATATTTTTCATTGGTGGGTACGGTGACCTGTGAAGCATTAGTTGTTCCTCATACACTGTGCTATATTTAACCAAAATAACTTAATAATTTTAACCAAATGTAGAATATATCACTTTGTTTCTGGCCATATACAATTACAGTTACACCCATTGCATATGTATGCTTATATTTGAATCTGGGCACACCTAGCTCATTTTATGTATGAAGATGTTTTCTTCCTATGCATTTAGTTGTCATATTGTAATAGTCTAAAGTTGTCAATCGGTTTTCCCATTTTCAAATAAACACAATTAACAAAAAAAAAATCACTATATTGTTTTCAGCGTACCCATTGCACCCCAAGATGCGATTGCTAGTATACTATAAAAATCTTTTTATCGAGTAATATCTAATAAAAATAAAATTTAAACTATTCAATAGGAACACGATATTGAACTTGTGGCTATTAAATGGACACATGTTTACAAGATAATTATTTGCTTACAGACCACGTGTTGCCTGCAGACTTGAGTTTATCTTCGTGAATTTTATATACATAGAGTTCTGGCGGTGGCGATATTTTGGGTCATAAGTTAACGTTCTGGAGTTATTAGGGCAGTGGCGATATTTTTGGATATATTTAACGTTGAGGAGTTATTGTGACGGTGCCGATATTTTGAAAGATACTTTTCCTATTTGTGTAAAAGCGGTGTGATTGTGAATCTCGAAAGATGATCTTCTATTGTATTGAGAAATGAATACATGATATTTGGTGCCCGGGAAGGCGAGACAACAGATAAAGGTTATATATAGAGGATATGCGTAGAAACCCAGTGAAAGAAAACAGATGGTTTTTCATTCTTAACGGGCTAGGTGTTGTGTTCACATTTCAATGCTGCTGACAAATGCCAAAGTAGGAAAGGCTATCAAGGCTCTCTTTTGTCTGAATGCCCTTTCAAAAAATTCATCGGTCAAGGTTTTTCTATAACTCCTTTCCTTTTCATGCTTACGATAGATGTTTTCAGTTATCTCTTCTAATATGCTCAATCTCGCAATTTTGTTTATGGCATCTCTTTTCTCAAAAATCTTAAGATCTTTTAACTTTCACTTTGCCAATAGCAACATATTATTCATTCAAAATTCTGAGAATTGGATTCACATTTTAGAAATTCTACAGATTTGTAGAATCATTAAAAAATGGAGGTTTCATTAAAAAAAAAAGGTTTGAAATGTTTTAATAAACATGACAAGAAATGGGAAGAATCAAGTGAATCATTTTTAACAAATTTATACCTTCCAAATGTTCTACTAAAAGTGTTATTAAGATGAGATAAATCACACAAAGAAAGAATCACTTAGTAATAACATATGATCAAAATTTAAAATGTGTTGTTAGAAAATGTGAAGAATCACTAACATAAAAATAAAAAATATAATGGATTGTATTTAGAGGTTAATACAAAAAATCACAAGTCTAGTAGATGATAGAGTATTCACCATATATAATGAGGTAACAGAGTTGGAAATTATAATGAAGGTCCAAACATGCAGAAATCGATCTTGTGGGAGAAATAAAATAGATAAAATAAAGCTGGTTTTAGAAAATTTAAAATTTAAATAGAAACTTTTAGCAAATTACAAGAAGAATGAGGCTTCTCTTTAACTAGAAGGTCCAACATATGGTGTAAAAATTGTATTAGAGAAGGACACATGAGAAATGAATATTTTATTGTAGAAAGTATAAAGTGATCCACCATATTGAATAATTTGGAGAGGACCTTAAAAAAAATTTAAGTTTTTACTGTGGTATAACCCAATAGTGGGATAACCATGACATAGATGATTGTCCCATATTATTTGAAGAGAATATGAACGACGAGTTGACGCAAATAATAGAAATAATTTTTCTACAGTAGAGGCATAGACATATTTTTTCTTTAGTAGAGGCATGGATAGAGCTTAATAATTCATTGTAGGCACCTTAAATAGTTATTTAACACATGGTTACTAGGAAGCATAATGGAAGAGAAACCAAAGGTAAATCAGTAGTATAAACCATGTGGTATCCAATTTACAAAATGAGGAGCCCTATACAAGTTACAATAATAATTTATCTCAACGATATGGTAGATAAAACTACTACAAAAACAATAGAGGTGGTTGTGGAAAAGGAATAAATCGAGAACCAACTTGTACTACTATAGTAAACAAATCCATTATGCAAATGAATGCAGGAGCTAGAATAGAGAAGATTCAAGTTGTAGGTTTTGTAGTGATGCTACACACAATGCTTTCAGTTTTCCCAAAGTTACATATATTTACAAGAATAGACTAGTAAAATAAATAAAAATTAAAGAACTATTAGGTCCTCATGCACTATGCAATGCTAAGGCGTTAATGAAAATACCAAAGAAAGGAAAAACATTTAGGAGATATAAGAAAATGGATACAAAATATAAATACAAACTAGGGGAACCTTATATAATCGAAGAAGAATTATTGGAAAAGGAAGGAACAAAAAGGAAGGAACAATTGTGGAAAGAAGATATTGAGATATTTAAGAAAAAAAAAAGCTACAATAATAACTCAAGAATGGATAAATAGAAAAAAAAGTATATTCTAGAAGAAGTGGAAGGAAGTGGAGAAAAATTCTAGTAGATCAATAAATATGACAGTGATGGTATTTGGTCTCAAAATCCAAAAACATAATAGAAAAATTATACAAATAAGAAGGAAATAAAAGAAAATATTTCTTCAAAAAAAAAACCCAAAATTTAAAAGAGATGGCTAAATTAATAGAGGAAAAATACTTGAAATCATTAAACAATTTTCTTAACACTAGAATAAAAATAGAATAGAGCAAAGGATACCTCATATCAATTCTTCATATTAACCCAAAATAAGTGGAAAAAGAATCCGTTTCTATTTGATGTAAAATAAAATAGTAAAATTATTAAGAAGTATTTATTAGACCTAAGAGAAAACATCAATACTATGTTATTCACCTAATCATATGTAAAAAAAAGTGAGACTGAGAAGATGGTTTAGGAGATGGTGGAAGTAGCTATTGTTAGGCATAGTTAAAGTGCTTACTCTTATTCAATAGTAATGGTGCATCCAATAAATTTGGCACTTGAAGGATGTGTCATGATTATAAAGGCTTGAATAAGTGCATCATAAAAGATAATTTTTCAATTCCAATTACTGATGATTTGTTAGATGAGATTATTATTCTACTAACTTGATTTTCATTTTGATTATTATCAAATCAAAATAAGATATGAGGATATATAAGATAATTTTTCAAACCTATGAGAGTCACTATCAAGTTTTGGTAATGTCTCTTAGCCTCACAAATGCACCATCACTTTCAACATGAGATTTAGGTTTTTGGCATTCTTGATAAAGTTAATCCATCCAAACAAATGCAGTTCATTGACATTCTTGAATAGTTAATCTATCCAAACAAATGCAGTTCATAGATCATATTATTTCACATGAGGGAGTCCAAACAAATGCAGTTCATAGATCATAGTATTTCACTTGAGGGAGTCAAGACAGATATGAACAAATGCAGTTCGTAGATCATATTATTTCACATGGAGGAGTCAAGGTGGATCCCCATATGAGGTTTCTTAGGGCTTATAGATTATTGCTCATAATAGCTTCACCTCTTACAAACTTTTTTGAAAAAAATTCTTTCTGCTTCCTTCTAGTGGAAAGAGGTAACTATCGAGAAATTTGAGAAGCTAAAGGAATCTATATGCCTAAATCTAGTTCTAGTTTTTCTCCTCTCTTTTTTTCGGATAGCCCCCAACGTTACTTGTCCTTTCCACACGAGACACTCCGAGATAACACTTAATAAACCTTTGGAAAGAGGTAAGGTACGGTTAGAAACCTGCAAAAGCCTCAGAAAACTGAGAGTGCAGGGAGATACAGATGAGTACAACCTTTGTTTTGGAAGCGGTGAAGCCTTGAAATGACATCTGATTGTAATATAAATATGAAATGTCCAGTGTTGGATAGGCAATGGCTGCCGTTCCATATACCCTAGGAGGAGAAGGACTTGAAGCTGACATTATGGAGGCCATGGCTTTCTTAGACAGTGACTCCATCGAACAAGATTATATGTTGGAGAGGACTACCAACTTTCCCTCTATACCATCTTCTTCCTTCACCATTCCGTTCGATCTCATCCAGGGAGAAGAGGACAGTGACTGCGCCGCTCTACTTAAAGATCACACGGTTTAACGATGAAACTATCAACAATTATCTACACTTTATCTATGCTCAAGAATGGTAAATAATCTTTTTAATTTTTATTGGCAGACCCTTGGTGCTGCTGCTTCTCCTCCTCATCTTGGTAGAGCCAGTCGAACTAAAACTTTCAGTAGTCAAACTGGGAAGGAAAATGGTCAATCGACCAAAAAAAAGCTCTTCGTCGACATCGACTCTCATTATACGGTACACAATTAAGTTCGACTTATATTGTTTGGTTGTATGATTTACATTGAATTTTCTAGAAACCATCTACTTGTGCTGCATTTAAATTTAAGCATGCGTTTTGGAGGGCCTCTGTTTTGTGCATATGGGCATACAAAAATTTGGTAGTGACTAATGGTACAAAGTATGCAATGCGTATAAACCAGGCTTTAACATCTCAATGCAGCATCTGTGTGCATACAGATGCTTCTTAATAATAGAAGAGGCAATAGCTTGTGGTCAAGTACCGACAAATTACTCCCCACGTAAATGACAGACTGATTGATCACAATAAGCCAGCTGTTTAAGGCTTGTGCGTGTTAGCAAACTAAACTAGCCTTGTAACATAAACTAATATGTACCTCACCGTCATGCATGTAGAACTCTGAAAATGAGCTCGCCGACTTATACAGACTTCTTTCTCCCAGGAGCAATACTTCATCCAAAACACACAGAGCTACTACCCACGTTCACTTTTCCAAAAGACACAGAACTACCCACACTCATAATTTGTGTGAAAAGGTTTTTTCTTAAACTCTTATGCCCTTCATCGTTTATGGAGTTATCATGACTTTGAGTGATTTTGTTATGAATATTTTGAGGGTTTTTCTGAAAACCAGAGGCGAAGGAGTAGAATCAATGACAAATTGAAAGCTCTTCAACTTCTGATTCCTAATTCGCAAAAGGTTTGCTTATTTGCATGGCTTTCATTTCCATAAGAGACTTTAGAAGTTTATTCACAGAGGCAGGATCTTTGAACTAATATCTAGTTTACTATTTATTTTCACTAATTTTGACAGACAGACAAAGCGTCTGTTCTTGAGGAAGCTATTGAGTATGTCAAACAGCTTCAACTTCAAGTACAGGTACTAACCTCTCAAACTTTCATCTTGTTCAAGTTTTCAGAACATGTATTGTTTTCTAAAACTTCCATCTTTTCTTAAATGTGTTGTAGATGATTTCTTCTACAAATAAGATGAACCCATCACATATCTACGTACCTACGGGAATTCCATGCTTTCAGATGCCCCAGATGTACATGAACACAAACTTGGGATTCATGGGAATGGGCATAAACATGGCTCATTCCTATTCGCAATGGAATAATGGGTTCATGACCGTGCCTCAGGGAGTTCAAGGACAAACGATACCACGACCATGGGCTAACGAACAAAAAAAAAGAGTATTTTCGTGCAGTAGGCCTGCCAATGTTTACGAAGGTTTCCAAGCACAATAATTTATGTGAAGCAGGGTGTGAGAATACTTCATAGCCCCAGTCTCTTCAAGCAACTGATATCCAGTCGAAGTAGCCGACATGTCTTTGTCTAAAAGATCTAGATATGAATGGTAACCCATCTCTTTAAGCTTTAAATCTTTTTCAAAACATTACTGTTTATTTTCAGTTGCAGTGGCAATAGTCTCTTCCAAGGACCTTTCGAAGTTCCAAAGAGGAGCACCGGATATGTAGAAGTTGAGATAATTTGTACATGACCAACTCTCGGTATTAAACAAACGAGCACCGGTCTCTTATAAATAAATAATTACTGGAACCTCGTTCAAAATGACTTAGCTGGTTATTGGAATGCCATTAATAGGATCTGAAAGAAACCGCACTTGTTTTAAGAATTGATTTAATTATCAGAAGCAGTTTTAGACAGTAAATCCTTTCAAAATATAAACAGAAAGGTTTCTCACTAGGCACTTTCTCGAGCCGAAGAGAAAGGAAGTACGCGGTTTACTTGGGATTGTTGCTCTGGCGCATGCGGCGGATCCGTTGAAGGAGATCGACCCTCAATTTGGCCAGATCTCCAATCGCTCGTTACTGAAGGTATCGAAGAATTACAAATAGAATAAATCTGATGATGATCTGCAGATTATCAATACACACCGAAAATGCGAAAGGCACACCAAAACTCCTTGTATTGTTCAAAGAGGATAGAAGAAATATTTATGATGAAATAAAATTGACTTCTACCTAATCAGACATAATTGTACTCTAATAAAAAAAAAACTAAAAAACTAAACATAACTATATTTAGAAAAATCTATATTCTTTTCAGAGGAAATTTAATTTAAAATAGACATCTCAAGAAGGATATCTCTCAGGTATTTTACTTTAGAAAATAGATCATTATTTAATAATAATCATATGTTTTTTATTAATAATAAATATTTAATAATTAATTTTAAAAATATCAATTTAAATCTAACTTAAATTTTGACTTTAACTTTAAACTTCATAAAATCTTTGAAAATAAATCAATATTAAAATCTAATTATTATCTTAAAATATTTGAAAACTAAAACTTCATAAAATCTTTGAAAAATAAATCAATATTAAAATCTAATTATTATCTGAAAATATTTGAAAAATAAATTCATAATTTGTATAATATTTTACTAAAAAAATATATCTTTATATACTAATAAGACCTTTTATACATTGCTATGAATGTTGAAAATCATGAATCAAATATTTCTTAAAAATTTTAAATAATACTAATCATCTTAAAAATATATGAAATGCATATGAAATGATTAAGAGAAAGTAACCAAAAGTAATTTTATTTCATTTTCGCTACCTACCTAATATCTACCTAATTGTGACTAATTGTGATATAGGAAGACAAACCATTGGTGTGTGCAATTGTTCTCTAGAGACAATCTGGCAAACCACAATGTAAACCACCTTTCATAAAGATAAAAAAAACCTTAATCCTTGAAGTATACAATTTGGAAATCCATCTTCACTGCTAGAATTTTATACACTTGTCTTTTATGTTTGTAATATTTGAGTTTTCTGCTTTTTGCTGAACTATTTTCTTTATGCTCTATCTTCTTGCAATCTTTGCAATCTTACATCAAGAAGTTGCCTAATAAGGTACTCCACAAACAATGCAATTCTTTGATAAGGGTTGTTGAAATCATTGGAGTAGTGAAATCTAAAATTAGAATATGCAAAGAGAATGAAAGAAACCTATGTCTAATTGATTTTATTTTTTATTTTTTTCATTATATTTCTTGAACGAGTGTGAAGCCAATCTATAAAAAAATAAAAGATTTAATTATATTATAGTTATAGAAACAATTTTAAAATTCATAATTTTTAATATATTGAATTTAAATATATTTTTTTTAAAACTTAAAATTTTTAAAATCATATCAATTACATATTACTTTAATCTTCAACATAATTAAATTTAAAAAATATCGTAATAATGTTGGCTTAAAGTAAAATATAAACTATCATAATACCCTTGTCCGTTGGAAACAAAAACATATCACAGTAATCTTGGGCAGAAAATAAAAAGTAAAACATATCAAAATACTTGGGATTCCTATGTTCCTCCAATTAGTTTAGCAACCATCAGCTAACGAGGAAACCATCCACAGATCCTAAAATCATAAATTCTTTTCCTCCTACCCATTGGTTTTGATCTGCCATTGAACCCATTACAAAAATCATGATAGAAGACAAAAAAACTTTGACCTGTTACTATTTTTTGTATGGAAAAGCATCTGCGATAAACAAAAATGAGAAACGATCCTGACAAAATGAGTGGCGGAGGTTTCGTCGAAGGTGAGATTGCAGGGCTCGAGAGATCTCTATTGAGCCGGAGCACTCACATTCGCTAGCCTCATTTTGATCATCTGGCGGAACCCATTCTTGGCTTCTAGGTCACTGAGAAAAGTAATACTCACAACTGGTTGTTTACTGGTATGCGTGATAACGAACAAGTCCTTTCTTTCACCACCATAGAACCTGTGAGTCTAGTAGGGCAGAGGGTTTGGAAAACTAGCGTATAGTGCAAAAATGTCGGCTTCCATTACCAGACTGTAAGGCCCCTCTGAGTTGTCTTTCTCCAAAGCCTGGCTCACTAGCTTCTTCACTCGGCTTATGACTAATGAAACTGTCTGTGGGAGAATCAAAGCTCTATTACACGGTTCTATTATTTTTGTCATAGAGCACCATGTTTCTGTTGGTCCGAAGTTTGATCCTTACAACGCCCTTGTTGGAAGTGTTGGTAGACCAGACGAGGGTGCCATCAGCGTCGAGGAGCATCAAATCTCCTTTCTTTGTGAAGTTGAGAGTGGCCTTACTATGAGATCGAACCCTACGCTGCTGCATTTCAATGAATTCAGAGCGTAAAGCGGTCATTTAATTTCAATGAATGTCATGTTTTTTAAAGAGAGCATGCCACTCTTCCACTACCGTGTGTTACTTTCTCATGCCTTACGGTTTCCTTCACATGTCTTATGTTACCTTCTAACATATAACCTTCGTCTCGTCTTCCATTACTGTCGGTTGCCCATCAATTTTAACTTGATTTGTTTTTGTTTCCACAGATTGTTGGCTGCCACTGTAGGAAGCCTCTTGGCTTAATTAAATATTAATTTTATAATAATTCAATATTTACTAAAAACATATATATAAAATAATATTTTCTATAATTTTTCTTTGCATCCAAATAATTTGTTTTTCTAAAATTATTATTAAAATCTAATTTCAAAAGAATCATGAAATATCTTATTTATGCATTTTTATATATTGAATTTAATTAAATTGTATTGTTCTTTAAATTTGACTATTAATCATATAGTAAATAAATATTCCAATCATCACAATATTTGCAAAACTTAGATTTCATTCTAAAATTAAACTAAAATTTTAATTTTTAAAATTCATAAAATATTTATTATCTAGTTGTTAAATTAATAATTAATTAAATTATGGTGATTATCTAATAAAAAATAATTAGATAAAATTAAATATTCATTAGACTAATTATAATTTTAGAATAAATCACGGGAACGATGGTTGGCGCTCTGCAACTCGAGCTAGAGAAATCGTCCCCTATATCTGTTTAGATTCTCTTTGTGAATGCACTCTTAGGGGGTGATTCTAGTGTATAGGGAGTGTTGGCTCATTTTCTTGTTACATGCATGTAGGTTTGATCATCTAGTGGATGTGTGGTGAGTGTGGGGGTGCACCATTTGTTCTCTGCCTCCTTTCTCTCATTTCTTCCCTTTATGGTTGTGAGGTGTAGGTGGCGCCTAACTGTGGTCATTGTGTGGGGAGTGTGAAGTTGTTGATGGGTGTGGCTCTGTGTTGGACCAGTGGGCGGTAGTGTGTGGTGGGTTTCGAATGTGCTACCTCGGGGGTGGCATCTTTCCTTCTCTTTGCCTGCATAGGGCTGGGTCCAACTGGTAGTGTGTTGGAATCTGTTGTGTGGTGTTGCAGTCTTTCCATGGACAATGTGTTGGTTCTCTTGGGTATGGGGTTTTGTCCCATTCAAAGGCACACCTTTCACTGCTCGAATGGGTTGTGGGTGGCCCCATAAATTTCTTTGTTTCCCTCGTGTTGAGTCATTTGGTTCCTTCGATCCAAGAGTTTGCATTTAAGCCTAGGATATTAATATTATCCTATGTCTCATGGGGAGTCTTTCGGGACTAGTCCCATGTTTGACTTTTGCTTAGCATTCGGTTTGAAACCCTCGCCTCAAGGTGCGAAGATGTTCGATAATGATTTGTATGCGCTGGATATGGAAAATAGTGACTCTAGATTGTCTAGAGGATCTAGAATTATGAAGATTAATGGGTTTTCTGAAAGATGCAAAGAGAGGTCAAAATTAGTTATTTTGATCGAGATGGTTGCTGATGATATTGAATATTACTCGAAGAACTCCTTTTATTGCAAGATTTTGGGTTTGAGAATCTCATTGTAATTTTTGGAATCTTAGGCTCAAAGGACCTGATCCCAGAAGGGGAAATGGAGTTTAGGCTCTTGGAAAATAATTACTTTATGGTAACTTTTGATTGCATGGCAGATCAAAATAGGATTTTTGAAGGTAGATCCTATTTTTATAGTCAAGTGGGTTTGTTTATCAAACTATGGCATGCAGGCTTCAATCCAACTGAGGAAATTTTGAGTCGGATTCTAGTTTGGGTCAGGTTGCCATGGTTTCCGATTGAGTGTTGGCATGAGGATGTGTTGCATTTGGTGGCCTCAATGCTTAGGAAGCCTATTGGGTCTTTACAGTACATTGAGTTCAAAAAGGTAATGACATTTGCCCATATATGTGTGGAAATTGATCTAAGCAAACCATTGCAAGATTTTGTGGAAGTTAGTACACATTCTCATACTTGGGTGTAACAATTGGAATATGAAACCCTTCCCTTTTGGTGTTGCTTCTATCATGAGTATGGGAATTTGTAGCATAGATTTCCTCAGGCCAAGCATGTAGAGCCTCAACCCTCTTTGCCTCCCCACAACCCACCTAGGGATGATAAGGGGAAGGAGCCTATTCTCGGTGATGGCATTGGTGATGATGGTTTTGTCCCTATTAAATCTCGTAATAAGAACCGGGGGCAAAAGAGGCCCTTCATGGAAAGAAAAGATGATGATACTTTTAACAAGTTTGAGGTATTGTATGATCTTACTCAGTAGGAAGTGAACCCAATTTTGGTAAATTTGGATCAAGGTGTTTAGGGATAACTTTAGTGGCGAATCTCCGCTAATTGGAAAAATTCTAGGAATCAGAAAATCAAAATTGGCAAATTCTAGGTATCTAGCAAGGTGTTCAAATCACCTGGATTTCATGAACTATCAGTCCAATGCATGTCCATTCGCCAACATTTTTTTTTAGGAGGCATGTTTAGGCAATAAATTCGCCATAACAAGCTATGCATTTCCAATGGACTGATTTTCATTTGGAATCCTGGGGAGCATTTCACAAAACACCAACATATTCACCAATACTATTAAAACAACATTATATGAGGACCCATTTCGTCAATTAAAATTTACAAATAGTTACTTGTGAAGACCCATTTGCCAATTAAAATTTATAAATAGTTGCTTATGAGGACCTATTTTGCCTTGAAAATTACAAGGTATCATTGTATCAGCACATGGGATTCACCAAATTTTTAACATACCATTTAAAAATCCCATGAAACTCGCCAAATGTGGATTGATATAAATACAATTGAAATTGTTATTTGTTCTAGCACATTTTTTTCGGTTCTGAGGTTCTACTTCTCGATTCAGAAGTAAGCGAAACAAGAAAACGTAGACTCAAAGGTGAGTGATCATTTATTCATGTTGTTATTAGTTATTAGTTATAATAATAAGATTTCTTTATCTATTTCCCATTCTTTATTTAGTCTTAAACATGATTTTGAGTAGGGAATGAGATCTATATTCTCTGTCGGTCTATCCTTCTTAAACAATAAAACATGTTTTTCTAGCTTTTTTTTGAAGTGAGATATCAATATGTCGAGCAACAACTGCAAGGGTAAGACTCCTTAGGGTAATGAAGAGACTGGGAGGCCATCAAAATTCCCAAAACATGGAGGTACCATACAGGCTTACTTTGGAATTGGAAAAGCTTCTAATCCATTAGATCAAGGTGGAGCTACACAGTCGACTCTTCCACCAAATATTATTGAAGATGGCAATGATAATACCTCACCGACACAGGAAGGTCAAGATGAGATTGTAATTGTGTTAAATCAAAATGTATCAAATGAGGATAGAAATATTGTAGAAGATGTTCCAAGGGATACCCTAAATAGCCAGAATGAGATAATTGACTTGGATGAGGATGATGTTGGTAGAAAGAAAAGAAAAGGATAAGCAAAATTGGGGTGGGAGTGGGAAATGACAAGGAATTTTCAAATTGGTTGGTTGTCGAAGTACCCATTCCTTGAAGTAGTGGGGGTATCAAACAAAAACAATATTGAAAGGGAAACATAGGTCAAATGTAAGATTTGTAGTTGGAAATGTAGAAGAGACAAGACAATGTAGCTAAACCTTGACACTATAGAAAATCATATTGACAAATTTTATGAAAAACAAATCATAGACAGAAAGGAACAATTAGTCGTACAATGGAAATCAAAGGAAGAATGTCTTCATGTTAAGTATGCCACAAATTATGGAGAGCATAACCATAGAATGTCGAAGATTAAAAAATGTGAAGGTAAACTTGAGACTCATTTTTGAAAAGCCATGGCAGTAGAAAATCTGTCAAAAACTCTTCAGATGAGTGTTATTTTTCAAATTTCATCCAAGGGGCATCCTATGACAGACTACCTAGAATATTTTGATTTATTATCTTATTTGAGTGTTCCCCACTTTCCCTTGTCACATTGGTTAGTAAACGCTAGATGGAAATGGGCGAACTGTCTTGCTGCAATGGAAAAGCGAGATTTAAAGGAGAAATTAAAAGAGTAAAATTTCATTGCATTATCTTTAGATGAAGTTATTGCGATAGACAATACTTCTTGGGTTTGTATGCATTTGTATATTGTAGAACAACATGTTCGCCAAGCTCATATTCTTTGTGTTCATAAAATGAAGGACAGTTCAACATCGCAAAATCTATTTGAACTAGTCAAGAAATATTTGAATGAAATTGCAGGTATGGATGAGTTGACAATTGCCAAAAATTTGGTGTGTGTAGGAGTTGATGGAGCTATAGTGATGCAAGGTCAAAGGAGCGGTCTTTGCACAAATTTACAAACTACTTGTGCACCATACATGCTTGGAATTCACTGCATGGCCCACATAATGAATTTAGCATTCAAAATTGTAAGCAAGTTTCCTATAGTATCAAAAGTTGAAAATCTAGTTCGTGAGATCCACGCATACTTCTGCCAAAGTCCCAAACGTTTCCTTGAATTTCAACATTTTGCTGAGGGAATAACACCTAGAAAAAATCTTCTCAAGGATGTCGATACCAGATGGATCTCCCTGCATGGACCAGCGCAATGAGTTCTTTCAGAATATCAATCCTTGATTGGAGTGATGTACGAGCATCGCAACACAATAGACAAAGTTCTTGACCTCTTACATAGGTTAAGCGATATAGAGACACTCTTGACTTTAGCTAGTCTTCTCCCATTGCTAGATGAGATGAACAATCTTGTGAAGAAATCCCAAGACATAACTATGTATGTTTATGAATATGTCAATCTATGTAAACTTACATGCTTGGCCCTCGATCATCTATATCTAGATCTAACACAAGAAGGCACAAATTATTTGTTGTGGTGAAAAATTACTGATTCGAATAATCCTGATAATTATTTACAGTTTAATGCAAGCGGGAACTTATGTATTTGTGTATGTGGATATGAGATACCAATGTACCATTGTAAGATAGCCAAGCACTCTAGAAAAGAAGTACTTGTTAATGACGAAGATTTTAACGACATTGTTAAATCTGTTAGTGATAATTTGAAGGAAATTACAAAATCTCTTTCCTCATAAATTCGTGAAAGATTCTCTCGAAATGAAATACTTGAAGCCATGGGTATTGTGTATCCTCAATTTTGGGTAAACTGAGATAACCCAAAATATTTTCATGATCAAGTAAAAATCTTGATCGAACATTTTTTAGAAAAAGGTAACATACAATGAACAAATAATAGAAAGAATTTTAAATGAAAATAAGCTTAGAAAGAAATGTCAGAGTTTTGCAATAGCTATGAGGGAGCAGTATAAATCCATGGGCAAGGAGAAGGCCTCTGAACCAAGATCAATAAAAAAGGTTTGGACAAGCTTAGGGCATAGTGAAATATTGCGTGGTTCGATGTTAGAATATTTCAAACTTGTTGATTTTGTCAAACAATGATATTGGGGTCCGTGGAGGATGAGAGAGTTTTCAATACATTGGGGTTTTTGAAATAAAGTTAAGAAACAAACTAGACAAGAATTTGGAAAATTAATTGAGGATGAAAGGAAGTGCGTATAATGTCAAAAAAATTCCTTTTGAAAGGGCACTCACAATCTGGAAATCCCCATGTGAAAGAAGAGGGACCGGGTTGTGCAACACAGGCTCTCCAATTCCAATAGCCGATGCTACTTGTGGTAGTGGTAGTGGCAATGGGACTCGGCCTGGGACAAATGACAATGATATTGAAATTGACACAAATAACACAATGAATGTTGAATATGAGACACAGACTGAAGAAAGTGCAGAGCAGTCTCAGAATCAAGATGACTCTTTTACTTTATCTGAAGATGAGCATCGGTTTGAGGACCCTGACTCCATTTGGGAAATGGAAGATAATTAGTAGGTTTTAGGTATTTTTACTGCACTTCATGAATCAGTTTCCATTGTTCCAAAGTCCAAACTATAGTTGATGTCTAATGATATTTTATATTGTATTCAATGAACATTGAAATTGTGAATCATTTCACTTCATGATATCTTATTTTATATTGCACTCAAGCAGTGCATGAATCATATTCCAAACTGTTGTTGATGATTTTTTATATTTTATTCAAATAAATTGTGAATCATTTCACTTCAAGTTTAGGATATTTTATTTTATATTGCACTCCAAGTCTCCATGATATTTTATATTATATTGCACTTCATGAATCACACTATATATGCCAAAGTCAAACTATAGTTGATAATATTTTAGAAATTATATAAAATTCAATACCATCGGTCTAACAATGCTTCATCGACAGAATCCCCATCATAGTCCCATTGATGGCCCGATGAAAATAGCTCACAACCTAGTATCAATGTATCAATACTCTATCTGGTTGACTCCTACGGTGCTCTCCCGAGATAGCGATAGAGTTATCAATAAAAGTAACCATGAATTATAATTTATAACCATGGGCATGAAATTTGAATTATCTTATTTTATCAATAATCACAAAAATATACCACACTTTGATTTTATGAACAATGAAAATTGTAGAAATTTGTGTGACAAGATCCATATTATAGCCTACATTCACATTGCATCCATAAATATTAAACAAATTTGAAATCTCATAGTGAATACTCTATTGGGATGACTCCTAACTCCTCAAGCACTCTCTTCATATACCGATAGAGTCAAGTTGTCAAAACAAGTAACCATGAATTATAACCATGGCCCATGGGCATGAATTATCGTATGCATAAAGTATATCGGGGGAACTATGGTGCATCAGGGAAACATTATATGGCGTCCCACCGATAGAACGAAGGATAAGTGTCCATTGGTGGAGAGGGTGGCTATAAGTGAAAGATTGATGTGACATCCCAGGGCATTTTGCAGCCGTGTTGTGGTGCATTTACGAACTAGAATTGAAGTGAATTATATCAAAAGTTGATCACATAGTTTTTACAAAATCCTGGAAGATTTTGCTTAGGGCAAAAGTAGAAAGGTAAAAACTTAGAGTTCTGACGCAACAAAGACCGGTGGACTATGGAGGCGACTCAATGAGACACACGTAATTACTTCACTTTCAAACCCAACTGAGAAGCTATTTTACTCAAAATATTAAGATTTAAATAATGGAAGAGAGTACAGACAAACCAAAAGCTAAAAAATAGAAAACCGAAAAGCCTAACAGACTCCTAAATGAAGACTTGATAGATCAATGTCCTGGGTCAAGGATGATGCCTAGGAGGAGTGCTCAAATGAATCCTTCCATGGATCAATTATGGGACAAACAAAAGGGCTTAGGGGATATTTGGACACCGCAAAGAGGGTACGACTTCTTCATGTACCATTATAGAAAACAATTTAGGTTTCAACTAGTCTACAATCCATGGAGGTTGAACTTGGGAAGAGTTGTGGTGCCCAATGTGTTCGTGAACGTAGAGCTAATTAAACCTCTTGCTACCAGATATGACCTCAAGAAAATAACTATTTAGTCACATGACAGGGGTGACATGCTTGTTATTTCTAGGGATCTCATTTCTAATTTATTTTAGTTAGAATTTTCACCGAGTTTATCATTCACGATCAAAGATCTCTTGATAGAGTATCACCACATGGATACTAGCTATAAGAGATGGAAATTACCTTTTCATAGGCCCAAGGATGAAGGAGGCCAACTGAGGAGGTTCTCTAGCAGTGAAAACCCTCCTTTCCATGAAGATTTTTTCAAAGAGTATTTCCGATACACCTATCATTCAACTAGTTAGGTTTTGGGAGTAAAGGTTTCACCTCTCATGTCAATTGCCCTAATGGTCTTAGCTATAGAAATACAGAGCAAGGATGTCAGGCCATTTGATTATGCTAGGTACTTGGCCAATGCCCTACATTGATGGCTTGAAAATATTAAAAATAATAGCGATAATATTAATTTTGAACACAATTATTTTCTTATGTATTTGCTATTGTACGAGGGACAAGTCAGAGGGGTCTAGAGTGAAGAATTAAGGATAAAAAATATAGATGAAAATGGAGATTTTAAACCCGTACAAATGTGGAATTGATTGTGGGACAACCGATTTGATAGGTCTCATTACCTTTATTTTGAAGATTTTTTCTTAAAACCATTGATGAAGTTGTTGGGGAATCCATGCAATTATAACCTATCTCTAGAAGTAAAAATATTTCTAAGAACAAAGGAAAATGACAGGAGAAATAAAGTGAATCATAATTGGGGAGACTAGTATAATTTCCCTGATTGTACATCAATAAGGGTTTATGGGTTCGAAGGGGCTCCACACTTGATGCCACGAGAAGTTCCTGACCGAATTTCTGTTTTAGAAATTGTGAGGCAATTGGAAAAATATAATTCCAAACACCTCAAAGGACATAGAAAAAAATCAATCATGCCTAGGACCTTATGTTTTGGATATTTTACAGTGGTTTCCAATGAAGGATATGGAGAAATTGATGGTAAATTAGCACAGTCTAACCTAAATTTAGGTGATGTAAGGAGACAATTTGATGCAGAAGGGTTTATTCACAAGGTGAGATTATCGCAGGGGCTATCAGGGTGTGAACATTTGTTCTCAATCGAAGATTTCATAAGAAACCATGATGAGGCTTCCGCCAAGGAAAGATTGGACGCCTATAACAAGATTATGTTTGCAGAGGAATGGAAGAGGAAAAATGTCCCATCTTATTCAGAGGCATTTGGTGAGATACATGATCCTTTATCAAGAATTGAGCAAATCGTTGCTCTTGTCAATGAACTGGTAAAGGATGTTCCCCCAATTGTTTTTGATGCACCTCATGCAACCTATTCAGGAGTAGAAGCTAAAGACATAGAGCCCTTGGATTACATACCTTCACAGCCTACTTCTGAGGTTTGTTTTTCTGTAGATATTGATATAAGTGAAGAAGAGTAGGGTGATGAAGAGGGTGAGTAGGTCAAACAAATCAGTGCTCCTGTGATTGCACAGTATGAGCCCCCTCAAGAGTAGAATATTGTAAGATTTGAGGCATCAAATGAACTATCTAATGATATGAGGGCTAGGGTTGGACAACAATTTATTTATGATTGTGATTTTATTAAATCTTTTAAAATTAAATCATTTTGTTTATGAATATAAAGGTAGAAAAATGAGACAATAAATACAAGATATCACTCCTGAACATGAGGCAGCCACTTTGGAGGAATTGAAAAGGGAGGTAGAAAAGGAAATGGAGTCCATCACTCCTGAAAGAGGTAGGGAATTGCTTCAAGAAACTAGAGTGTTGCTCTTGTCAGGGTGGGATATTAGCTCTTCAATTGTATTTGATAGCTTTAGAAAAAGAGGGGATACGATAATGAACTTAATAGAAGAAGCAAGTGAAAAAATGTATTCAGGATCTGGGTATAACCCAGACGAATCCACCTTGTTTATTTGGTCACTATATCCCCATGTTAAAATACGTGCTATAATTAGTAATCCAAACCAATTTTTTGGTCATCTCTTGGTTCAACGAGTAGTGGATACCAACCCTATGGAGACAACATAATTGAACATAAATGTGGCAAAATTTACCAAAGCATAGATTGAAAAGTTGATTAAGGAAAATGAAAAACTAAAGGAGCTAGAAAATCAGAGAGAAAAAACATATTCCTCCTCCACATCAAAGTTTTACTCCCCATGGCTTGAAAAAGATAAGAGAGTGCTTGATGCGTTGGCTAATGCAACCTACTAGAAGAATTGTCATCTAAAATCTCAAGGGAAATGCAAAGAACTGGAGAAAGAAGTGAAAACCATCAAATATAACACTGTATCTGAAATGATAAAAGAAAGGTTCAATAAAATGATGAAATGTGCTATTGAATATTGGGAAGTATTCAAACAGATAGGCATTGCATTAATGGAGAATGAACGATTGCAACCTAGAATGATGGAGAAAAAAAAGGAGCTCGTAGATAAGAATGTCATGAAAGGAGAGCTATTGATGACATATAATTGTTAGAATCCAAGATCACCTGCATGCAATCACTTGTCACATGCAAAAGACATTCAGAACAAACAATAAGTTCTGTAAACCTCAAAGTGTAAAATGCATTATGAGAATCTTGTATTACAAAGAGATCAATCCTTATGAAGGAGATCAAGAAACCCTAAAAGGGAAACCCTAAATGAAACCCTAGTGTGCACACTTAATAATTAATCAATTATTAATGTGCCTAAGTTTAGCTTAAGCAACTAGAGGAATAAGTGACTTAATTAATTAACCAGTATGATATAATTAATTAAGCGTAATAACTTATTACTCTAACACCCCCCCTTAAGATGAACTTAGGAAGAAGCTAAAACACTAGAAGAAGATGCATGCAAGCAAAGATGGGTCCCTGACAACTAGGCCTGATTAGGTACCCATTTACAAATGCAAGAAAGAGGTAGAGGAGGAAAACCCAGTGGGACAAAACCCCCCTACAATGATATGACATGCTGCAAAGAAGCACTGGAAGAACACTGTAGAGTAACACTAGAACCGCAATCTGGCAAGCAAGGAAAGATAGTTCTATCTACAAGAAACCATATCGGAATCATAATGATGCAATAGTAGACCCGATGCCACGAAACACTTGAAAACTCCAAACGGGAACAACGCTAGAATCTATGAAGCAACAGTCGATTATTAAATGATGAATCATTGAAAATGAAGTGCAAAGATGCAAGAGACACTTTCCCAACTGCCAAAATATCCAGGTAATATCCAAAACACCCATCGGGCCAAATCTGGATTAATGAAAAACCTAGGATAGATACAAAAAAAAGTGCATTGACAACAACATAAATCTCCTCAATACCTTTCCAATGCCGCAAAGATAGCGAAAATCGGAGATTGTGGCAAAAAGTTATGAGCTCGGAAGCATAAAAGGTACATCTGACTTCAAATAGTAATAAATGCAGTAAAACAGGAAAATACTGAAAAATAAACTACACCATAGGATAAAGCTTGGAACCAGCTTTCCGGTGATATCTCATTTTCCCAATTTCGATACCGTATGCCCAAGTTATACAAAAAAGAAAAAAACTGCTTCTTTAGAGAAAACTAGGGTTAGGAGGGGACAAATAGGGCACTGTACGAATGCTGACATCATGTTGATGTCAGCGGTTCACTGCAAAAAATTTGATGGCCATCTAGTCGTCTCGCAAAAATTCGGCCCCCCCTACAAAAAAATTTGGGCCCCTGGTCGCCATATGACCGTAGGCTAAGCGCAGGGGGGATGGGCGGAGCCCCTAGTTCTCCATGGGACCGTGGTAGTAGAGAAGAAGCCCGTAGGGGCTGGCCGGGGGCCCCCGGTCCTCCATATGATCGGGGTGAGCCTGTGGGATCCCGCAGGGGTTGGGCAGGAACCGGCGGCCAGATGGGGGAGCCACCGATGGCTAGTGGCTCGCGAGTGGTGCGACGGTGGCTGCCCGGTGGAGTGGTGGCGGTGGGACCGATATGAACTATGAGTGCCAGTACAGATCCCGAAAAATGCTGTTTTTTAATTTTTGTGCCATTTTGACCTCAAAATGCGTGCTGGGGAGGCCGTACAGCTTCCCTGGCAATTTTATTTTGCCTTAGAAACCAATTGCTTGAAAATGGACGATTTGACAGGCGTTTCTAGGGTTTTATTGCCCTGCGAACACAATGGCGACGTCTGTTTGAGCCCATAGTGTCCCAAAAATTTGGCTACCAACAAATCTTGCAAAAAAGATGCCTGTGGAAACCCTTGCACTTGAAACTCACTGAGAAGCCATATCTTCATATCACGAATAGGCAGCGGTAGGTCTGGAGCTCGGATACCATGTTAGAATCCAAGATCACCTACATGCAATCACTTGTCACATGCAAAAGACATTCAGAACAAACAAGAAGTTATGTAAACCTCAAAGTGTAAAATGCATTATGAGAATCTCGTATTACAAAGATATCAATCCTTATGAAGGAGATCAAGAAACCCTAAAAGGGAAACCCTAAATGAAACCCTAGTATGCACACTTAATAATTAATCAATTATTAATGTGCCTAAGTTTAGCTTAAGCAACTAGAGGAATAAGTGACTTAATTAATTAACCAGTATGATATAATTAATTAAGCATAATAACTTATTACTCTAACAATAACAAGTTGGTAGAATCACATAATAGATATCATAACATGCTTAGGGAATATTTCGACTGCTTTGATTCAGTACCACTCTCGACACTTCATTTTGGCATTGGAAATCTGTGAGAATATGATGATTGGAAGGAAGAGCTTGTTGGACTTCTAACTGGTGTGTTGCAAGAAATAAATGATGAGGTTATGGTTTTATACAACACTCATAAGAAACTAAAAATAATAATGTCTATGGAATATGATATGAAAGAGGCGATCTCTAACATGGACACCTATGTTGAACAGGAGTACATCCATCACCTCTCTATAGTCAATCTATTTATTAGCCAAACTATAGATGTGTCAGAATCAGATCCAATAGGACAACCATCAGATTCAGAGGAAGAACGCCAGACGACAGCATGATGAGTGCCCTATCATGGAGTAGAAGCCTTGAATAGATCTTAGGTGGTCAGTGGTCATGGGCTTCTACTTGGAGATTAACGGATTGGTGCATTCACCTGCAACATTGTTTTATTTATAATTTGAGTTATGTTTAGTTGTCAGACGACATTAATTTTTGCAAGGAGTTTGTAGCTTGTTGCCTCTCATATATAAGAGAGATCAAGACCCCAATAGGAGATCAATGAATCATCACATAATTTTTAATTAGACTTTAGAGTAGAAAATAGTATGAAGATAGATAATAGATTGCACCAATATTCCCATCCACTCATATCATAAACTATTTTTATAATGCATATCATTTGAACTTTGAAGATCAATACAATGAAGAAGGTTACACATATTTATTGATTTTCTTTCGAGTTTTCAACTACTGTGGATTCATATGCTTATAAGTTATTAACTTATTTGGTTGTCTCCAAAGTGGTTGTTTATGTTATTCAAATTGAGTGTGTGGAAGTACATTTAATTTGTTAGTACATTGAATTTGAATTCTTCAGGAATAGGGGTTGCGACCATGGGGTTTTAGATTTACTTATGGACATGATCATTGAGCAAGTAGTAATGTGGGCCACAAAATGGATCTTGTCACACAAATACCTGCAATTTATGCTAATCATAAAATCAAATGTAGTGTATTTTTGTAGTATGTGGGATGTGGGTGAGGTGTAAATTGGTGGATACTGATCAAGATTTTTAGTCAAAACATAATAGAAGCTAACAGTTCAACATCCATAACTTAGAATATATACCAAGAAGTAAATATAATGAGCTAATAGTTCAACATCCATAACTTGGAAGCTCTACCAAGAAGTAAATATAATGAGCTAATAGTTCATCACTAGTTCAAATGATAAAAAAAATAATACAAAATCCAAATAATTGAAATCATCACATTAGTGAAGTCTGAATTTGAGCTTCTTAATTTAATTTAACATGAAGGAGTACATATTGGCATTGGCAATGCAAAATCTTGCCAATGCCCAAAGACAAGTCTCCACAGACCTGAGTTGGAACTTCGAAACCCATATTATCAAAGGTGGAAAATAATAAATCAGGTCACTGTATCAACTTTTCTAGCAACTTCCACTCATCAGGTGGTGGAATTTCCATTTTCTCTAATTGATGTTGTTTGACTTGAAGTTTTGTTAAAATTTCATGATTGTAATTGGAAATGGAACCTGTCTTGAATTCTTCAGTCAATTTTTCATTCAAGCTTATCAGTGTTCTAATGGAATCCAAATAGTTCACATCTAGGTTTTGAGGAAATTGGTCCAACTCCAAATCAATATTCCTTGCACCTTCCATCTTCTTTCTGAAACCATCATTTCCAATGAATCACTCATTTGTGTCAAAAGCCTCTGGAAAACCAAGCTCTATGAAGTTCCTTACCTTTTCATACACCACCTTCATCTTGTCTGCAACCAAATGCAAATATTCCTTTGTTCCACACATTCTCGAACACTTGTCAATGATAAATGATAACTTCATTGAGGTTTCAATTTGATTAGTAATCCATTTTAATTTGAGATCATTGTCATTGGCTTTGTAGACTGTTTGTAGAACTTGATTTGCAGATTTCTCTAATTTCAACACCTTTTTGGTGTCCACTAAATATTTGATGAGCTTCTTATAATGTTGTCTGATAGCATCAATCAATTCAAACATGTCACACAAATGATCAAACCTTCGCATTATTTCATCCCAGATCCTTTGTTTCATATGCCTCACTGTATCTCTACAAAATGCAAATAACTTATTTTGAGAAGACTTAATTTCTTCTTTTGCTTCTGTTAGCTCTGTCTCCAATCTTTCATTTGTTTTTCTCTATTTCTCCAAATTTTGTTCCCACTATGCATTTCCATTCACAATGCTTAGTCTTCATTTTTCTAAAGTGGATTTTTCCTCATCATATTTCTTGTTTCTCTCATCTATCATTCACTTTAGGTCATTCACTTGTCTCTCATTTGATTTATCCTCTTTGTTTGTTGATGTAGAGGCAGATTTTATTGTTCTTTTTTCTAATTCATTACTCTTGTTATCTGTTGCTTTCCTCTTTTCTTTCTCACTTGCTAGGTCTTCCTATAAATTTTCTATTTAGGTCTGCAACCTTTTCTTCTCTCTATCTTGCTTTAGCAATGATGTGTACACAAATTAATTGTTCTTATTTGATACATTAATTTTGTCAGTATTTTTTAGGCTAGAAAAATCCAATTGAAAATTGGTTACCTGGTATTCAGATCGATCCATCTGATTTATTGGTTTGTTTTGAACTGTGAGAACAACAATTTTGTACTCCATGATTTATTTATTTATGTCAAATGTGGGTAATACCATGGTTTTTGCAGGCTCTGAAGTTACAACAGACGCACTCTACATCAATTGCTATGTTTTTTTTATTCAAGTCTGGTTTCTTTTTAAACTCTTCAATAAAATCATAACCTGGGGAGGCAGGAACAATGGAATGCTTGAATGGAAAAGGAATAGGAGTACTTTCAGTTGCTAATGATGTCACACCCACACTAACTAGAATTTGGGGAGTTTCTAGAAATAAATCCTTTGTGATACTGGTTGATCCACTAATAGTGTGACTTGGACCTATCAAAATCTTTTTCCTCTTTTGATTGCATTGATCACCTGGTATTTTTGTGGTATCTTTTATTGTTTTCCTCTTAGTATTATGTGTAATTTTTTGTTGTAGCACATGTTGACCACTACTAGTACTAATACCCATACCATCGCCACCAATGGCACTCCCAATTGCACTAAGTTATCCACCAAGGGAATGTCCTAGTTGTGATTGTATCTTACCATGAGGATGAGGATTAGAAGCTCTGACAAATTGAGTTTTAATTGTATGCCCTTGGTCTACATTTTCACCTCCATGCCCAAGGCTAGATGTATCACCTGTTTTTCTATGCTCAACACCTGGTATTGTCCAAGGGCCTTGTCCTATGGACCCCAAAGGACAACCTTCATAACCATTTGTTTCAAGTATGGCTACTCTTGAATTATATGTTGAAGCATATTCTTCTTTTGCGGCCTCACTTAAACCAGGTTTGTAATCAACATGGCTTTGTTCTTTTTCTTCCCTATCAATATCATCATTAGATTCATCACTTCCTTTGCTTCCATGTTGATCAGGATGCTCTATATTCCATAATTTGTTAAACTCTTTATCTTCTTCATTAGCTCCATACTCTGCAAGAGCTCTTGGATCACCTAGGTCCTTCCTCATAGACCAAAAGGCAGTAATTTTTTATCGTGACCAATTTTTATCTATAACTTCATTCTCTAGAGAACCTAGAATTTTTACTCTACTAGATGGTTTATCACTTTTTTCATAAAAAATGTTGTACATGTCGTACTTGTCTTTCAGTGCAATGCCATAATTTCTGCTGACAATTATTCTAAAGAAATACCATTCTCAGCAACATTTTTCTCCATTTCCATTTTGACCTCATCCCAAGAATCCTTATTTCTCAAGTTTTCAAGCAAGGGTTTAATTTGATGTTGAATTCTATTTGCAACATTCCTATTGGCCACAATCATTGATTTAATGATTTCACATGGATCATACTACCAGTGACGGATAGCATCAAAGTAAAAAAAAGTTCAAAAGATTATGTGCCACACTAAATGATTTTCTCTCAAATGTGAACCCTCCACATGAAAAAGGTAAAGAAGGAAATAAGGTCATCTTTTGTTGACTGAGAAAGTTTAGTTCATCAACACTCTGCACATGCCTTACATATTCTAGTGCAAAAACCCTTTATGTCACATGTATTGGAAGTTTGTATGGATGTACTCTCGATCCATAAAATCTTAGCATAGTATATTCTTCCATTAAGTACCAATCAAACAATTGTATTTCTTTTCGTAGTTGCATGTAGTTTCTACATGACATAGGCAATCTAGGCATTGGAGTATTTGTAATGAGTTGATGCAATGTAGCAAAAAAGTAGTCTACAAAATGACTATAGTTCCTTCAAGAATCATGCATCCTTATCTCAATGGTCCATTCATATACTAGAGCCATTTATTTTCCTTTGCACTACTATAGGGCTGAATCTGAAGCTTGTTGGTCTAAAACAATCCTCTAAATTTGAATAGAAAAAGATAACACAAGTAGGTTGTGAACCTAAATGTCTTCGTGGAACCTGCTTTAATCATTAAAAAATGTTTATGCATGGATTCTACAATGTGTTGAGTATAATTATATTTGACATGCTCATCAGCATAATGGATATTATATACCATTTCAAGGAGGCTTGCACCCACTTCCAAATTGCTATCCAGATAGAGGCAAAATGCTAGCATGGAAATAGTATCCTAAACCCATGGTTTAAAAAAATCCAAATTATAAGGAGGCTTATGATCACCTTTCAATTTTTTTCTATCCTTAACTATTTTATTTAAGAAATCATTTTTCAGCCTTTCTACCACTGCTTCATAATCACTAGCAATATTTTCTAAGTCGATGTGGTGTTTTCCTAATTCTTCAGTTGTAAACCCTTACACTTGTCCAAGTTCTACTACATTAATGGATAAAAATTCTTCTTGGTTATCTTTATTAACAATTTCTCTTTTCTTATCATCATAATTTTTGGCACAGACCATGATAAATTTTGGGCAAGGGAAAACTTCATGTAACATCATGTGCCCTAATCGAATTATGCACAGTGCATTGATACTATCAACTTTCGTGTGCTTTGCAACCTTATTCTAAGATGAAAATCTAGGTTATGAGGTACGCCTACCATAGATTTCAGGATCATAAATATCATGGTACCCATCGGTGAAACCTGGGGTTTTAAGCAATTTTGCATAATGTATTTTTTTATCGAACATTGCTCTATTGGTACTGGTGGTAGACATGCTTATACAAATGTGAAGTTGTGAAATTTGAATTCCCTAATAAGTAATACCTATTAGTCCTCCTTAATTTTAACGAATTCTTGAGTCTCTAAAGTCTAAACCCAAACTTCAAACTTTGACAAAATAGGATTTAAAGAAATGTCAAATGATGAAACGTAGTCGTAGGAATTCTTTCACTTACCCAAATTTTGAGTCCCGACTCTTGAAAACTGGAATGGCATTGTTGGAAGTGGAACTGTGGAATCCAAAATAGGGTGGTGCACTGCAATGAGCAATCTGAATATTGAAGAATTTAAAAACCACTGTACAATTTCAAAGTGCAGAGTGTTTTAAATTATTTTTTCTCATAATTAAAACGTCAAAGTGAATGACACATCTTAGGAGTTAGGTCTACAAGACTACAAGTTGAAAATTCTTAACCGTTGATCTTTCTAAATCTAACAGTTATAGGTTGATTCCGAAGGTTTAAGTTGGGAAGCCCATCGCTCTATGCATTTCATTACGGAATGCAACTACAACCATACATCAAATGTTCATCCAACAGTTGAAACTTGAGTAATTTATCATATTAACTTTAAAGTTTAAAAATAAACATTAATCACTTGACAATTGACACTTAGCAGTACAAAGTGGGGTATGTGCAAGATCATGATGGGCCAAAAAGTGGCGATATGTAAGCCATATGATGGCCCATGTGGCTGATGACTTTTTTTTATTCCAAAATTGATGAAATGAAAAGGGTTTTTAGAGGAGATTCTTAGCTTTCCATCAATATAAATTATTCTTTACTTTGAATTGAATAAATAATTCTTATTCATTTTCTATTAGAATTATGAATAAAGTCCTGATTGATAGGTTGATTGAAAAACATCTATAACTTTCAAACAGTATCACATTTTTTGAATCCAAAACATGCGTCACATTCTATGCTTTGCATACTATAGGATTAAAAAATTAAAAAATTGAATTTCATGAATTTTTGACCAAGTTAAGGTGGTTAGACAGACGAGCTTTTCTATTTTTTAAAATTTGTAATAAAAATTCACAATTAATTATTTACTTGGAAAAAAATTACAAAAAAATATGCATCACATCAGGACACGAGTCCTCTACTTATATCTAAAATATTATAAAAAAATATTATCATTTTATTGTGGTTAGGGTGGTCAGACAGACACCTACTTCTTATTTTTAGCCTAAAATTTAAATACTACTACATTGAAATTTCAAATTTTCACCAAATAGATTTAAAAAAAAAAAAAAAGGTCTAGTAGTTTAGAAACTACATTCAATTTTCTATAGATTCTATTTTTTACATTTTTTTGAAATAATATTAGATAACTTATTCAAATTTTTATGTCAAGTTGTCTAACTTTGATTTTCTGTCTTTTTAGTGCCACTTAAGGGCCTTTTTTTTCCATGATGATCCTGCAGTGCTTTAAATGCTTTGTTTCTCAACATTGGAACATTAAATTGAATGACACGTCTTAACTCTTAGGTCTAAAAGTTGAAAATTCTTAACCATTGATCTTTCTAAATCTAACGGTTATAGGGTGATTCTTGAGGTTTAATTGGGAAGCACATCACTCCGTGCATGTCATTATGGAATGCAACTACAACCATACATCAAATTTTCATCCAACAGTTGAAACTTGAGTAATTTATGATATTAACTTTAAAAATAAACATTAATCACTTGACAGTTGACAGCAGGCCTGGAATTTGATGGTCTACTTTAGAGTTAGACTGTATATTACAACTATAAAATTTATTAGACCGTATAGTTTGACTTGCTATATTTTTATTAAACCGTAAAAAAATATTATATAGTATTTTAATTTATAATATATATCATTTTATAATTTTTATTAAAAAAAGAAAATAGAATATAAATTTTTTGAATATTTTTAATATGAATTTAGAAAATTTTAACATTTTTATAATAGCTATCATTTTTTATATTAATATAATCGATTTATAATATTATTATAAACAAATATATTAATTTAGAATCTTTTCAAAAAAAAAAATTATTATTTGTAATTTTTAGAATATATTTAAGAAGATTTATTTTTAATATGATTTTAGAAACTTTTGTTAATTGTTAATTATAACAGTAGATTTTTATATTCATCTCTAATAATTATCATTGTTTTCTAATTTTTCAAGATATTGCATTTATAAGAGATTTTGTATAAAAATTCATAAATTAAACAATTTTTTTGATAGGCATTTAAATGACCAAACCATCATAAAATTTTCATATGACAGGTAGCCGGTAGGGGTGACCGTCAAATTTCAGGACTAGTTGATAGTGACACTTAGTAGTACAAAATGATTTAAATGCATTGTTTGATTGTTTCTCAAAATTGGAACATTAAAGTGAATGATGCGTCTTAGGTCTACAAGCTGTAAATTCTTATTCTTAACCGTTGATCTTCTAAATCTAACGGTTATAAGGTGACTCTAGAGGTTTAAGTTGAGAAGCCTATCACTGTGTGCATTTCATTACAGAATGCAACTACAACCATACATTAAATGTTCATCCAGCAATTTGAAACTTGAGTTATTTATGATATTAACTTTAAAGTTTAAAAATAAGCATTAATCACTTGAAAGTTGACACTTAGCAGTACAAAGTGCTTTAAATGCTTTATTTCTCAAAATTGGAACATTAAAGTGAATGGCACGTCTTAGGTCTACAAGTTACAAATTCTTAATCTTAATCGTTGATCTTTCTAAATCTAATGTTTATAGGGTGATTCCGAAAGTTTAAGTTGGGAATACTATTGCTCTGTTCATTTCATTATGGAATGTAACTACAACCATACATCAAATGTTCATCCAACGGTTGAAACTTGAGTAATTTATGACATTAACAATAAAAAATTAACATGAAACATGTGTTTTAAAGTCAATACCATAGGCATCGGCCTAACAATGCTTTATCAGTGGAACCCCCATCATAGCCCCACCGATGGCCCAAAGGCGAAGACTCATAACTCATAAGTTGTATTCCCCAATATACCGATAGAGTCAACAAAAGTAAGCACATTGTTGTAAGACATAAACATCGGTGGAACAAAAGATTGTGTTCCCCCGATGGCCCAATATAACCATGAATTATCAAGTGCATATTGCATTAAGTATATTACTTAATTTCTCAAAAGAAAAAAAATGATTTGAATATATTAAATTATTAATAGACATTGAAGTTCCGAACTTAGAAAGAAACTCTTTACTCTCAAGCATAAATGAATAATGAAGATTCAAGAATAACACAAAACATTGAAAATCATTTATTTTATTGCAATTGAATTTCAATGTCACATTATTACATGTCTTTTTACAGACGAGTAGCACTATAGCTCCTGTTTTGTATAAATAACATATGTCAGTGTGTCACTTTAGTAATTTACATAGACAAAATTTAATAATTTATTCCAAGTTGTTGCTCATTACAATGGATTACAAATTGATTCTAATTTGCAAGATTTCGCTGCTAAAAACTTACTACAAATGTAACTCTAAAAATAAATGCATGATTCCAAGCTTCTGCTGGTGACAACATAATACAAATGTGGCTCTGAAAATAAATTCATGATTCTTAGCTTCTACTAGTGGATTTTCCAACCATGCTGGGGAAAGGGGGTTCTAATCAATCTTGGGGAAATGGGAGCCGTGAAGATACAAAATGTACTTATCCCCTTTGATAACTAGAGTCATACATAAGATTTAATACAAATGTCTCTTTAAAAATAAATGCATGGGGCTTGCCTGGCCAGCCATGCTGGGGATATGGGAATTGTTAGAATACAAGAGGAGAAGAAAATTTGCTCCTATATTTTTCATGCAACTTCAATGCACTGGTATAGCACTTACCTCCATTAGAGCTCCTCATTCTATTTCAAAACCTGTGTGAGAATTCAGGTTAACCAAATCAACTTCTTTCCAATTCCACCCATTCTAAACTTGAAGGAAATTCATCTTTTACTGATTACTCTATAACTACATAATTGTAGGTAGGAGAATTTACAGTATCCCCAATACTACATCATCTTCTTCGTGAATCCTTATTAACCCTAGAAAATAAAAACCCTAATGGCCCTATCCACTATTCAGTGAATCACTAATACTATCCCTATTTATGGGCCACCAGTACCACTACCAACCAACTGTATAATTAAAATGTTTAATTTGATTGACGACTACCCACATGCAAACTGTACCTCAAGCTGACAAGCTATCAAAATCACTGATTCACCATTGCCACTCAAAGTTCAAATGATATGAAATCATTACAAATCAGATGTTCATATCACATATGGCATTAATCACCGCCGTTGCCACTGCCATCCACACTTTCTTCAAAATATTGAGAATTTCAATAAATTAAATGTACAACATTGCGGCATTGAAAAGACTGAATGAGTGATGATGGATGGGCCTTTATCTCGCCACATGTCTAAATCTAACATTTATAGTGTTATTCCAGAGGTTTCAATTCGCAAGTCTAATGCTTCAGAGATTTACTTCTAGAATGCAACTCTTTTTTCTTGTTGGTGTATAGATTTGTCACTTTAACCATGAAAGAATTTGCAAAATATTTTAAAATAAATGACACAAAGTCCATTTTTCTGACAATCAGTAAAAAAAAGCAATATTTTCTCTTTTAACAAATGAATTAATCTGAACACAAAGTCTCAGAGAAGAAAAAAATATGCATTTTGAATCTGACCTAACAAATAAACATTGAACAATTATCATGAAGAAACACAATTCATTCATAATTAAAAGGAAGCATTAATAAATACACAAATTTAGAAATATATTATTTTATCTCTCTAATGCCAAAAATGTGGTTTCACGGACCTTTCACCCCACACCTTGTACAATTAAAATTCAAAAAGCGCTCAAAAATTGAAACTACTCCCCCTTATCATTACATGTCACAAATTCACAATTCACAAAAGGATTTGTGCATTTTTTTAAACTGCTGGAGGTGTCGGGACTTTGTATAGTTCCAACTACATTTCCATAACTAAAATATGAAATTCAGTGCATTCTTCTTCTTCTTCTAAAATGAAAATCACCCTGTTGTACTTGACATAGCTGGTTTTCTCTTTCCACGCCACTAAACATACTTGGGAAATGATGTCGAGTTGCTCTTCTTTAGGCCAATTCAAATTTGGTTACATGACGGCCATAGGTTCATCTTCCCATACTCTGATATTGACTGAAAGTACCATTTTGAGGAAACTCTGAGCATGGAGTTCAAAATGTTGCCACCTTTCCTCGTATGCAGGCTCACTTAACTTTACCAGTAGGATGTGACAATTTGCAACTGAATCCATTTCTCCAACCTCCTTATTTAAGATCTATCCTTTTAGAGGATTTAAAATATTACATTAAACCTATCCAGTTGGTGTTTGATAGCATTTGAGAAGACATCCCTTAATGGCACCGTACAATTCATTAAATGAGTTGACAATTCGAAAGTTGTGCATCCCCCCGAGGTCGCCCAATTTTTGAGAAAAAAAACTTTATAACCATTTGTACGGTAATAAATCTCAACCATTGATTTCTAGAAATCTAACAGTTCTACTGTTATTCTAGAGGTTTCAAATCGCAATTCTAGTGCTTTAGAGATTTACTTTCGGAATGCAACTATAGTTGCCCATCGAACATTCATCGAACAACCCCTATGATTTTTTTTTGCATATTTATTTATTTCACCACTCGATTTTTTTATTATTTTAAGATTATTTTTAATTCTCCAATGAAAAATATATTTTTTGATTTGAAAAGAGGTTTTAATCGCCAATAGAAAACAAATTCTGGTTTGAAAAATGGTTTTAATCATCAATGAGAAATATTTTATTCAATTAAAAAAAATTGCAATTCGCTAAGATTTTCCACGAACTACTAGGGATTCTAAAAGATTCACCAATTGGGATTTTTTTTTCCTCGAAAACTAAAAAAAAAGCACCAATAAAATTAATATTTTTCATCAAAAAGTATACAAGATTCACCACAATTTTACACTTGTGCTGAGGGGGAGGGGGGGGTTTCTTAAAGTTTTTCTTGAAGGCGTTGTGGGTGCTCGATAGGAGGGACCTCCTATGGAGGTTGTGTGGGTCATGCAGGATGCTAGTGCTGGGAAGATGGACACAGATCAAGATCTGATTACACAAGCAGGATCAAATGATATGGTGGGGGTTGTAAAGAAGGGAGGTGGGGTGTTTCCTAGGCCTCTAATAAAAAGTGTGGATGGGGGAAAGGTCTCACTTGCATCCTCTCATTTAGGTATTCAACAAAAGGACTTGAAGAAGGGTGTAGGTGAAAAACCTTCCAAGCTAGGTTGAAAAAAGGATATGGAAAATATAAAGATAGTTGGGGAAAAATTTATGGAATCAGGTGTAGTCAAGACCTTAGATTCTCACTTTCTTGCCCCTTGAAATGATTGTCCTTTCATGGAATGTAATGGGCTTGAACAACAACCCTAGACAAATTTTTTTTCAATATTTGATTAAAGGTAAAGCCCTTGATATTCTTTTTCTACAAGAGACTAAGTTATCAGTTGAGGGTATGATGGATATTTTACCTAAGTTACAATATGGCAAATACTAGTGTATTGGGGCCTTTGGCTCCTCTCGGGGGATAGCCTATTTATGAGATCCTTGGAAGCTCTGCCCTATTTGGTGGATGGTTTCAAAGTTTTCTATTTCCCTAGTGGCTTCTAGCTTTGAAACAAGTGAAAGTGTCTTCTCGAATGTGTATGCTCCTATTGAGATTCGGGGAAAAAAAATTCTTTGTTACCATCTTAGATATGTTCGTAGTTTGGCTCCTTTTCACCCTTTGATTATGATAGGAGACTTCAATGCCATAAGTGAGTTGTCTGAGAAATGGGGTGGTACTAAAAGGTTGGATCCACCTTCTCTATTACTCCAGGATAGTATTGCATCCTTGAATCATGTTGATGTGAAACCTACCAATGGGTGTTTCACTTGGAACAATAAAAAATTTTTTGGGAACTAGGTTACTGAGAGGTTGGACAGGTTCCTTGTTTCTTTGTATTGGGTCAGAGGATTGTGCTCTACTTTCTCTAAGATTCTTTATTAGAGGGGTTTTGATCACTAGCCTATTATGCTTAGAATTAGTCTAGAGGGTGTGCATTAGACCCCTTCCTTTTAGTTCTATTTGATGTGGTTACAAGTCACTTCCCTTTTTGAGCATATTGATATCTGGTGGAGGACTAGTCGACCTGCTACTAGTATGGAAATTTAGGGTATGTGCATGATCATCATGGAAAAAATAGGCCCTTAAGTGGCAATGAAAATTCAAAAAAATCAGAGTTAGGCAACTTGATGTAAAAATTTGAATAAGATATCTATATTATTTCAAAAATATGTAAGAATAGAATCTATAGAAAGTTGAATGTAGTTTATAAACTACTAGATATACTTTTTTTTTTAAAATCTATTTGGTGAAAAAATGAAATTTCAATCTAGTAGTACTTAAATTTCAAGGAAACCATAAGAAGTAGGTGTCTCTCTGACCACCCTAATCAAAATAAAATGATAATTTTTTTTATAATATTTTATATATAAGTAGAGGACTCATGTCCTGATGTGATGCATATTTTTTTTATTTTCTTTCCAAGTAAATAATTAATTATGAATTTTTTATTACAAATTTTAAACAATATAAATACTCGTATGTCTAACCACCTTAACTTGGTCAAAACTTCATCAAATTCATTTTAAAAAAAAAATCCTACAATATGTCAAGCCTATAATGTGATGCATATTTTGGATTCAAAAAATGTGATATAGTTTGAAAGATATAGATTTTTTTCAATCGACCTACGAATCAGGACTTTAGTCATAATTCAAATATAAAATGAATAATAATTATTTATTAAATTCAAAATATAGCATAATTTCTATTGGTAGAAAACTAAAAACCTCCTTTAAAAACCCTTTTTGTTTCATCAATTTAGGGTAACAAGAAAGTCGTCAGCTACATGGGCGAAGTCTAGAAAAGCAAGCTAAGTTGTTAAACATGTTTTCTGTATTGACTTCTTAGGATTGGAATGTCCTATCCAAATTCTGAAGCAAACCCGACGCTAATCCCTAGGTAGTAGGTTTTGTGTCAGACATATTGGACATCTGATTCAAATTGGATATCTAATTTTTTTATATATAATTTGGAAAAATCTAATATAGTTTTTAATATATGATTTAAAATATTGTAATTTCTAAATTAGATATCCGATTTGAATCAGATATCCAATTTTTCTTATATATAATTTAAAAAAATCTAATATAGTTTTTAATATACGATTTAAAAATTGCAATAAATAGTTTATTTTAATATATCTAGTTGAGAATATACAATATAGTTTATAATTGAATATATAAATTATAAATTATGATAATATCCTACGAAATTATGTATAATATATAATATATTATATTATTATGTATAATATTTAAATATTCTAGTTAATGTATAAATATTTATATTTATATATATTAAGTTAATATATAAAATATTATATAACTAATTAATATTACAAATATATAAAATATTTAAATATTCTCTCTCCCTCCCTCCCTCTCCCTCTCCCTCTCCATCTCCCTCTCCCTCTCCCTCTCTCCCTCTCTCTCTCTCTCTCTCCTCCCATCTTCCTTCCCCCTCCTAATTCTCTCTCCCATCCTTCCCCTCTCCCTTCAACCTCCAAATTCTCTCTCTCTCTCTCTCTCTCTCTCTCCCTAGTTCTCTTTCCACCTCATCTCTCCCTCTCTATCTCTCTTCTTCCTCTTCTCTCCTATATCCATCTCTCTCCCACCTCTCTCTCTCTCCTTCTTCCCCTCTTCCCCTCTACCTTCCCCCTCCTAATTATCTCTCTCTATCTCTCCCTTTCCCTCTATCTTCCCTCTCTCTATCTCTCTATCTCTCCCTCTCTGTCTCTCTCCCCTTCTTCAACTCTTCCCCTCTCCCTTCTCCCTCCTAATTCTCTCTATCTCTCTCTATCCCCTTTTTCTTGTCTTATCCATTCCCTTGCACCTCCTAATTCTCTCTCCCCCTCTCTCCCCCTCTTCCCCTCTTCCCCTCTCCCTTATCTCTCTCTCTCTCTCTCTCTCCCTCTCTCTC